>CM040432.1:118625543-119188562 GCA_022702705.1 Papilionanthe hookeriana x Papilionanthe teres | reverse complement strand
CTAAACCCTAAACCCTTAACCCTTTCACCTTCTAATTTGCGTAAAGTGTGTAAATTAAAAATTTACAATTATCCCTCAGGGTAATCGCCCTACAAACTCTAACATCAAGATTCCATTCACTGTTAAACTTTATTGATCATTCACCTGCAGGTTAATTAATATTTCATAATTGAGTTTATAATTTTATAATGTGTTTGTTATTTTTTGTAATTATTTGAATCAATAATTTTAATTCAAATAATTATGAAATTATTAGAAAATTTATTACTCGATTCTTAAAAATTTTATAGGAGATTTTTTAGGTTTTGAATGTCAATCAGAGAAAATTTCATATTATTTTGAGTTATATTTAAATTTTTATAATTTTTAATCATTTTTCATATAAAAATATTAAAAAAATATATTTTATAATTTTATATCACATATTTATTTCTTCTAATTTTCTTTTGCTTCATCAACTTATTGCAATTGACTTTTTATTTTTTTGCGTTTTAATTTATTTTTTATAAATATTTTATTAAAACAATGACAAATGAAATGAAAAATTAAGATTTTTAGTGTTAGATAGATCTTTTAACGTTGAAAAAATTAAATGACATCTCTAACTATTTTATAGTTAATTTTTGGTAATTAAAATACCATCTGAGTTATTTAATTAATTAAAAATTAAATATAAAATTAACATATTGAAGCTTAAGTCGAGTGCCCATAATAAATCGAAAGTGCCTTTAACTTAGTGATCGAGCAGTCCCTCAACATTTGGTTTGTTAAACGGCTCTGATGGGATTAATTTTTTTTTTATTGTGATTAGTGTAATTCAAATTTAAATTAGTAATGAGCTTGTTCGGGCTATCTTGCGAAAAATACACTGATTTTTATTATTAAAATTAATTAATCATTCTATTATTTCGGAGGCATTGTGCATCTTTGCGCCGTGCACATTGGTTGGAGGAATGTGGCGGCGAGTCGGGGCGAAGGCGGCTGTCGTGGCAGCGCTTCTCAGTGGGGCAGCCACGAGCGCAACCATCTCCACCTCCGACGATCTCTCCACTGCCGTCAAGATATGCACCCTCGTTCCCATACGCGTCCTGCGCGATTCAGTCACAGCCGCCACCATTGCCTTCGGTCGGTGCACAAAACCTTATGCCATACGGTCCTATCTTCCTTATTACTCAATTCATGTTCCTCTGGGTTAGGTTATGATTTGTGCTCTCTCTCCAGCTCTTTCCTTCACATAGTCCATTTATTTTCTTAGATTTGGGGATTATATCCATATAGCCCTTTCTCTCGATAATTTGATCCTGTAGCCTGGGTTTTGCTCTCTCTCTCTCTCTCTCTCTCTCTCTCTCTCTCTCTCTCTCTCTCTCTCTCAAGCAGCTCTATATGCCTGTTTTCGTTTGGATTTTTCCTGCTCTAAACTATTTGATGGTACGGAAGATGTTAGGTTGATGCAAAGGAATACACCTGTTAAGACCTGTTAAGACTACGAAAGTCCATTTTCGCCTTATTGTCCATTTTGTGTTTTCTGTCCGCTCACTTTCTCCTGTAGGAATTCTTGTAATAGTGGGAAAATTGGTGGCTTTTTCTTTTTTTTTTTTTGGAGAGGGGCTGGTGATCGATAATCAGAACCAAGCTTGCTGTTAGCGATAGCGTGACGGGGGAATAGTTCCCAACCACCAAGCTGGTACGTTTTGGCGCAATCAGTGGCTTTAGGTCTGCTATGCTATGGAAACATTAACGTTATTTTATGTCATTGGAAAAGGCACTTGGCCATTTATTTGCTTCGAGCACCTGTGTAGCATCTAGGAGTATTCAGAATCAGAAATGAAGATATCCAAAATAATATTTAAAAGCATAGAAAAAAAAAACTAATTGTTTTGTAAGAATTTCTAAATCTGCTACTACAAGAGAGAAATTCTAAAAGCAACATCTTGCACTTTATATCATTTAGTGTCCTCTGAGATGTCCCTGCTGAAGAATGTGTACCTCTTGCATGATCAAATGTCAGGAAGTATAAGGTGTAAGCGATGACTTCTGCTTCGGAGATGTAAAGATTGTTGGACAAAGCATTTGGTATTATGTTATAGGCGTCTTTTCTAATGCAAATGTTAAGTTTTTAATAGTTAGCGCTCACAAAAAATGTTTGTCTAGGAGGATCTTTTTCTATATTTTTTATTCTATTCAATGAAAAATTTTGGGCCAAGATTAGTCTCCAATCTATCGATTTTATTTCATGATTCTTGTAATCCATGCATTGAACTCATTACAAAATTTTCTTTATTTAACATGATTAGTTTTACCTTTGTCTATATTTATGAGAGTTGTCTTGAAATAGCCTTGTGATGGTGATGGGTGACCTATGACCTTTTAGTGTGATCGAGTGGAAGAGACTTTGAATCTTTATTTTAATGTTGAGGATGAGTTGTGGAGTTTATAATAAAGTGACGAGGAATTCTAAGGGGCATACTAGTAGAAATGCTAAGGCTAGACCACATTGGGCTATTTTGGGCTGATTTATTATATTACTTTTTAGGAATGGGCTTTTGATGAGGTAAATGGCTGAAGGTTCTAGTTGATGACTAGCTTAGGATTTTTAGTCATATGGAGTAGATGACTAGATTTGGCGGACTTTATGTGGGTGTTGAGCGTTACCTAGCTTGGCCGAGAGCCTCATCAAGGATTTTGAAGTGGGTGTGAGGTTAAGGTTGGGTCGTGGCTGGTCGTAGAAGATGATAGAGATGCAGAGAAAGATGTGAGAAAAGTTAGTGTAGGAATTTAAGAGAATAGCATATAAAAAAAATAAAACAATTATAACCATCTTATCTCACAATAGGAAAGGCAAACCAAGCACCAAGATTAAGAAAAGGGCATTACTTCCTCAAAATATTTCACTCAATAATTGAATTATAAAGCTTTTAAGGTCATATTTACAGGCATTAGTAATCCTCTGGGGCGAAAACTTTTGGCGGGAAAAAAAGAGAAAGTGGGTTTGATGACCATCAATAAAAGATTATCTCCAATCACTCATTTTTAATTTCTTAGTGCCAATGTTGACCATACAAACATCCATACAAAAACAAAATGTAAAATTTTTTAAATACAAATACTTTCAAAATATTTTAATTTTTGGACTTATTAGTAGGCTCTTGTACTTGACCCTATTCTTTAGTCTTTCCTTTGGACTGTAGCCTTAAATCTTATAGTAAGGCTGCACTAAATAATCTTGTCTTGGTTTCTTTGTTTCACCTATTATTTGCTGAAGTTTATTGCTTTACCAATTCTTCTAAGACTTAAATAATAATTTATTTTACTTAACTAACCTTTTTTCCTCTTAAAAAAACATTTTCCCTTTCTTACTTTTCTCATTCAGACTATGGATATTCTTTGTGGGGGCTTAAGGAGGGGAGCCTTGAGTGGTCTAATGCCAAGCATGAAGTGCATAATAGATGTGCACTTAGGCTGCAAGAATTGTGCTTTCGCAATGGAGGAATTTACATTAAGCTTGGTCAACATATTGGTCAATTGGTATGATTGAGGTCTACTTAGTTAAATATATTTTTTTTGAAGCGATATTTCTTTTTTGTATGAATATAGTTCTCTTAAATTTACTACTAAGATGATATTATGGCATGATTAAGATTTAGATATTCACTTCTATTTTGTGCTCTTGTACTTGTCAGAAGTGAGAGTCCACATGCACATACCTGTTAGCTCTGCTAATTGGTTATGTTTTGTTACGAGTTTATGAAAATTGAAATTGCAGATAATTATTCATCACAGGAAAAGAAAGAGATTTAGCAATGAATAATCCTTTGTATTGTAATGTAATGATATTTGATTTGTTATGTTATGCTTATTTCATTTTTTTTGGTATTGTATGACGTCTCAGAAACAAGTTAAAGTCTAAAGTTGTGAACTTAGTTGATATTACTTCTAAGTATATTATTGTAATTATGATTGCCAAATAAATTGTGTATTGTTTGCCCTATATTGGAAAAAAAAATATTAACTTTATCTTGAGCACTAAATTGAAGACAACTCAAATAATGTTGGGAAGCTCCACTATAATTTTTCTGCTATGTTCTTTTGTGCAGTCCCTTATGCAGAATAAAGCTAAATAAATAATTATGAAGGTCTATTTTAGTTTAACGGTTGGAATTTCATTAGAATATTCAAAGTTAAGCATGCTCATATGTGAGCACTCTTAAGATGGACGATCTTCTAGGAAGTTACATCAATTGGACTACATTGAGAGGCCATTAGGCTACGGTGAACAACATTTTGACGCGTGAAGTTCAAATTGCTACAAATGATATTAGGACTTTACACCAGCTTGAAGATCGAATGTAAGCATCACATAGAACAAAGTGCTGCGCTTTAAGAACCACATCTTTAAATCTAGTTGATACAAAGTGCTATATAGTGAGAGCCATCTCTTGAATCTATAAAGGGCTACCGTTAGAATTCCATCTACCTAGTAAACGATTATGGGTTAAGAATACCAACGAAGACGTCAATTATTTGAGCGGAAGAGATGGCGAAGCTCGTTAGGTAGAATGAAGCTGAATTCTTAATTATATGGGCACCTTTTGGTGTAACGATTGAAATTTCATTAGAAACTTCAAAGTTAAGGCTCCTTGTATGAGAGTACACTTGGAGTGGGTGACGTATTGGAAAGTTGCACCAATAAGACAAAATCATGAGACCCGTAGGCCAAAGCGGACTATGTCTCGATGGGTGAGAGTTCGGGTTGTCAAACATTATCTACTTAGAAATAAATTTAACCAGCACTCAAGTAAATTAACAAATTTGACTTCTAAATGGGTACATTTTGGTAACATGTTGGGTTTTGTTTATGCATATATTTCAAGATTTGTTGAGCATTTCCTATAACAATACGACTTACAGTAAATTGACACAAGTTATGCCTTTACTTGTTTGTGGCATTTAATTATGTGACTGCTGCCTTGGTTTGTAAATAGTATTTGATATTTTTTAATTATATGGAAGGTTACCTCATCACAATACAAATTTAAGATCTTAGGCATTGTTTTATCTTTTTCCTTGTGTTTATTGTATGTCTGAAACAAGGTTTTAAAAGTCATGTTTAGTTTTGGGTCCTAGTCCCATCATGAAATTGTTAGTTTCAATAATCAGTTTCAAGATTCAGTTTCATGTTTATTATTATTATTATTGTGTTCTCGTTTATTATAAAACAATTCAAAAAATATATTTGAAGTATGAAACAAGAGAATTTTCTTATGTTGGCTCAACTTATAATACATATGAAATTCAAGATTTTGGGACAGCTTACTGATTACTTGATGCATTAAGAATTTTTGCCATTGTTTTATCCTTTTCCTTGTGTTTATTGTAGTATCAACTCTTATCTTTTGAATTTAGTTTTGAAACTCAGGGTTGATTTCCATGTCCACATAAATTTTTAGTTTGATCATCTTTAAGATTCAATTTTGGTTGGGCTTTTGGTTACACTTTGTTAAATTTTTTTTTTCAAAAATTATACTCGAAGTATGAACAAAGAATTATCTAATTGAGTTTTAAATTTTAATACATGTAAAATTTAATGAGATCCTTTTTATAGAGTTATAGTAGAACTTTGACAACTAATTAAGATATTTGGTGAATTTTCATAAAAGATTGATGTTTGCGTGAAATCTAACCTCCAAATTTCACTCAAAACTTGCTAGAAATTAAATATCAGCTAAAACTGTTTAAATTGTTTAAACCTAAAAATATTATGAGTTTTGGATTAGTTCCAAATGAGTCGTAGCTGAAACCACCAAAATATAAAATTTTAAACTACTTCAGGAATATGTGGCCAACATGCCATTAAGATCACATATGAATCATATTTATTTATCACTGTGGCACTGCAAATATCTTTTTTAAACTTGTTATTTTTAATCTTGATTTGGCTGAGAAAATTTTGGGAATAACTTTATTTCATTATGGCATTGCATTTGAGAAGCATGGAATGTGCTCTAAATCATGACAGAGATCAAAAAAATAATGAAATGCGTATGAAATGATACCTTAATAAGATGGCAGAACCGAAATGCAATGGAACAAAGCTATAGATTTGGATTTGACTCGTTGGAGTGTAGTTGAAGTTGAAAGTAAAAGAAAGGACAAATTTTATATCTGTGTGAATTAAAAGAAGATTTACAAGTGGAACCTATCTCACCTTTCCAACTGGGCCTTGGAATTCAAAAAAACCTAGTAGGAGTGTTTGTTGAAGAATAAAAAATAATTTCAATAATATATATATATATATATATATATATATATATATATATATATATAATGTGATTTTAATAGCATTCGAACACGAAATAAATTATCAAAACATCTAAATTCAAAATCTTCACACAAAGCTATATCCCCAAATAAAATATAAATACAGAACTGGATCAAATTCAATGGTCTTAACCTTAACCATAGTCAATACTACACTTGAAACACGAAAAAGCTCCTCTACCTGATAAGTAGCTAACAACCTCAAATTAATTCACGGATTTAAGATTGAATTCTGTAGGTGAATGAACTTGAATAAAATATTTATTTTATTATGATAGTTCCAAAAATATCCAAAATTGAGATTTCTTTTATTGAATATTCTCTAATGATGCTCAATAAACAATAAAAGAAAAGAGAAATCTCTATAGACAAATGATTATTGTGTCCACATGGCAACATATCCACTCACAGACATAAACATATCCCCACATGGCACCATCACAATGTGATCAGATTGATTGATTCAAATCAGTCAGGGATGATTGATGCTGTTAATCTATTGAACTAGTAAACCTAAAATTTGACAAATATAGCACATGACCCTTTTATTTTAGCCCATCACAACCTTTGTTTGAACCTTCTTCAGGTCAGATGGTAGAGCCATCTAGAAGAGAGAGTGAGAGTTTTAAATCAAAGAGAAACCAATGGATATGAGAGAAGAGAGTGAAACAAAGAGGGAATTTCTAAATCTCACTCATAATTCAAAAATAAATCCAAATAACATCTATTCAACCCTATATATAAAGATGGTGTTATATGGTAAATAAAACTTAAATTTAAAACATAAATCTGGATAAGTCCCGAAATTTTACACCTTACTCAAAATGAAGATGATGCTAACAATTACAAACAATTATATATTGATGTGTATGGTCTATAAATTGTTCTTTAGTTATATATTGATCTCCTAATATATAGGTTTAGGATTTATAGTTTAGGGTTTAGTTTAGTTTAGTTTAGGGTATATCCACACACACACACACACACACACACACACACACCCCAAAAAAAGTCCTAGGAAATCCAATGATTTTTTGTTGAGTCGTCACTTTATGGACCCATTAGTCGACTAGCCAACGCCTAAAAGGACATAATATCGACATATATATTATTAAAATAATTATGAATATTTCATACGTTATTGGACAAGCATTTTCAAAAGTATTATAAGCAATGAACCATTGTATGTATACATAAAACATTCATTTGTAGAAACAACAGTTTTTGCATTTAAAAAGAGTAATGCAAAGTTAAATATTGTAACTGCCAGAACAATTGAATGTATAAAAGTTTATGCAAAAATAAGATAAAATTAACAATCACATCATATCAAAATGATAATATGAAATATATTGATTGAAGAAGCACATTTCATACGAAGTTATAAATCGTAAAAATAAATTGAGAAGTAAATATGCCTTTGTTATGTCTCTTAGGAAGAAGCCATCTACTTAATAATGATTACAAGAATTTTTTGTATTAAATATGCCTTTGTTATGTCTCTTACTTGGGAAGAAGCCATCTACTTAATAATGATTACAAGAATTTTTTTGTATTTGACCCATGGTCTCGCCCATTCTTGCTCCAACCTAAGGCACTTCAAAAACCCTAAGGTCCAAGGACTTTACTGTCACCTATATAGTGTGATACATAAACAACCATAAAAAGGAGAATGTAATCAATTAAATATCACCTTATAATTTATTATTTAATTTCTAATTTGTATACTCTGTTAAATCCCAAAAGGCCGTGAATTGTTTAATACAACAATAATAAGCCTTTATCTCATTAAGTGGGGTCGGCTACATGAATCCTTTTTCTCTATGATGTCCTATTGAGTGTCTATTTAAATTTTATTTTAATAAATTAAGATCATTTTTTATATAACATCCCCAAATCTTTTTAGGTCTACCTCTACCTTTCTTAACATAAGTCGATTCTAAAACATCTACTAACCGGATCATCAGATGACTGACGTTTTATGTGATCAAACTATCTAAGACGACCTCTCTAATCTTGTTTGCCACTGGAGCTACACCAACCCTTTCACAAATTCATTTGTTTTGCATTTTATCTCTAATTGTCAAACCGCTCATCCACTCGAGCATTCTCATCTCAGCAACATTCAACTTCTCTTTTGTAGGCCAGTATTCTGTGTCGTAAAAAGTTACAGGTCACCAACTTCTTATAAAATTTTCCTTTAAGTCCAAGCGGTAGTGTTCCTTCACACAAAAGGTTCGATGCATTCCTACACTTCAACCATTCAAGTTGAACTCTACTAATAATATCCCCATCTATCTCACGATTACTTTGAACAGATCCGAGGTTTCTAAAATATTCACTCATTTTAATGATTTGATCACCCATTGGTACAACTTTGTTATTAGATCTACTACTACTAAAATTAAATTCCACATATTCAATTTAGATCTACTCAAATTAAGACCTTTAGAGTCTAAAGTAGACCTTTATAATTCAAATTTGTCCTGAACTCTTTTTCTAATCTTATCCACTACAAGGATATCATCAACAAAAAACATACACCTAAGTTACATCCTCCTATAAATGCTCGGTAAGAGCATCCATGACTAAAACAAACAAACATGGGCTTAAAACTTGTCCCTGATGTAATCCAACTGAAATAGGAAAATTCGTGGTCAATCCTCCTTCCATTTGAACACAAGTAACAAATCTATCATGCATTCTTTAATGACTTGAATATAAGTCATATCAACACATTTCTTTTCTAGAACTCTCCAAAGAACTTCTATTGGAACCTTATAGTAAGTTTTTTCTAAATCAATAAAATTCATATGTAGATCCTTCTTATCATTTATGTACTTTTTCATCAAATCTCTCAATAAATGTATAAATTTTATAACAAAATCGCACGTCATAAATTCAAACTGATTAAGAGAAAGATTTATATCATGTCTTAACCTATGTTCAATTAAACTCTCCCATAATTTCAATGTATGACACATTAACTTAATTCTTTTATAATTTGTGCACTTTTGTGCATCCCCTTTATTCTTTAAATGGGGCCAAAATACTCTTCCTCCACCCTGCAAACATTTTTTTTTTGTTTTTAAAATAATATTAAAAGTTTAGTAAGACAATAAACTCCCAACTCTCCTAAATATTTTCCACACTTCTATTGCGATATTATTCAGTCTTACTGATTTTCCATCTTTGATTTCTTTAAAACCTCCTCAACTTTCTTTTTACTAATGTTACGGTAAAAATAAAAATTATTATTATTATTATTAATACTTAGATCACTAAGTCTATCGTATTTCAAACACTTCATTGAAATGTTTATCAAAATATCTCATCCACCTATGTCGAATATCTTTCTTTAAGAAAAAAATACTTTTTGCTTTTCATCTTTAATATAATTCACTTAAATTAAATCTTTACTATTATTTTCTCTTTGTTTAGCTAGTTTATACAACTATATTTCACATTTTTTAATATCCAGTCTATTATAAAATTCACTAAAAGCACAATGCTTAGCATCACAAAATGTTCTCAACTCCCTACACATCATCTTAGATTTTTTTCCGGTTCTCCAAGCTTTTACATTTAAACTAATTTTTATAATAAAATTTATTATATTTTATATTTTCATGCACATTATTATTCCATCATGAGCTATTCTTATTTATAAAAATTTATTTTTTTGATTCTTTAAGTACATCTTTTGCCACTTGTTTAGTAGTGCTTGTTACTTTATTTCACATAGAATTAACTTCTTCATGAACATCCAAAATTATAAAGTATACTCATAAAAGTAATTTTATTTGTATCCTTTAGGTGCTCCCATCCAAATCATATGATAATATTTCATTGTATTTTTTATTTTCTAACTCTTATTAAAATCCAGAATTATTAATCTTTGTTGAGTCCATGATACTAGTATTAGGATAAGAACTTGAAATATAGGTACTCTCAATGGTAAATTAATGGAATTGGTTGATATTATGATCCATAGAAAGATAAATATCTTATGTATTCAAGAAACTAAATGGGTTGGAGAAAAAGCTAAGGAGATTGATTACATAGGTTTTACACTATAGTATTCAGTAAGAATCGTACTTAGAAATGGTGTAGGTGTAATTATAGATAAGAGTTTGAAAGATAATGTTGTTAAAATTAATAGAGTTGGAGATAGAATTATAGCGACTTAAAATTATTATTGATACTAAGATTTTTAATATTATAAGTCTTTATGCTTTCCTAAGTTGGTTTAGATATAAGTACTAAAGATAAATTTGGAATGATTTAGATGACTTAATACACTCGATACTTCTCGAAGAAAAAATTTTTATTGGAGGAGATTTAAATGAACGTATACGTAGAGTTGTAAAAGATTTCATAAATATTCATGGTGGCTACGAGTTATGGAGCGATTAATGAAGAATGTAGAACCATTTTAGATTTTCTTTAGCGTATGATATGATTATTACTAATACTTTATTCAAGAAAGAGACGAGCATCTTATTACTTATAAGAATGGATCTAATAAAACACAAATCGATTATTTTTTAATGAGAAGAAGAGATCTTCGAGATTGTAAGGATTGTAAGGTCATTCCAAGTGAGGAATTAAGTATCAACATCGATTATTAGTTCTAGATTTTAAGATGAAGAGTTGTAAAATAAAGAATACTAGGATTCAACATCGTAGAATAAGATGAGGGCACCTAAAAGACAAATAAAATTATTTTTATGAGTAAAATTCAAGATTTAAATATTTGGGATGTCCATGAAGACGCGAATGCTATGTGGGAAAAATAACTAATAATATTATACAAGTGGCTAAAAATATACTTGGAGAATCAAAAAACAAAGTTTTTATAAATAAAAATAGTTGGTGGTGGAATAATAATGTGCAAGAAAAGATAAAATATAAGAAGTTATATTATAAAAATTGGTTTAAATGTAAAAGCGTAGAGAACGTGAAAAATATAAAACGGTCCATAGGGAGTCTAAAAGAATAATCTGTGACGCCAAAAATTCTGCTTTTAGCGATCTTTATAACATGTTAGATATTAAGGACGGTGAAAAATATATGTATAAACTAACCAAACAAAGAGAAAAGAAAAGTAAAGATTTAACTCAAGTAAAGTGTATTAAAGATGAAAATCAATAAGTGCTTTTCTTAGAAAAAAATATTCAACATAGGTGGGTGAGTTATTTTGATAAACTTTTTAATGAAGATGCTGAAAGTACGATAGACCTTAATGATCTTAATATCGTTAATAATAATAAAACTTTTCATTTTTATCGTCGCATTAGTAAAAAAAAGTTGATGAGGCTTTAAAAAAAACCAGGGGTGGTGTACCTGATGATATCTCAATTGAAGTGTGGAAATGTTTAGGAGATTTGGGGGTTTCCGACTTACTAAACTTTTTAATATTATTTTAGAAACTAAAAAGATGCTCGAGGAGTGGAGAAAGAGCATTTTGGTCCTCATTTTTAAGAATAAAGGAGATGCACAAGAGTGTGCAAATTATAGAGGAATTAAATTGATGTGTCATACTTTAAAATTATGGGAGAGGGTAATTGAATATAGGTTAAGACGTATTACGAAGGTTTCTCATAATCAATTTGGATTTATGCCGAGCGAGTCTACTATGGAAGCTATACATTTAATGAGAGGTTTGATGGAGAAGTACAAAGATAATAAGGAGGATCTACATTTGATTTTTATTGATCTAGAAAAAGCTTACGATAAGGTTCCTAGAGATGTTCTTTGGAGAGTCCTTGAGAAGAAAGGTGTTGATATGACTTGTATTCAAGTCATTAAAGATATGTATATGCTAGAGCTATTACATGTGTTCGAACTGAAGGAGGATTGACCAAATATTTTACTATTTCTGTTGGTTTACATCAAGGATCGGCTTTAAGCCCATATCTTTTGCTTTATTTATGGATGGTCTTACTGGGCATTTACAAGAGGATGTACCTTGGTGTATGCTTTTTGCTGATGATATCCTCCTTGTGGATAAGACAAGAGAAAAAGTTCAGGAAAAGCTTGAATTATGGAGGTCTACATTGGATTCAAAAGGTCTTCGTTTGAGTAGAACTAAAGCTGAATACATGGAATGTAATTTTAGTAATAGTAGGTTTAGTGACAGAAGTGTAACTTTGGGTGATCAAATTATTAAAAGATGTGAACGATTTAGATATCTCGGGTCCATTGTTCAAAGCGATGGTGATATAGATGTTGATGTTAATAGTAGAATTCAGGTTGGTTGGTTGAAGTGGAGGAATGCGTCCGACCTATTGTGTGATAGAAAAGTACCGCTTAGGTCGAAAGGAAAATTTTATAAGATGGTGGTGAGACCTTCGATGCTCTATGGTGTTGAATGTTGGCCTTTAAAAGAGAAGCATAATGTTAAGTTAAGTGTTGTCGAGATGAGAATGATTAGGTGGATGAGTGGCTTTACACTTAGAGACAAAATGCGAAATGAATATATTCGTAATAGGGTTGGTGTTGCACCTGTGACGGATAAAATTAGAGAGAGTCGCCTTAGATGGTTTGGTCACATTAAACGTCGACCACCTGATGATTCGATTAGGAGAGTAGATGTTTTAAATACAACTTATGTTAAGAAAAGAGGTAGACCTACGAAAACTTGGGCTTATTGCATAAAAAATGATCTTAATTTATTAGAATTAAACGAAAATTGACACTAAATAGGACGCAATGGAGAAAAAGGATTCATGTAGCCGACCCCACTTAGTGGGATTAAGGCTTTGTTGTTGTTGTTGTTGAATACTTACATTTTCAATTAGAACGACCTTACAATTTTATATTCTCGAAGATTTTTTTCTCATAAGAAAATAATTAATTTGTGTTTTATTAGATCAATAAATAATAATATGCTTCATTTCTTTTTTTAATAAAATATTTAGCAATAAAAATCATAAACTAAAACAAAATCTAATGTAGTTTTATTTTCTTCATTAATCATTCGAAAACCATAATAATCATGAATATTTTTAAAATATTCTACCACTCTACCAATATGTCCATTTCAATCTCGTCCAATAAAAAATTGTCTTCAAATAGTATCATTTGTATTAATTTCTTCTAGGTTATTTCAAAATTTTTCTTTTGAATCTATATTTAGATCCCCTTGATGAGCATAATCACTTATAACATTAAAAACCTTATTATTAATAGTAATCTTTGGGGCTATAATTCTATCTTCCATTCCATTAATTTTTATGATACTATCTTTCAAACTCTTATATATAATTACACCTATATCATTTTTAATGTGATTCATATTTGAATACCAAACTTTAGAACCTATGCTATCAATCTTCTTAGGGTTTTCTCCGACTCATTTAGTTTTTTGAATGCATAAGAAATTTATTTTTCTAATTCCATTAATTTACCTGTGAGAGTACCTATATTTCAATATTTTATCCTAATATTAATTTTATTGACTAACTTATTTGCTCGCATCCATCCATAATGTGGAAACCCTTGCTTATTTAACATTACACGCGGTTGTTAGTATAGCGGCCCTTGCGCACATTTCACTATATTAAGGTCACCAGGGGACAACTTAACATTCATACAATGATTTAAAGGATACATTTATATTTTTTCGACATAAAGTTTATGCTAGTTGTCACTACTTAGTGCAACACTCCATTTATCTCATCTGGGCCTTGGGACCTAGCAATGACGGTGATATATATATATATACTCTCTCCCTCTCTCGCTCTCGTAAATGGCATGCAGCTATGCTGCCGCTGTTACGGCCGGCAGCAACCCAACTCCAACACGGCATTCCTGCGTTTTTCCGCAGGAGTTCCACGACGCTCTTGAACTTGAAAATGGCAGCTACAGGTTCATTCGAAAGTTGGACCGTAAGAATGGCAAGCCCGCACTTTTTCTCACGGAGGAGGACACGAACATTCTAGCTTCATCGTGTCGTCTGGTTCTGGTGGGAAAATTCCTGTACGGGCGTCAAAAAATGGACACTATACGCCATTTCTTCGACACTTTAAAGCTTATGGGACCCTGGAAAGTTGGCTCCCTTGACAGTAGACACCTTCTGATCCATCTCACTACTGATATCGACTACACTTCTATTTTCTCCTGCAAAATGATAAAAATTGACAACAGATTCATGAAGGTTCTCAAATGGATAGTGGATTTTGATCCAAAGGCCGAATCTCCTATTATACCAGTATGGGTTAAGTTTCCCGGGCTTAACTATCATCACTTCAACTACGAGATTCTCTTCTCACTTGCCAAAGGATTTGGAAACGCGCTGCAGGTGGATAATCCAACCTTAGAAAACACCTGGTCGAACGTGATGTTACCGAGCCATACCCCGATGAGGTTTGGATTGGGTCGGAAATACAGGGTATTGACAATCAGTGATGATGGATCCTCACCCTCCTTATTGCTCGCATTGTTCCATGTTTGGACATAGCTTTATTGCTTGTTATAAGCTACATCCAAACTTAAAGACTCAACCTCCTTCTTTGGGAAACAATATTGGGTCGGTCTCCCACCCCCTTCCTCCTGCTGTCCCTGCTGAAGTGCCACCTCTTTTAACCACGGACGTCTCACGGCCCTCTGAGCATCAGCCTGAGAATTTAAAGCTACTTAACTCTTCTGCTGATGTCCCATGGATCACTGAAATCCAGTCTGAAATCCTGGAGGCCCCATCGGTACTCGTAGTTGATCCACTTGATGTTCATTTCATCCCAGATTCTATTGATGAAACTGATGCTGCTCTCAATTATATTCCTCCTCAATCCAAAGAATTGACCTTTATCCTGCATTCTGCTCCTTCAGTTTCTACGACTACAGATCATACTTCAGAACCATCTCTCCTTCAGAGGGGGGAGGGAGGGGGAGATGTGGCTTCTCCTCCTCTTTCTCATCCAGCTCTCCACCCACTTACGGAAAACACACATTTTCAGGGGGAGGAGGTGACTCCTAGTGCTGCGGTTATCACTTATGTCTCTCCTCTCGGCGCAGAAGTGCCTATTGAGAGAGATGGAACTATAGTTCCTAATACACAACAAGGTGCCATAAATGCTACCCAACCCTAAAAAACCGTCGAAGATGATGAAGAAGAAGATGAGACCGAAGAAGAAGAAGATAAGGAAGAAGAAGAACGACAATGGCAAGTTTACATTTCCCGGAGAAAGAGAAAGATAGGGGGTACCTCTAAGTTTCAAGGTTTAATTGATGATACTTTGGCTCCCCATGGAATGGGTCAAGCACTTAAAAGTTTACTCGCTCAAACCGCTCCACGTCCTTGCAGAGGAAGGCTCAGACGTCATTAGCTACTACTTGTGAAAGTGGAAGACTTATATTTCCACTTTCCTTTCTTATACTTTTGTGTGATTTCTATTGTCTTTCCTGTTTACACTCTGTTTCAGAGTGCCTTTGTTATTTCTGTTTTTTGTGCTCTTGGGTGATGCCCCAACTACGGGGTTTTTCCATAACTCTTGTATCCATGTTTTATTTCAATGAATTGGCCCATGGGCTTTTCTAATATATATATATATATATATATATATATATATATATATATATATATATATATATATATATATATTTAAAGCCCTAGGGTCTATTTTATTGAAATACAGAGGGTACAAAAGAAAGTTTTAGGAAAGGGCCCAATAAATGAATCCCTACCCAAACGATACATCTAAAAAAAAAGGATATACAAGACACAAATGAAAAAAAAGCAAATGACAGTGTCTAAGAACGAATTGCCGAGGCATTGCTCTTGCTTTGGATCTTGGAGTGGATCCAGAAAGCAATCTCTTAAGTGCTATTTCATTGCCAGGAGTGACCAAGGTATTATCCATTAAGTCTCCAAGCGTACCCCCAAGCTTCTTCTTACGCCGAGAAGTGTAGACTTGCCATTCTTCTTCTTCCTCTGAGGACTGATCCGTCTGATCCATAGAAGGAAAGGTAGGTGCAGCGATGGGTTCTTGTGTAGGACAGTTTATCAATACTTGAGTGTCTCTTCTCTTCCTGCTGAATTTTTGAATAAACCGTTCAGACTCCAAAGCATTAGTGGCACCAGTAACTGGATCAAAAGCTCGAGGAGAAATATGAGGAGCTTCAGAATGTTCCTTTTCCACCTCCGAGGTTCTAACCACTAGGGTAGTCTCAATTCGCTCCACCTCTCCAGCAGGTGAATCAGAATAGTTTGAAGGGGTACAATAGTAACCAATTCATTAACCTGTCTAATACTAACTTCGGAAGGTTCATGCTTCTTGAGTGACACGGATTGGGGGGGGGGGCAATGTTAGCCAAACTAGATGGTGTATATATATATATATATATATATATATATATATATATATATATATTCATTAATCTTGACTTTATGAAATTTTCCATATGTTCATTATGATTTACTTCTCATAACATCTTTTCTTTACTTAATTACATAATACAAATACAAATTTCTTATAACATTCATAAGAAATTCATATACCTTAAGCTAACTAAATCTCAATGTATATTCTGCTATAATCTCAAATTCTACTTAAAAACTATTTAGAGTCATTGTAAAAATTATCTAATGTTTAATCTCAAACTCACATTTGAAACTTAAATATAATCCATGCAAGACTAAGTTCTTATTAATCTTATTTTGAACTAACAAAGAAAATTCAATTCCTAGACAATTATTTTCCAAGTTGGTGGTATTCTTTAAAATCTCAAGTTTAACATGAATAAATATTTTCCTACCCAACATGATTACTTGAAGACAAACCTAAAGTTCCTACAATAATTAAGATAAGAGAAGCTTATGGTTTTTACCCTATACAAAACAAAGAGGAAGATGGAAGTAGTTCATGTGAAGCCCCAATCTTCTTTGTAAAACATTGAGCAATCGACTTGAGGCCTCATTTTGCTTCTAAGTCCTAGCCACAAGAATTGAACTACTCATAATAGATTATGCCACTGATCCGGTTAACTCGCGGATCAAGTTGTCGGATCTTGGCTTCGTGGCACTCGTTGAGTCTCCTCAGTCTCTCAGGTTCTCGACTGTAATTTTCCTTCGGTCATCCTTCCTATGTGGCACAAGCACTGCCCTGCAATGCCCCAACCACTCTTTCATTCTCCATATGGATTGAAACCTCTTCTTGTTTTCTCCGCAACAGCTACTCGCTCCCTCTCTCTCTCTCTTTCTTACGGTGCCCTAAAGTCATAATTCGGGATTAAAAAGTTGATAAGGCAGGCTATGTCCAAACGAAGAAAAGAAAAAAAAAACAATTAGGGTTATTACAGAACCATCTATTTAGTAGATAATTAATCTGTGCACGTATTGCGAACTTGGTATTTGTTAAATATATTTCTTCATTAAGCAATTGGTAGCTCTTCATTTTAAAATTTTCCTTTTATCTTGAAAATAATTTTTTTTTTCAATCCACATTTTTTCACCATGTTTGATCAATCATCTGAATGTAGGAGTATGTTGTTCCTCAAGAATATGTACATATTATGAGAACATCCATGTTGAGAAGGTGCCCATTTTCCTCATATGATCAAGTGCGTAAAGTCCTAATCAAAGAGCTTGGAGGACTGCCTGAAGAAGTATATTCTCTTGGTTCTCAGCCTATTTTTCATTTCCCTTGCATCCTTTTGGCATATTTATCTTATATGGGTTTTTTTCCTCATCCTCTGTATCGGATGCGGAAGACCTTTTTCTATGAATAGGGATTGAAGTTTTATTAAATTGATCTACTGCATGTGCGTCTGAAGTACTCATCTTTCTACTTTTCTGTCAATTACCAAACTTGTATTTCCAGATATTTGAGGAGTTTGATCCTGTTCCTTTGGCAAGTGCGTCTATTGCACAAGTTCATGTTGCTCGAACCTATGATGGAAAAAAAGTTGCTGTAAAGGTTTACCATGATGCATTTCTTATGAAAGTTTTCGTGATATGGTTATTTATTGATGTATTTATCCCCGGTTTTTTGAACAAAGATAACTAGTTATATAATTTGTGTCAACCCAGATATTATTACTATTTTGATGACAGGTTCAGCACACTCATCTTACCGACACTGCTACTGCAGATATTGCCACTGTGACATTGATAGTGAATGCCTTGAACTGGTGTTTCCCTAAATTTGATTATAGGTACTCATTGAAATGATTTCACAAACTGATCCGAGACTTGAAATTTCTGTTGTAACAATATCATGTATGACAGATGTTTATGCAGTACCAATACAAATACATACATCTGCATATATTCTTTTGTATACATTCCAGTGCATGAACACTAAAACACATTCAAACTTATAAATGTATCCATGAATCCTTGCATTTGTGCATGTACGATCTTTCTATTGCTTTTAGATTGTGCCAATTCATTGTTATAGCAAGAACAATTTTTTGAACATTTTAAATAGAAAAGATTGAATAATTGACGTGAAGAAATATACTACTAATAATTTCTATGCTTTTAGTATACTAGCATTTCTACTTCTTTCTTTAAGGTCATACTTGAATTGCTTCTTTATTTTTTAATTCAGAAGGCACTAATTCACATTCCCATTGTCCATCTGATTTGTTGCCCTCATACAGGGCGAATTATTCCTTCCGGAGCACGTACGCAGCGCTGGGTGCGGATTTTAAGGGTACTGGCTGGGTATTGGATGGGTATTGAGTATTGGGTATTGGGTATTGGCTATTAGGTGGGTATTGGATGGGTATTGGGAGAGTATTGGATGGGTATTGGGGGAGCTGCGTGCGGACTGCATACGTTCTACGTATGGAATAATGGCTGAGAGGGTTCTCATTGTTGTCCGGAAAATATCGTGTAATGCTAGGCAAATTTGAATGATTTTAATTATAAAATATAAATATGTATATCTATCGCTTAATTACATAGATTCTATAGCCTTAATCAGTCTAATGATATTAATAGTGTATATCTAGCTATATCTTCTTTGAAATTAATGCTTGGTGTTGGTTTGCAAAAAATGTGAGAAAAAGCTTCGATATGCTTTGTGTGCTAATGAAAATTTTTTTTAGCAATTGTTTGAATGACACTGATATTATTGGCATGAGATTTTTGAGATTATTTTAAGAAAAAGTCCAGTTAGATAGGAGTTAATGAAGTCACATAATCCTAGAATAGTGTCGGCCGCTGAAAGCTTAAAATTTAATTTAATATATATATTAGTTTTGAAAGTAAGATTTTTAAATTTGAAAATATGAGAATGAGAATGGACGGATCTTATTCGTTTAGCAGTTTAAATGAACGAGCGTAATATCGCGAGTAACGCATCTATTCCAAAGAATAGACACCCTACTTGACGATATCGCTCGATCAAATAAACTACGTAATTCATGACATCCGATTACAGTACGCGAATCTTTATGTGGATCGACAAATTCACTATTTAATACGAAAGAATTAAATAGAGTTTATATTACTCAGGTTCATAAAGCCTTATATAGAACGAACCCCTATAGTCGATTACCACTCGAATGACCGAGTCACTGAGAGAAGCTCTCGATTTAGATCGAGGTTTCTATCTTCATGAATTCAAGGGTAGGGTTTTCAAAGAAGTGTAGTAGTAGAAAATCCAATAGGTGAAAGGGGCAATGTGGAACATTTATTTTCCAAAGTCAACGAAAAGAGAGGTAGGGGACGTCACGGATCTCGAGGAGAACCTCGATGACTTCCCAAACTATCCTAATGTTGGGCTTCAAATTTTAGAAATGAATTTATTTAAGTTTCAATCCTGCCAATTAATTATAGGAATTACATTTACATAATCACCTGATTATGCAAATAACCTGAAAGATAGGGGGATTTACGCCGTATTGGACGACGACCTCGGAATCCTAAGCGAGTTAGGACTTGTATTGCACAACAAGGCTATGCGAAGGCCTAAGAGAACAGGTGATGATTTATGTCGCACTAGGCGGACTATCTCGAAGTCCTATGGCTTGCTATTTAAACTAAGGAATGGTTTTGCTGATGTAGTCGCAAGTTTTGTTGTTGACGATGGTCGTGCTGCCCTCGAAGTTGTGCTCCGTGCTCCACGTCGTAGCAGGGTTGCAGTTTAGATTTAAAGTTTAGGTTAAAGTAAACATGCAAATTGCTTTATTTCGTTTATTATTATTATTGTTATCATTTTCGTTGCAAGCGTGAGTGTGTGCTGTAGTGACAGGAGCAGTAGTAAAAGAAAGCAGGAAAACAGGTACACATGAACATGCTATAGTGAATAACAGGAAGCAGACACCACAAGCAAGTTATGCTAAGTATGCTATAGTAAACATGCTATGCTAAGCAGTAGTACATGTTGCAGGAAATAAAACATGTTATACTAACAGAAGCAAGTACTGAGGAAAGTAAAATATGCTAAGCTAGCAAGTATATATGTTGAAAAGTAAAACATGTAATGCTGTAAATAAAAGAAATGACAGTGCTACAAGTGTGTTACTTCAAAGGTTCGTGGGTATAAAGGTTCCTAAACCCAACCTTTAAAGTACTGAAATAGCATACGACATTCTTTCCAAAAAAAATACAGGTTCGCAAGATTCAAAACTGCATCTTAAGCCTCCCAATCTACATTTTCATTTCTGAAATATGCATCATAGATTTATGTAAATATCAACAAAACTATTAGGCTACCAAACGAGGAAACGAGCCAATGGTCAGAGAATATTGAGAACTCAAGAAAGAAAATCGGAAACCCAATCTAGAGCCAAGCAAACCCACATGAATATTGAGTACCAAGCAAAAGCATCGAATGAACCAGCAGAAAGAGGAGAACAAGCAAAGCCTTTTAAAGCTTAAACCAAGCCTGCCAAAACAAATTATCCAGTACACTAGTAGGAATATCAAGTAACCGACAAGAATATCGAGCCACCAAGCAAGGGTATTGAGCAAACCAAAAAGACAGGGAGGGGAAGAAGTTACCTCTTGACGCAAATCACAAAGAAAAAGCAAGAACAAGCCTGGAAGAATTTCAGTAGCACCTCCTCCTTTACAAAGCAAATTTCGGACAACTCAAAACCAAAAGAGCAAGGAACCACAACACAAACTGGCAGCACTTCCCCCACACAGAAATTTTCGGCCAGCAGGCGAGGAGAAGCTCTCTCACGTCTCAAACACACCCACGCAGAGAACCGTAAGCCAAAGAGCAAGTGGCAGCACCTCCCCACTCTCAGAAAATTTCAGCCAGCCCTAACCCTATCCTTAAGAGAGGCTTATATAGCCAGCTCAAAGAAGAAGAGGCCACGCATACTTACCTGGAGGAGTCGGCTCGAGTGGAAGGAGGCGGGAAAGGTGGCGACAAATGTTGCAGAAAAGAGTGGCGACAGGAGGCGGGAGTGGCGGCAGGGAATGCCGAAAGCACCTGCTGCGAGCAGAGCCAGGGGAAGTGGCGAGGCACAGTGGGGACCTGGATCGAAGTCGCACAAAGAGCCGCGGGAGCCGGGGCGAAAGTACGTCAAATTTGGTCCCGTTTGAATTTCGAGCTTGCTGTTGATCGTCTCGACATTCTGACTTTCGATTCTGGCCCATCGCGGAGAACTTGAAGACGTGGAGGCCACAAAACGAAGATTTGTGCTTGGTGGTGCAAGAACGTGCACAAGGCTGTCCTAAGGTCCGGTGATCCTATGGGAACTCAATTTGGACTCCTAACATCAATTCCAACATGCTATGAGATAGAGGTACAGAATTTCGTCCGGGACTCCAAAAAAGTAAAGAGGTGGTTCCGATCATTCTAAAACGAGGCGGGTCCACTGCTAGGAATCTGAGATCGTCGGGGAAGCTCCTAAGGCTAGAACCCTAAATCCTAGGAGGAAAACTAAACCTCGACAAAAGTGAGGTCAACAAATAGGCAACAAACATATCATGAAATTTTCTACTATCCTTTATGAAATCAATGAGTCTTTAGAAAGCATACAACCTTTGAAGTATCTTCTATTATAGGGACACAAGATGCAAGAGAAAGACAAGTTAGAAAGAATAACAATCATTTTTAGTTGTCACACTAAGGTATCAAATGATTTGTTGAACAAGAACAAATGCCATAATAGGAGATTTACATAAATTAATAAACTCGTTGAATAATGAATGAAATAGTAAGTCGAGTAATTGTCAAATAAGTGAAATTACCTAAATACAATAGGATCAAGAAAAAGATCACTTGAATTACTAAAATACTTTGTATTTTCTTCTACTGGAGTATTTGTAGGAAAAGGTTTTTGAAGGCTTGCCAAAATAGTAGATTATATGTATACTTATCTTGGTTTAAAAAACACTAGGGGAATTGGTAGAAACTTCCAAACTAAAGCATTAAAGAAATCAAGATTGTTTAAATGAAATGTAGCCTAAATATGCTGTTTCAAATGAGTAATCAATGTCTAATCCTTTGGAGTAATGACAATGTCACCAACTTCAATCAGAGAAATGTTATACCAATAAATTTCTTGTTAAGAACTAATGATGAGTTTAATGGTTTTACTTGAAGGAGTGAAATAATGTTGACTATAATTTATCAAAAACATGCTCTGGGGAGATGATTAATCCATATAAAGAACACTTTAGTTTAAATACTTCTGAAGAAGAGAAAATGACGTGTGGAAGTACCACGTAATTTCCTCCTTGAGATCACCTTGAAGATGAACATTTTTACCGTCTATATAATGGTGTGGCCATCCTTGTGAGATAGCAATAGTGATAGTCTATAATTATTTTTCATAGATGAATATATATCTTTATAGTCAACCCTATATATATATATATATATATATATATATTACCAAGGACAATTAAGCATGCCTTTTAAAATTTTAAGTTAAGCACAAAACATATTCAACTATATGTTGCCAATAGCTTTAACATTAGAAGGATAGTAAAGAAGCTCTTATATATAGTTATCCATGACGGCCCGAAGTTCTTGTCATAATCATCTTTTTTAACAATCATGTTTACTAGTCTTTGAATAATTTGAAGTTATTTGAATAGAAACATTATAGTGTGAAAGTAATACTATTTTGGAGGAAGTGAGATTCTACATCATTATCTAAGCTAAGTATCCAAATTTCAATAAGTTGGCTCAGATGGTTGATCAATTTGCACAACTTAGATCGCATATCTAGCTCGAAAGCTATAAAGTTAAGTCGTTTTCTTTCATGCAGAATTCTAGCTTTAGCCTTTTAGGACAAGATTTTAATTCGTCAAATTAAGAACATATGTTTTTAACAAAGGCTTAGCATGAGTGATAAAGAAAGATTGATATTCAAAGAAGACAACAAAATGAGAGATGTAAAGTCTTTTGTTGCATTTATGATAACAAGTATAACATTTGTGAGAAATATTATAACCCATAATACTTATTTAATTTATTGGCAGGGGTGTTTATGTCATTCATGGGGTGGTAGATAAACAAAATAGAAACAATCACACATTCATAACATGGTAGTTTGGATGCATATGAAAGAGACAATAATAAGGAGAGTCAAACTTCAAGGCATGACAATGTGATCTATTAATTACATCGATTTTCATGGCCAATACTTCAACCCATAATTTAGGTAAGAAAATTCAAACAAGAAAGTTCTAATAACTTTTAATAGAGACAATTTTTTAGTGCAATAACATCAATTTGTTGACCTGGGTTATGATCACTGGGAGATAATTTTTTTTTATTGAAGGTCATGAAATTCAAGTGACATATATTCACACTCAAAATCAAATCTTAACATCTTGATGCTAGAGGAATATTAGATCTCAACATAACCTACAAATTTTTGAATGACAGATAATATTTTAGATTTATGACTAAGAATATAAACATAGGTGTGCTTGTTGTAATCATCAATAAATATAACAAACTATTTATAATATACATGCATTATAAATTGAGTAATACATTCATCTCTATAAATCAAGTCAAAATAACTTTTCCTTATTTTAAAGGTTGATCAATCAAAAGAAAAATGATAAAAAAATTCAACCTTATCACATTACAAACCAGAGTTTATCTAGTGTGATAAAGAGGAAATATGTTGACCTAAGCATTTGTGCCATATTTTGTCTTTTAATTTAATATAGTACAAGACAACGAGATGACCTCATAAATAGATAATGTAAGGGAAATAATCATCCAACTTCAGGCCCCTAAATAAATATCTTCCTTGCCACCTAATCTTACAAATTGCTACCATCACGAGAAAATTGAGCACCATAGATAATATTGATTAATTTTCCACTAAGATATGATCGGCAGAAAACTTAGTCTCTGTAATATTAGTGGGCAAGTGCCAATATGAATAGACTTTGATATATAATATGATGCAATATTATGAAGAAGGCATGAGAAGTTAGTCACATGTGTGGATGCGCTAAAATTGACAAGGCAAGATTAGCAAGGTAGATCCATTATCATATAGCCCTATTCTGTTGAACTATTATAAGAGTAAGAAATGATTTAGTCACAACTTTTAAACCAATAATCTGATTGACAACAACTATTAATTTAGCATTTGATTGACTATTTTGATTAAAATTACAAGACTTTTTAATAAAGTACTCTAGTCTCTTACAATTGTTGCAAATCTTTTATGCACGTTTGATTGTAATTTATCTACATCCCTTGCAAACTAAGCATTGTACTTGTTTTATATTTTTTTGATTACGTTTTTTGTGGTTGGCATAAACAATTGCATCCTCTTATAATTTATGCTATTAGATGGTATTTTTGTGTTGCAAGGTATTTCTCTTTATAAAATGACATTTTAAAGCACACATATATTGAAGGAGAATGGTCACAATGCATTAAAGGGGACGATGAAATTTTATTAAAAAAATGTGATTTCTTATTATTTTCATAAACCTCTTGAACAATAGAAAGAGAGTCAATAACTACTTTAGCATACCTCATGTCAACAAGTTCATTCCATAAAGTTTGAAATCCAAGGAAATAGATCTTTGATGGAGAGGCTGCCGTATGTGTAGTTAACATTCTCATATTCTACCTAATAATGTTAAGTTACATTTCCTTGATTATAAAACTTTCATCAATACTCCCACATATTATTTGTTATCTTACATGGCCCATAAGTTAAGAATAACTGCTTGATCAAGAGAACTGATTGTCCATGTCATGATTATTGCATATTCAATTTCTAATTGAGCTATGTTTGGAGATTCAACATCGGAGGGATTACTATCACTGTGTCCCCGCAATTTTTTTATCATGAAAAATAATCAAACTAAAATGTTCATATACAATTACTTTTATATGCGAGCCATACGCTAAAAATATTTAAGATGCTAGACATGATGTTTGAAAAAAAGTGCTAATAATGAGTCCCGAAAGAGATGATTGTTGAGATAGAAGCCTTTTGGAAAAAAATTGGTGTTGGAGAAAAAACATCGCGAATTGTTACCTTCACCCGACCCAATAAAAGAGTCCTTGGAATTATTGGAGTTAAAGGTGCACTTGAAGGTGACACTGGGAAAAAAAAAAGAGACGAAGACATTGTTGAAGGTGAATGCATTGGTGATATTGGTCCGCATGAATTGCTGATTATGCACTGAAATCATACGAAAGTGCTGGCAATGTTAGAAGTTGTTGTTGACTTCAATCCTCATGAAAGCAAATATGGTGTTGGATGCTAGAAGCAAGGGAGTGTTGAGATTAAGATTGATGTTGCTGAGACGAGTATGGGTTGGGCATTGTTTAAGGGGAATGATGTTAAAGGGATCAATTGGCACTATCAAGTTCGAGATGACTTTGATATCTTGTCAATCAAACTCAGCAGCTTCACTCTTCTCATTAGATATAAAATTATAGATAGCATATAAGGCAATATTTGAGTGATCCAAAAATCAATTCTAGTTAAAAAGAAATTTACATTTGTATTTCTAAAATCTAAATATTTACAGTTATACTACTTTACAAATTATATAGCCTTAATTAACTTGGTTATAATTTTTTCATATATCTAGCTAATGCCCATGGGCTATGCATGCGAGCTCACGGGCTATTGAATCATTACAATACATCTGACAGGGCATAGTCATTCTAAAAAAAAGTGCTGTTTGTAGATTTGGGTGGCCTCCATCTTCAGATTCCACCTTATCTATTTTAGCTTATAATGCACTTCTCAATTGTAATGTGTTATGTAGTACTTGATAAATTAAAGACATGACACGTGTGATATGCCTTTGACATGTATTGAGCCATGTCATTCACGTGTACAATGAAAAAGTGAAAAAATATTTAGCGCGTGCATTGAACAAGTTTGACGCTTATCTTTAAATGCCGAAGTTCAAAAGGTTAAATCCATGATTGTTTATATCTTAATCTTATTTTATTCAGTCATTTTCTTTTCATGCGAGCACCTACTGCATCTTGCTGACGACTCATTTATAAATACCAAAGACCCACAAGTCACCTATTGGTCAATTTTCATTCTTCTATCATTTTTATGAAATATAATGTTCATGATAAGTAAGAGAATATTTTATTTATTTCTTACATGCTTAAATATAATGAATTTTTATATCTTTATAATGTTAATTTTTATTTCATTTTATGTATTTTATTAATTTGTACAATTACTCTGGATTGTCTTTTATTTTTAAAATATATAAACTATAATACCATGTCAAATGTGTGTTCATGTCTTGTATTTTTCCTTAATATGTGTGTTTTGTGTTCATATATTAGTGTTATTAACATTTCAAATGGAATTTGCTGCCATTAGCGAGCATTTTCCTTCTTCAATCAAGCCCTTCACACTTGAATACCATTTTTTTCTCTTACCTATTCAAACTACAATGCCAGTAATCTACCTCCGGTTGCCTAAAAGTTCCAAGTAGTTCCAATTTGGTCATTGGTTTTGAAAATTCAGACCATTCTAAATTATCCCACCTTTGCCAAAGTTTTAACCGTAAAATGCACCTTAACAAATACTCATTTTATTTCCTTTTATCATCTTATTATTTGTGATTGTAGTTACTTGGCGACATAGATAATTTGAAATATTCACCTGCAAGAATTTAGAAACCTGAATGCATCCAAAAATATGTAGTGTGCTTTCTTTTCATAGACTAAGCTATATATGGATTGTATAATTGAGTCTATACTATCTGTCTGATATATACAAATTTTATTTAGAGTAATCATATTTGATTGGAAGTTATTGGATTGGATCCTCACCTTTATTGCTTCAGCAATTTATTAATATTAGGTGATCATGGTTGTCCTTTTCTATGCAAACGTCTTTGTAAGAATGGGAAGAAAGCTAAGTCTCCGATGGAACTATTTATGAGATCCATATATCTTTTGGAGTTTTTTCTCCTATGATGATGTTCTAATGCATTCATATTTTCTATAACTTACCTTTACCATAGTATTCCTTTTCTTAATGAGAAGGGCTTCAAAAACTTGCTTTGCCATTAAAAAAGGGTAATTGGTTTATACATTTAGATGCATATAAGCCTTTCTTGTTATGTAATTTCATGTTAAAATGCCTTTTTGGTATCACATGACAATTCAAAAAGATATAGCAAAAACAAAAGGATTATGTAAATAATTTTATTCATTTAAATAAATATAAAATAAAGCTTCTATATAGTATGAAAATCTTATCTTTATATTAGAAACATGTGAATTTTAGTTACACATACTTACTGTACATCGCCCTTGCTAGTCTCTTGAAGTTGGGCTTTACATCATAGGAGTTATTGTTATGGAACTATGATTGGACTATAGTGATCTCTTTTTTTTTTCAGGTGGTTGGTTGATGAAATACGTGAAAGCTCACCTAAGGCAAGTGTACATCATGTCAGTTTTTCCACGTCACTCAAATTTTCAATCCATTTATATTTTATAAAGATAGATTATGCGAGCTTTTAAGCTGTTGACTTAGGTTAATTCGATTATGCTCTGTGTAACCTTTGAGATACATGTTAATGCTATATAAAAAATAGTTTTACCCAAAGTTAAATTTTTTAGTTTTCATTAATATTATCTTCGGATTATTTCTTTTATTTTTATTTTTTGTAGGTGATGATTATATAGCTGTTGTATTTATTTTCACAATTTTCTTGGAGCCTTATGGACAGCAAATTTATGGTCGTAGGCATTGACAACTAATTTAAAAAGTGTTATAATGAATTCTAAATTGAATTTCGCAAATGCTAAGACCATGCTTCCACTATAGAAAAAAATAGAAAATTGGCAGAAAAGTTATCAAGTAGTACTGAGAATTTCAAGATGTAATATCTCACATCTTGTTTGTCAATCTGCTTCAAATTTTGCCATTAAATCCACCTTTTTTTTGGCTGATAGGTTGTTGTAAGGCTTTAGAAACTTCTGAACTTAGAACGTACTAAGATTGATTGATCATAGGTTTAAGTTATGAAATTGACCACATTAAGCATGTGAGAACAACTTCAAATGAGCAAATGCAATTTTTTTTTTTTAAATTAATCTTAAATCACAAAATATGTTTCGAACCACCTTTTTATTACCTTTGCTTTCAAACTGTAGAAAAATAAGGAATTAAATGCTAATTGTCCATCAAAGTTGAAAATTCATTTAGTTTGGACTACTATTAGCGGCCTTGCTTTGCTATACAAGGACTGTAGTGTATAACTCATAGTATTCCAACTGTGTATGTTTTTTGGATTGTTTGTATGTTTCTTGGATTGTTGTTGTGTTGCTTTATGTGTGGTGTTTGGGTTCTTGGTTATTACCTTTCCAAATATTTTTTATTATGGATAATTCTATCACCTTTATTTCTTCATATTTTGTTTTTTTTTTTTTGCTTCTCAAATTATGTAGTTAGTGCTGTATTAATTACTTTCCTGATCTGTGGAGTGAGGTGTTTTTCCTAAAATTTTCCTCTACTGCTACTACTGTAGTCGACCTTCGTATTCTGATTAAGAGAGAAAATATAAAATTTATCATCCTCAGTTTTTTTCTGTATGAGATCGGAGATTTTACCATGGTATGAAAGCACATAGTGGTCGTGGAAAGGCAAAGCTCTTCATCTGCAGTCATCTCTAATTACGGGGTGTTCAACTCTCATTTGAGTCGAGACTGAGAACTACATATTACTTATCACTGGTCTCAAGTTGAATGATCACCATTGTCTTCAGTGCTATCAATATCTACAGTGATGTTCATCTCTGGATGAAGGTAAGAAGACTAACCACGGGAAGCAACATATGAAGTGCAGAAATTCAAAAAAATTTATGGCATCACTTATTAACTTCATGGCTAATGGGATATGAGAAAATTTGTAGTCCATTACACAACTAGAAAAATCATCGATGTATCCATGAAACTTCTTACAGTTCTGAAAGCTTATCAGAATTATTTTCTAATAAAAAGGTTCTATACGGACTTCGGTAGCAAGACCTCACTATCACTAGTATTTCTCTGAGGCATGAATGGCACAACTTGATCTGTTTGATGTGCATGATTAAAGGTGTCCCAGATATGGTGGATATTCATTCAAATCATTTAGAAGAAGTGCATGTGCAAGCTCTTGGTGGGATTAAACTATGAAATAGTTGAAGGTTGTATGAGAATATTGGGTACTAATCTTGTCCTTGATGTCCATGAAGGCTTCTTTGAAGTATGTTTGATGGGAGTTCATCATAACTAATGATAGTATCATTTAAATCCCATATCAATCGGAGGATTTGCCCTTTCTGTTTGTAATACCCTTCACTTTTCTATAATGAGTTTAGCACAAAGAAATCAAAATTATGATGTGATCGCTAAAGTAAATCAGGTCACACCGAGAAACTTGTTCAATGATCCATGGGAAATCCACTAATTGGAAACCCACTTAGCTTTCCAAAGCGGGTCATGAACCACTTGCTATAATTGCTACATCCATCGGAAGTCTCACCGCCTCTGAAAAAAAATTATTTAACAAAGAGGAGCCTTCTTCGGAAATTATTATCTCAATCCCAAAATAATACTGTACCTACCACTGATGTGACTGGTTTATTTTCATTTTCACGGACGGTTAATCTTATAATTTCCTTCAACGTTATCAAGCAAGGCCCATAGATCATTGATTCATTTAGGTTCATCTAATCGTGTGATGAGATGTATTTGAATAATATTAAACCTTGCGAAGGACTCAGGATGAGGATTGCTGATGGATCTTTATCTAAAATTATCAGAATTTGATTTGTTTACATGCTAATTTTTTGACCCTCCAGTCAATGTTATGGGTGCCAAATAGTAATTGCTCACATGCAATCAACTTGTTATTCTAAATTTCATTTTAACAACTTTGAATTTCAGGTTTTGAATTTAGGGATGATGATTGGTTGTGCAGGGATGTATTCAGTGCTCTACCTCCTCGAATGTGGCATTCCTTTATTCACCAAGTTCTCAATTCCATAACTATGAGTAATAAAGATAATGAGACTTCACCGTTATTGTCCTGGTCATCATAATTTTTTGTACCTTGAGAAACTCTTTCTTTAGATATTTAAAAATAAAATTTCAAATCATCTGTGTGAAGTTTGTCGATTCTCTAAATAATATTGACAATAGTATCCTAATCTCCCTCACAAAACTTCTCCTCCATGCTTTCTAATTCACTTAGACATTTAGGGACCATCCAAGATATTGCTTACGAAAGAAAATCAAGTCTGGTAAAATATGTGAAAACTTAATTCCAAATAAAAATTAGAGTTCAAAGCAAACAATAATCGTTAATATTTTTTCTCAGTTGTAAATAGATAAGTCAAGAACTAATTTATCAAAACTCTTGTGCTAAGACATCTCAACAGAATGTGGCTGTTGAGAGAGAATATAGATTTTTTTGTTGCCAAATTTCTCATGATTACCACCCATCTTTCTATACATTTTTGGGGAGAAGCGGTGTTAATTGTTGTCTACCATATAAATTGAATCCCCACTTTTCTTGTCAACTATCAAGCTCTAATCTTTGTTATCTGGAATTTTTATCTGAACACCATAATTGTATCAAACATTCTTTTGAAAGTTTTAGTAGCTCGATATACAAGCATTTAGTTTTATGAGAGGAGTGAGACTGATTCTAAATCTATTCACTTCATATTCATAGACTTATTCATCCCATTATAAAGGGTGCAAGTCTTTTTCTCTACTAAAAATTACTTCTAAACTCCATGATTGTAATATGTATTGAGGAACAGTTTTTTTTTTTTTTAAACTAAAACTAGTGTTCAAGTTAACAATACTCTTAGTGAGTATTAGCCTTGGGACGTCATTCCCACTACTGTGACAAAGCACGATTGGTCTGTTATTACTTCTCAAGGCTACACTGAACCTCAAAATTCTAAAAGTACATCTCCCAATCTATCTATTCCCCACAAAAATAGTTTTATTGGTGCATTCTTTGAGTAAAAAGGAGTCTATACTATTTTCATTCTCAGAAAATTCTCAAGTTGACAACCTATTTTAACCTCACGTCAATATTAAATTACTAAGTGAAGAACTTGAGCAATTTACCGCCTTAAGAGAAGGGATAAGATCATGCACCAATCATTCTATTCGCGCTTTTGTTTCATAACTTATTTCATAGCTTCTATCTAGATCTTAATCAAATGGAGATTCCAAAAGATGATGCATCCAAGGCAAAAGAACTCTTGTATGAAAAATTGCTATCTTAGAGGAAATGCAAGCACTTGAAAAGGATAAGACTTGGCATATTACTAAATTACTCCTAGAATAAACTTATGGGATGCAAGTGGAAGTTACAGCCTTATGGAATTAACAATCAAGAGACATTTGCCCTCAGTCAATTTCAACACATTTCAGGCACTCCTATCTACAATAAAAAATTTAGATTGACCTATACAACAATTGGATATAAAAAAATGCATTGTGTGCATGGGGGTCTCTTTATATCTTCAAATTCTTACAATTGCTAACAAAATTAACAACTTAAGAAATCTCTATATTGGCTAAAGCAATCCCCTTAGCCTGGCTTAGCAAATTCACCAAAATTACCAAGCAATATATATGGTTACTCTATTTATAAAGAGATCTCGTGAATGTAAATTGCAATTCTCATTTTCTATGTTTATAATATTATCCTTGCATGAGATTTAATTGAATAAATGAATATGTGGAAGAGCTTCTAACAATCAATTATAATAAAATACTTGGAGTTTCTAAACTATTATTTTGGGATGGCACTGGTATCTCATAATGGAGTCATTGTCGCATTACACAAATATGTACTTGATCATTTGAAAGAAACAATACTATTAGGATGGAATCTAACATATACTTTTATGGATTCGAATATAAAACTTGTGTTGAAAAATGATTTTCACAGTTGCCAGAAGAACAGGTATCGTTTTTTTTATTAGTATAGTCTGCCAGTTAATGAAAAATCTTACATAAGATCATATTGATGCTATTTCTTGTATTCTAAAATATTTAAAAATGACTCCAGGAAAATTGATTTTTCTTAAGAGATTTAAAAAGGAATTACTCAAGTCTTCATATATACTTGTTGGAGAGGTTCCATTACAGATTGAAGATATACTTCTTGATATTGCACCTGTTTTGGGAAGCTTGGTATCTCGATGTGACAGAGCAATTGGTTGCTGCTAGAAGCAATGCAAAGGTGGAATTTAGAGAAATGGTTCATGGTATTGGTGAAGATATATGATTTAGAAGACTTGTTGAATTATCTATTTTAGTGGAAGAACCAATTGATTTATTTCTTACAATTTCTAAGAATCTTGTGTATCATACGTAAAGATAATTCAGGTATCTAGCTAGCAAAAAAATAAAATAGAGAAGAATATATAGAATAAGAGATGATGGTATTCAGGCCAATTCTTTACAATGTATAACCAGTTTTATAGAAGTTGTTGACAATATTTTGTTATTGTGAGTAGAGTTTTGATAAATGGATTGATGTCATTCATTTGGTGAATAATTGAATGAGATTTCTTAAGCATGGGTATTGTTCGCATTAGTACAATTATAGTGATTTCTATGAAATGTTGTTAGCTATCATCTCTTCCCCACAAGGTGAGAATCCCACTGGGACTGCCAACTTGCCTCTTAAGTAGCTGAAGCATTTGGTAGAGTGAATTTTCGTGACTGATTGGTCCAAAAAGGCTATGAAGTACATTGTCATCCTGGGATTATATACAATACCAAATGAAGTGATAGTCTATCTTTATATGTTTTGTATTGAGCATTAAACGTAAGATTGTTTGTCAAATCAGGGGTGGGGATGTCATATTGAAAGGGTGTGGGAGAGGTAATGGAGGCATAGAATTCTTCAAGTTAGCCAGTTCCCCCTATGGTGGGAGCTATATATTTCACTTCAGAAAATGATTTTGCTAGCATGGCCTGTTTCTTTACACTCCAATAAATGAGTGTTTTGTCAACATAAGCATAATACCAATTTATTGATTTTTCGTCAGTTGGTTCTCTATTGAGGCAAAATTAGGAGTGTGCTTGGAGCTATAGATTATCTCGATAAATTGATAAGCTATGGTGAATGATTTATTGGCTGTATTGGATTATACGTTTGAGGCGTTGAATAAGATCATTTAGCAGGCTGTGCTGTTTTGACATAGTTTATTGCATATGAGTGGTTCAATTAAATTTTAAAAAAATTTATTTTTTTTCTAATTTAATAAATTCGGTAATTTTATAAATAATTATATTTTGCATAATTAAATTAAGTTTTGAATAACATACTCAATTGAATTATAAATTAAATAAATTATTGCAAAATTATTAGTATAATTGCACTCTCTTAATATATAAATTGTGCTCCACAAATTATCATGTCCTTCATAATTTCATCCTTTTTTTAACTAAATTGAATAAGAAGGAAATCATTGTTATTCCTTTAATTTAGAAATTCTTCTCGATCATTAGAAAATACGTGTAGCATTTAGAAGGATTAAAAATATAGAATTTGCATTTTATCATGCATATTATTCATATTAAAAAAAATAATATAAAATTCTCAAAATATTTTAATTTTGTGAAATTATCGCCATGATTTTAAAAAGCCTAATTTTTTCTTGTTATCTTGAATAATTATATATTTTTTCTTGCTTACAAATTCATTAAAATATAAATAATATTAATATTTTCTATATCATGCATAAATGGATGCATCCACTATACATCCATAATTAAAGCCCCAAGAATTTATGCATATCTTATAAATTGTCTTATTAGTGCATACTGTCATACAACGACTCATTAACATATTGTCCTTAGATTGAACTTCTTCCAAGTGTCAAGTGGTACTCTGACCATAGCTCGTTCTCGAGGAAGTATTTATCCTCGACCATGTATCTTTCCTCGTTTTGGCTGCCCAAGACAGTTGTCATTGTCGCTCTTTCTTGCAAAAATCATTCCAACCACATCCTTTCCACTATCCTCGTTGTCCTCCTTCTGAATCAACCGCCGACCCTCTTTCTTGCTGTTTTCCGCAGGCTACAGCCTTCCAGCTGCCCAAGACCATCCGTCCTTGCTGTTTTATTGTAGTTTTCCCTTCCCAGGCATTCTTCAGCCTTCCGCTTCGTTGCCGTTACTGTCCCAACCATTCAACTTTGTTGCTGCAGATCGCAACACCTTCCCTTTATTGTTTCAGTCGTCCATTGGCCTTACCGCAACTGACACAGTCTAGAATCTTTACCTGCTGAATCCGCCATCTTCCATCACCCCAACCTACCCATTCCAACCCACCTCATCGACTTACACCACCCTTGGGATACTCTTTAGTTGCTTTTGTTTATATTTGTTGTTGCATTTTCTTTCAGTGTGTGAGTTGTAACCTCATATTGGCTTTGTAGTAATAATATTTTGATTTCAATTGTTGTTTAAGTCAGGTATCATTTAGTATCAGAGCTAGTATAACCATAATCTCATCCTAAGATTTCTAGCATCCTCCAATATCAACCCTTAATTTTCCTCTTTTTCCTCCATCCTACACACCTCCTTCTACCTACCTACACCCAAAACCCTAACCACACCCCTAAGGAGATAATTACCGGAATATGATCATGAATCTACCATGGACGACATACAATGGATACTCCCAAGTGCTACATCCGCTCAATCTCTTTGAAGAATTAACCCAATATGGAATCACCGTCGAACGTAATAGTGAAATTCGTGAAGCAGAGCAAGAAGAACACTGGAATCCCTTTCATTGGGTTGATTCCAATGGAGAAGAAGACAATCCAATGTTTTAGAGTACAGTATCAGTGGATGCCTAGAGCTGTTCCCTATTGTAAGATACATAAGTGAGGTGCCTGCTGGAGGATACAAAGCTGCGATGTATGTTGGAGTATATAGAGATGAGATGTATGTTGGAGTATATATAGATGAGTCACCTATTGGAGGATACAGAGATGAGATGCACGTTAGAGAATATAGAGATGAAATGCTTGTTAGAAGATAAAGAGATGACATGCCTATTGGAGGTTACAAGGATCTTAGAATGAAGTTGGACTACCGAACTTCGAGGGGAGAATTGATCCAGATGATTTGCTTGAATGGCTGTACTGTTGAGCGTATATTTGAATACAAAGAGGTGTCTAATGACATAAATGTGAAACTCGCTGCCATCAAGCTGAAGAAGAATGCTTTTTTGTGGTGAAAGAACCCGAAGGGGAGAGGCAGAGAGAAGAATGAGACATAATGTATCGACAGTACCTGCCCCCACACTACTGCCAAGATAGTTTTTGAAGCTCTACTATCTGCAACACAAGGAGCTACTAGTGAAGGAGTACATAGCAAAATTTATGTAACTTAAGTTGAAGTGTGAACCGAAGGAGACAGAGGAGCACACCATAGTTTGGTATTTGGGAGGCTTGAAGCCTGTCATCAGTAATGTGGTCTAGCGGCAACCCTTTTGGACACTAAGGGACGTGTAGACCATAACACTCATAGTAGAGAGGCAGCAGAAGGACAACAAGCAAGCACCGCCAGTCAGGCACTCACCCCACAACAGGAGACCTCAGGAGGAGCATGCCTCAGGGAGTATAGAAGACTGGTCAGGAATAGGTCAACCACTTCGAGTTAGAAGTCTGAGAAGCAGAGCACACCCACTACAGTCATAACCGCGAAATGCTTCAAATGTCATGGTTTTGGGCACATCGCTTCTAGTTGTCAGTTGAGTGGAGCAATGGAGGAAGTTAGCGACGAAGAGGCATTTGACGAACAGGATGAATACCATCTTCCATTGAATGAGGTAAGATGCTCGTGGTTCGATGGCTAGGAGCGGCAGTGGTTTTTTCATAACATATTCTACACTCGTTGCACTGCAAAAAGCAGGGTATACAGTCTTATCATTGACGAAGGGAGCATCACGAACACAACATCCACATAGATGGTGTACAAAGTGAGCCAGAGGCATTCACATTCGTATTCCCTGACATGGTTGAAGAAGGAGAAGAGTGTCAACATTGACAAATGTCTCATGGAGTTGTTGATTAGGTCCAGTTGTAGGATCAAGTTTAGTGTGATCTGGTGCCCGTGGATGCTTGCTACATTTGGATAGGGAGACCGCGGCGGTATGAACTTAGGACTACACATGATGGGTATATGAATACCTACTCATTCATGATAGATGGAAAATGCATTGCCCTCTTACCAACTGTTGAGTCTGAGCTTATAAGTGCTCCTGCAGAGAAATGTGAGGAGGATCCATTTTGGTGATGACAGAGGATAACAAAACAGAAGATTTAGCTTCAGAGACAGGGCAACCAATACATAGAGTTTCATGAAATCCTATTCAGTAGCTAACTACCATGGTTGTCACCTTTTGTGGAGATTCTACTACTCTCACTTCATATCATGTTGAGCCAACTTTGGATTACTTTGGGAGGGTTTAAAATTATATATGTGACATGCAAACCTATTTCAGTTTAGTATTGAGCTTCTAGAAGATTGGATCAATATCGATCATTGCTCGCAATTGGGGAAGACTCCTCGGGTGTTTTCAATGACAATGCAACAGATAGTGGGATACAGGTGCTTGCAGGGACGCACTCGAAGATTCTTTAGCCACCAGAGATTATATTTTTCTCCTTTAATGTTGTTGACCTGACGTCGTACTAGAAGGAGACAAAAGCTTTGACGAATGGGGTCTTTGCCCGCGATTGCCTATCTCATAAGATCATGCTATGTGCAAACCAGATGCAAACCAGGGACCAATCAGCCCATCTGAGGCATGGGATTGTTGACCACTTGATGGGGGTCACTCCATAATTACCCTTGTATTATGTATATTGTTTCTTCATGTGTTAGGGCAATTTTTCGTGTTTCTGTTCAGTACAGCCTTCGACATCCTAGTTTCTCTCTTCTAAGGTTGTATCTAAAGGCGGGTGATGCTCCGACTGTTTGCTCGATCGAGGTGGTGAACCTCTTCCCAAGGGTCGAGTGGTTTTCTGGGTGTAGCTTGTTTCCGAGGGAGTATCTATGCTCGACCTTCCCTTTCCCACACCCCTCTCTTCGCTATCACGCCTCTTTCCTTGTTGCAGCGGCCCAGGACAACCGCCATCGCCGTTCTTTACTGCAGTTCTCTTTCCAACTACCTCCCTTCCACGGTCCCTGCTGTCCTTCTTCCAAATCAGCCTACAATCCTCTCTCTTGCTGTTTCCGACAGACCATAGCCTTCCAGCCGCCCTAGAACAGCTGTCCTTGCTGTTTTAATGTAGATTTCCCTTTCCCTGCCACTGTCCCAGTGATGTCGCTTGACTGCCCTCTCTATCCCAGCCCTCCTTTGCTGTCGCAGTCTGCAACGCCTTCTTTTGTTGTTTTGCTGTTGTTCTAGTTGCCTACAGGCCTTAATGCAACTTATCCATCTTCTAGAAACTTTACTGATGAATCATCCACCATTCTTGGAATGCTCTTTAGTTATGCATGTTTGTTTATGTTGTTGCATTTCCCTTTCAATGTGTGAGTTGGAACCACCTATTGAATTGCGGTAATAATATTTGATTTTCAGTTTGGCTTAACTCCGATATCACTCTAAGAAATAATGTTAGATTTTTTTCATCATATGAAGGTAATATTGGGGCCTCTTTATTATATGTGATCAAGTTGTAAGATTCATCTTCCCGTAGTCCTTATCTCCACTGCCATATTGGTGAGATTTATGGGTTTCCTGATCTATGATCAAGCTGTAAGTCTATTTTTACTATTTTCATTATCTCCCCTTTCATATTGAGGAGATTCTCGGGCTTTTTGATTACATGTAATCAAATTGTAAATCTCATTTTTTCTATATTCCTAATTTCTTCAACTATATTATGTGATCAGTCTATAATTCACAAATTTTCTACTTTCATTCATATCATTCTCATCTCCTCTATTATATTGAGGAGATGTCACGATGATGTCATTATCCTATCCGATCAAGCTGCGCATCCTATCTTCTATATCTTTCTTATCCTTTTAACCATATTGAGGAGATTTTAGGCTTCTTGATCCCACTACTTCAAGCCCCATTTTAGGCATCTTTTCTCAGCGTATGGAGGAAGCGATCTTTCTTCCCAGCACTTAGCCTTAGAGTGTAGATAGCCCTGTTAACTTGGCATGTACAATCACTTGGTACTATAAGTCTAGTTTGGGCTTATTCCCCTTTTCTTTTCAGTTTGCGCTTCTCCCTTATATACTATTAGAGTGTAAATCCCATTTATAAGCCTAGACTTAGGTTTGCACTCTTGGTTTCTATGGTCTATTTGGATAAGATAACTTATGTTAATAAGGACTCTGAAGTCGCCACATCACTAATTTAGACCAACAACTGATGGCCCAATATAATGGAACTATGGGGTTTTAATTGTGGCTGTTATTTTGTCAAGTCAGTCCTCTCATACAATTTACTGCTTCCTCCGCTAACTCTTAGATTATAAGGTGTTCATTCCTCATTAGCTTTTAATGGCTACTATTTCACGTCATTCTAATAATTCTGATCCATCCTATGTTTTAAAACGCAAATCCTATAACCCTTGGGGCTATTCATTCTTGTGTTTCATCTTTGAATGCCCTTTTGTCATGACAAGTTTTCCTTATAAAATTTTTAAGCTCCCATCAATTTTACAAAGGATTTAAGGTTTCATAACTACATTTCTGAGTCTCCCCTTGCCTATAGACATGCCACTATTTTACATGTACTCTGACCACACTGGTGCACAATACGACCTGACCCTTAGCTTCTCTTTAGCTTAATGACTTTGCCCATCTTAAAGTTTATATATTCTCTAATCCTCACTGTCTTGTTGACTTTTCATTCTCACATGTTTGAGCTCTACTATGCTTCTCATTTAACATTGAATGAGACCACTACATAACTTTTCATGATTACACAAATACTTGAACTCATACATTGACTCTTTGATCGAGTTTTCTTGAATATCCTAAGATATAATTAATCTTATAAGCTTGGTCCTTTGAGAAACCTTGACCCTATATATAAAATAAATTCTATTGGAGCCACCTCCTCGCAGAGAAAATCTCTTGAGCATTTTTATTCAATACATCTTCCATTAATCCCTGCGGACCTGTGTTGTACATTGACTTGTTTCATCCTCTATTGAAGTGTCACGGTCTTTTTTTGAAGCTCATAGTGGTATGACAAAATCAGATGCTCCAAGTATTTCTCTTAGATTTTTTGAGAGTATAGCACCAGCATGGGACTAAAATGAAAACTTGTGGAGGATTCCGAAATGATATAGAGCTCTGTGGCCTGTTGCTTTCAGAATTATTTGGTTGGTCTTCATGTCATTTTTTTCGATATCAAAGGAGACGGAACAGGCATGATGAATTAGGGACATAGTGTGCATGTGATGGCTGAAGCTTACAATTAGGAATATGAAGGTGATATTGTATTATATTGGAGATGGGTAGAGGTTGTCCATTGCTAATGACCACTGTTATTCTCCTTGGTATGGCTTAGAAATATGAAGATAAGCTTGTTCTAATGTCAGGTTTGACATTGCACCAGAGTTGGCATAATATTCTGAGGCGATTTGTCAAACAAGTATAGCTTAAGGGCTAGATGGTGAGTTATTATAGTTGTCATCTAACCTCCAACAGCACTAACCGTGGAGTGATCTATTTTGCTGCAGATGTGGCATCAATTCGAGTTGATTGTAGCTTACCCTCACTGAGAACAATAGTGGGCTGCTGATAGAAATTGGCACAGATTTCTATGACTATTAAGTCTTATTTATACCAAACAATAATAAATAATAAAAGATAAAATTGCCCTTAGGCAAATAAAAAACAAAATTGCCTTTAGGCTAGGAACCAAAGTAACAGCTGCCTTCCTGATTTTGTATGTATTGAAGGTTTATGGATACATATCTGACAAGATGTTAGGCTAACGTTCTCTTCCTCTGTTTCTCAATGCAGCAAGAGCCATGTAAGAGTCCGAGGGCTGAATATATGAGGCTCGCAGGGTGATCCACTAGCCATTTTTTTCATTCATTTGAAAGAAGAGCTTATAGATTATCGATTTATGAGTTAATGTTTGATTCATATAGTTGTCTTGAAGGCATGGCAGATCAGTGCAAGACCGTTCGTATATGAAGGATGATGTCCCTGGATCCAGTGAGCAACATGTGATTGTTAAGCAATTTCTTTGCTTGAATTTTAAGTATATATTGAATTATTGAATGGTCCTTCATAGAAATATGATTCAATTCATTATTAAGTTGATGAAATCATTAACAATTTGAAGACTATAGTCATTGATCAATGTTGTTCTAAATTTCCGTATCGATTTGAGATTAAGAACATGTGGAGAGAGGCTGAGATAGTATTCTAAAGGGCAGCAAGAGATTGTGATTGACAAGCATCCAAATGTTTTGTTGAGGGTTGTAGATCTAGGTAATCAGACGTCGAATTCATTTGCCTAAAGATTTGTAAACATGAGAGTGCAGTAGTATGGTAACGCAGGGAGAATAAATGTTGATAATAATCTTGATATTAGACATCAGAAACTCGAGCTGTGGTGGAATGGAAATGTCTGTCATTCAAAGAGGTGTTTAGTCAACGTGGTTGGGATTGTTGGTTGTAGACAATTCTAATTGATCCTTGGGGGATAAAATAGGGGCTATGGCGTGGATTTTGAGTTAAAAAAGAAACTGTTAGACTCGCGCCTAAAGGCAATTTAATTTTTTATTAATTATTATTGTGGGGTATAAATAGGGCTTAATATGTTTAGGGTGGGATTGTTGATTGAATCTTAGAGTTAGGTTTAGGATTGAGGGAGATAGACCACCTCTCAAATTGTAGGTGTGTATTCTGTATGTATTCAGTTTGTGATGTTGTGTTTGTGGAATAAAATATTTTATTCTACCTTAGTTTCTACGAAGCTCCTATCAAATTTCTATCAGAGCTATTCCATTAGGAATCTTTCATGCCGGAGACTCGTCTTTTTGGACGGAGACTTGCCTATGACATCATCACTCCCTACATTGGTCAGTGTCAACCTTTGTGACCGAATATTGCGATACAGTCGCGATCGAGCTAGCGGGGAAGCAACGTCAGGATTGTTTGAGTACAAGGATCATGACAAATATAAAGAAGGATCGCGACATCCCCTAGTCGCGATTCGCATGCTGGGAAGAGCCCACGACGGGATCACTCATGATTTATCCTGGAAGCCAGTTGCTCGTGATCGATCATAGTGAGATACAACTGGGAAGTGTCTTGCCATTTAAAGATTGTGGAAATTGGTTGCCGGAATGGGTATCTCATCGCCCCTTTTAAAATAGATTTAATTTAATGTATGTGTGTATAGTTAGAAAATATCATTTTAATTTGAAATATGAAATCAAACAGATCTCATACATGCTATAGTTTAAATAATTAAGCACTCTATTGCAAGCCGTGCATCTATATTGATGAATAGACACACTACTTACTAATGAGGCTCAATTAAATAAACTAAAGACTTATGACATTCGTTTGGTCTGCAAACCATTTATGTTGACCGACAACTTTCTCTATCTAATATGAAACAATTAGATAGGGTTTATATTAGGGCCCGTTTGGGGCAGCTTAAAAGTGCGGCGGCGTTTTCAAAAACGCCGCCGTACTGTTTAGATTGCGCTTATCAGGAACTTATTTGAAAACTCGGTTTTTAATTTGTATTAGACGCGGAACGAGAGGGGAGCCCCGCGGTCCGCTTTTTCGTTCGCGTTTTTTCGTCTAATTACCCGGGTGACCCCGTGATCCCCTCGTCGTCTTCCCCGCGATCTCATTGTCGTCTTCCTCGCGGAGAATGGCGCGAACAAGTAGGAACGGAGAAGCGGAGCGGAGCGGATTTTCCTCTCTTCCACCGTCTCTGCTAGATCTATGCCATGGCAGCCTGGTTTGTTGGCCGAATCATGGATAAGATCATCAACGCTATATAACAAATTATATTTATTTGTATGTGTGACATATTTGTTTGATGTGAACAGATTTGTTTTAGTTATATAAATATAAATCAACTTTCTTGTATTTTCTTGTCTGAAAATTTTTCTTTAATTTTGTTTAGAAAATAATAAATTCTGATGCACAGATTATTTATTTAATTAAAAAAAATTTGCAAATAAGCTGTTTACAAAACGCACTAACCAAACAACTAAACAATTTATTCAGGACAGGGGCATAATGATCAATTTTTCAGAATCAACTGTTTTTCATAAGCGCAAACCAAACAAATGAGACAAACTTATCCGGATCGATTGCTTCATCGCATGATTATCGGGATAAATCGCTATCGCCAGAGTTTGGATAAGCTGCAATGCTCTCAAACATACCCTTAATCTAGGGTCTTTAAATTTTCTATGAGGGCAAACCCCCATAGTTAATTACATCTTAGATAACCGAGATTACCTGAGAAAAATCATGATTTAGATTAAGAAATATTGTTTTCATGACTTCAAAAAGGTAGGATCTTCAAGTAAATGTGATAGTAGGAAATCTAATAGGTGAGTGGCTCAAGTTTGGAACAGTTATTACAGGAATCCAAAGGAAGAGAAGGCTAGGGGAAAACACAGCTCCAAGAAGAATCTTGGTGATTTCCAAAACTATTCTATTGTTTGGCTTCAATTTGATATATCTATTTAATGTTTCATCATGCCAATTTTATTATTTAGGGTTTACATTCACTTGATACCGATCATATGAATAGCCTGGAAGATATGAGGATTTATATCATATCAGATGACAACATCAGAGTCCTAAGACGAGTTAGGGCTTATATTACACGGCATGCAAATGCCTAAAAGATAAGGTGAGAGTTTACGTCGTACTAGACGAACTACCTCAAAATCCTATAGCTTGTTATTTAAACTAAAGAAAAGTTTGCTATTTTAGATTCGTTTGCTCTCTCGAAAATGTTCTTCTGCATGCCTCGTGCTACTCGTGGTGTCTGCTCCAAGTTCCTCGTTGTAGCATGTTTTAATTTTAGAAGAGTCAAATATAGGGGATGAGAGAAATATTGTGTTTTAGCAATGTTTAAATTGAGATGTCTTAATGTCTCATTTATGGGAATATTTAAGTTAATTATGACGACACCGGTTAGGATCTCACGGTTCCCTCGTTCTGTTATCAACATTTTTCTTTGGATTCATTTAATCTAAATGAATTTACCAAATTCAACTAAATGAATTCAGTATTTTCATTCAGACCGTGAGAAATCTTGTTAGCAGCCTTAGGTTGCCTCATCCGAGAGATTCCCGATTATCCAAACAGACGTTTTAATTTAGTTTCACTTTGTGATTTTTTTTGTTTGTGATTAAATTTTGAGTTGTCTTATATTTTGCTTTATTGTGACGGTGAATTTTATCTTTGTTTTGTTTTAATTTTAATTTTATTTTTGGTTTTGTGGTTATCCTAAATGTTTTGGTTTTGACATGCAGGGTGACCTTATTGTTTATTATGCAACTTCACAAGCAGAAAATGTACGGGAAAGTAAATGAAAGTAAATTTCAGTGCAATAAAATAAAAGCATATCTGACATTTCTTCTCCATTCTTCACCTGAAAGTTTAGACTTGCAATGCATAAAATATAATTTTGCGGGAATTGAAGCATGCTAGAAAGCAGAATATCGAGTTTGAAGCGTACCCATCAAATCCTATGTCATAATTTGGTGGATCCTATTTTAAATGTATAGACGACTCCTTAAACAAGGTATAATAAGTTTAATCGTCCTCCAAGATATCAAAAAGAGTATTAGAAAGGCCTTGGGGCTGGGCCCCATATATCTCACAATCCTTTGAAATGTCTCGAGTTCATTCTAACTTATTATGTTGTTTAATGATTCATCCCTATCATACCCATACGCTCAATGAACTAATGTTTTGATCACCCTAAGAATATGTTAATTATCACTTGATATTCTATTTATAAATTATGTAAGTGGGGCCTTTAGGGACACATTGACTTAATTAAAAACCTTAGCCGATTTGATTTTGAAGTTGGGCTTGTAATGTTTCAAATATGTTCACAATTAATCTCATAATATTTTCTAACCCATATTAATCAAATTTGATTAAACCTAGCTCACTACCAACCCCTCAAGACTTAATGGGTATATTTGCAATTTAGAAAAATAAAATTATGTGATTATGGTTCTTATCAAAATATTGAATTATCATTTAAATACCAACTATAGGTACTAGATTGATGAAGTGTTAACTTCCAAAGTCAAATCCCTAACTCTGGGATCATTTAAATTTGATTATTTTCCAAATTAAAATAATTAAAGAAATTGCAAATTTATCTTTTATGTGACAAATGTGAGGTTGGTTTGTACAATTTAAAATCTTTTGTATTTCAATCATCCAAATATGTCAATTATGATCATTCATTACCTATTTCTCCTTGATTAGTCCTAAACATTAATTAAGGCTTAAATTCCTTAATTATAATTTTGTTCCTATAAGGTATATCACTTCATAATTTATTAAATTTAATTCAAATGATTTTGAAAATTTTATGTTACCCCACCTATGGGTCAATTAGAATCTTAGAGGAGAAAATGTGATTTTTCTAATTTTAATTTAATTTATATAATTATTCACATGCAAAAATGCGGATTTTCAAAGATAATTCAATAACTTAATTAAAACATAATATTTATTCTTAAGAAAGATACTGAAGGTTCACCTAGACTAGTGGATATCTTGGACCAATTTTCATGATTTTTTGAATTTAAATTTAATTATTATAATTATTTTAAATTTTGGGTAACATAAAATATTATTTAGGTTTAAAATTAAGTTTGTAATTTTCATAAATCTTTCTGAGGTCAGGGAATCTAGAGAAACTAATTTTATATTTTTGTGATTTATATTCTAATTATTAGAATTATTTTAGTGAGAAATTAAGAAAAATTTATTTTAAAGCTTAAAAAATTATTATTATCCCTTTTAAAATTAATATCTTCACTTGAAAAATTAGGAAAATTATTTTAATGGTTTCCAAATGATTAGGAGATCAAATGTGACATTTTAGTGGATTTTATTATTTTAGTGATTTTTGTGATTTTTAATTAATTTTAATAATTTTTAATAATTTTTAAAATTAAAAATAAGCCTAAAAATGAGTGTTCATTTTAATTACCAATTTATTTTTATTAAACTCTCCTAGTCATAAGGAACTCCAAAAATCAATTTCATAATTTTCCAACTTATATTTTATTTATTTTAATTATTTTAATGCTAAAAAATCTTAATTAACTTAGAAAATCAAATTAGGTGATCAAATTAACTCCAAATAACTTGAAATTTTTTATAGGAGCTCCTCTGACCCTAATCCACAGTGGAGAATCAAAATTAAGTTATTTACATTTATATTTAACCCATTTATTCTTCTTTCATTTTAGAGGTTTAATTACCATTAGTGAGGTATTTAATGAGTTGAACCAGATTTATATTTTTTCTCTAGTCCTTTGGTCACAGTAAACCCACCAAAATTTAATTTATAATTTTCTGATTAATATTTTAATTATTATAATTTTTATACCAAAACAAAGAGGATTAATTTAAAAATTAAGGATCTCTGGCTAGAGATGCCCCCTGACTTTGGAAAAATCAGGGAAGATCCCTAACCACAGAGCTTTTAAGCCCTCCAAACCTCATGCCATGGTGAGATGTCTAGAGCTAATTAGGCCCTAAATATGATTTACTGTATTTAATTAATTAAAAATATAATATACATAAAATAAACACCAAACCATTTCCATATTGTTTTCCTCTGTTAACTGAGTAAGAGAATATTTTTCTTTTATTTTTATGATTTTTCTACACAAAGTTATGGTTTTTTAAAGATGGATCGATTTAATTAATTAAAAAATAAACTATTTTCCTACTTATCCAGCGCGACGCCACCTCATCCTACGGCTCTCCGAAGCTCCGCGTGTCATGCTTTGGTTCGACGCCTTCGTCCACGTAGCCTCATCGTCAGCCCGCGCTTTATACATCATCTCTTCGTTCAACTGCATCAGTGTCGTCCATCCTATATACGCGCGATTGAACGATCCTCCTTTATCGTCTTCGACTGGTTCATCTCGAGAGTTGTTCACCTTCTAACCCTATGTTATCGGCTTAGACTCAACCAAATCACTTCAGGTTAGTTCCTATAGACTCATCTAGTCCAGATGAACATATCCATATGGTTTATACGGTATTAAATATAATATTCATGCATGGTGAAAAAAAATAGACTCGGGTTAAGGTGAGGGTTCTATATTGGTCTGAGAGGGGAGGCCTCAATCAGAATAGTTCTACACCTTCGTAGGGACCTCACGAAGCTCCTTCATGCAGCAATTCGAGCTCTCCTTGGGTCCAGGTATGAACTTGATCAAACTCGATTTGGGTGTTTGATCAAACTCTATGCTAGGGTCTGTGATGGGGCTTTTGTAGGGGATCAAACTCGTCTGTTGTGGGGATGGTGTGGGCTAAGTTAATTTGAATTTGGTTCAGTGTGGAGCTGTGATGGATGGTGTTCTGTTTTGGCTTAATTTTGAGCTAAAAAATTGAGCTTAGACAGTGGAAGAGATGGTTGGAGGTTGGTTGACTTTAGCTTAGGATGGCTGGAGGAAGCTCTAGAAGCAATTGGGCAGAGTCTCCCCAAGGTAAATGTGCATCTTCTCTTTTGGCTGTGAAGAAGGTGGGTTTAAATAGCCATGGCTGGGGTGGAGCTCGGGGGGTCAGCTTGGGTGCATTAGGCTGCTTATGTGGAGTGCTGAGCGGCGCCAATGGCCAATTGTGGCTTGACACATTGGAAGGGCGAATTTGGGTTTTAATTTGGGTGGATGGCTCTCGGTTTTGAGGTGCTTCGGTGACTAGGTCGGCCGACTAGGCTAGGGGAGGTGGCCAGAGGTCAGGTGAGCCAGTTATTAAATTGGATGGGTGATGAGTTTTGGTAAAGATCCCTTAGGTTTAACCATTTTAAGAAGGGGATCTCCTAATTTAGGGGATCCTTGGTCCATGACTCCACGAGATTGGGCTAGGTGGATCTAGACCAGTACCTGGGGTTCACTTAATGGCTGTGGTGGACTTGAGTTGGTCACATTAGGGTAGGTTTGGTCACATTGGGTAAGGTTTGGTCACATTGGGTTATAAGTTCATATTTGGATAACGGGTCAATGTTGGGCTAAGTTGGGTTTGAGCTTGGGTTAGGTCAAATTGATTGTTCAATATGGTGTGTATGATTGTCATGAAAGATTTGGAAAAGGATTGGAGTGATTTGAGTTGATTTGGAAGGTGAATTTGGTGGAATTTGGACATTTGGTCAATTTTGGGCATGTTGGGTTAGACTTGGGTCTGGGTTAGGCTAGAGCTTAGTTAGGGTTCAATTTATGGTTCAAATTGGTTTGGAGGAATGTCATGAAGTGTTTTGGATAGAAATTGGGTGGAAATTTTGGGGTTAAGACATTCAATTTGGTGACATTTGGACATGGTACAATGGGGCAAATTTGGGTATTTTGACTTAGGTTGGATTTGAGTGATGTTTGGGCTTAAATGTGGGTCAATTGGTGGATCAATTTGGTTTGTAGGAATGTTAGGAAGCATTTAGAATTCAATTTTGAGGAAATCAACCTAGCTAAGAGGTTCAATTTGGGCGATTTAGGTTATATGGCAAAAATTGGGGTATTTTGATTTGGATTGAAATTGGGTTTGAAATTGGGTCAAATTGAGCTCGGATTTGGTTTGAATTGAGATTAGGCATGATGAATTTGAATTTAAAATTGAAATTGGGAAGGATTGGGGTCAATTGAGTGGACATTGAAGGTGATTTGGGCATTTTGGGCCCTTAAGGGCAATTTGGGGTGTTTGGTTAAAATGGGTCAATTTGATCAAATTGGGTTTAGTGAAGTGGTTCAAATTGATTTTGGGGACATTTGGGATAATTTTGGAATTTTTCAATTTGGAGGGGCATTTTGGTCATTTTAGGTGTTTTGTGGGTATTTTGGGAGTTTTGGTAAAGTCGAGGTGTTTTGGGTATCTTAAGTGGTGAGGAGTGCTTTGGGATGATTTTTGGAGAATTGGGTGATTTGGTCATTTTTTGGATTTTGGTCAAACTTAGAGTTTATGGGGCAATTTGATAATTTGGAGTTTAGGGGTAAGCGATCAAAGTTGGGATTTTTTTGTAGAATCTGGTGTCAATCAAGAATTTTAACTTTTTTGAGCCATGGACCAAGGGAAATTCTCTATTTGGATCCTCCATGTGTTGGTTTTAACCCAGCGCTAGCCTAGGGCCAAGAGCTTAGGGAACGCCACATGAGTTTTCAAAAGCGTAGGGGATCAAGTGTGAGGAAGTTTGGTTTAGAGTTGTGAGTAGTGAGTGTAAGTGTAGAGTTGGTGTGAGAGTGTGTGTGAGCCTAACCCAGACTAGACTTTCTAGGGTGAGTCCTAAGGCTTGATTATCTTATAGGGAACTTCCCTTGAGCTTTCTTATGCTTAATCTCATTCTCGTAAGTACTTAGAGGTTAGATTTTAAGCATTTGAAACTCTAAGTGAAACAAAGAAGTGTTTTGAATTTCTAAGGGGGAAGGTTCCCATCATTAGTATTCTAAGATAGTCATTAAAAAAGTCCTATGTGTAGACCCTAGACTATTCTAAAGGAAGACTAGACCTCAATAAAAGCGAGGTCAACAGGAAGCTAACGACAACCGCTCATGAGACTAAGTAGTGATCGCTCGTGACCACCGCACCTCTCGATACAATCACAATTTGAGCTAGCTGGGAAGTAACAACGGGATTGTGGTGTACAAAGTTCCGCCTTCGTGATTGAAAGCTATCCTGAGAGTATTGACGACCAAGAAAGTAGATGCTTTGGATGAAAAATTAGTAGAAGAAGTGAGTCCAATTAGATCTCGAATGGAGGAGTGTCTCCCGTCCATGGAAGAGTGGTTCAAGTGGAGATTCACAACCCTGAAAGAAATGATAAAGAAGATTCCTGAGTTCCACACAATCCCGTCACCGCCTGTAACAGGTTCGAGCGACAGCGTCTAGAGCGGATGTTAGAAACAACTAAAAATATTCCTGTGACATCAGGGTAGTGTCGTTGTCTTAGGCTGATCTGGAGCTGTGGAAGCTAACGAAGGAATGGGGAGTGGACTCGAGTGGCAACACTTAGAAGGAATTGCACATCTAGAATGTGAGGCAGTAGACCGATCCACTGAAAATTTGATAGCTTTTTAATGTTCATTTTGTACCTGTTTTTGATGATATTGCACTGTAAAGAAAGATATTTTTCATGATTTCATGCAGGTACACTGATTTTAGACCTTTAGAGCAAAAAAGAAGCAAAAATGAGCAAATTTGGAGAAAAATAGAGCAAAATGCATTTTATTGAACTAACGCGCTATCACGCAACGACGCTATCACTAGCCAAGCCTATCACGGACCACGCCAATTTACAGAGACTTTTGGACCAGAAGGCCGAAAATAGCGCCGGACAGAGCCCTATCCTGCCCCGGACCGCACCCTATCCCTATTTCAAACTAGATTCAATTTATTTGGCCTGATTTTGGAGGTATGCTTGAAAAAACTCTTGGGAAACCAGTTATGACCGAATTTAAACTGTTTTGGAGCCAAGTTTAGAGAGGAGGAGAGAGTTTAGAGTGTGAGGGAGTAAAGAGTGAGTGTGTATTTCCATTTGTTTAGGAAATCTAGGGTTTGTATGTTCTCTTATAAGGAGTGTAGGAGGAGAGGAAAAGTGAGAGATTTCTTCTTCCTTACTTATCTAAAGAGAGAATTGTGTGTTGTTGTGAAGAAAGAAGAGGAGTCAAAGAAATTTCTTGAGATTCGCTTGGAGAAGAGTTTGAGATAAGTTGTCTTTTTTTTACTCTGTTTGTATGACGTTGTTTTTATATATAAAATCCATGTTTTGTATCATTTTCTCATGAGTCTTGAGTATATTTCTTTGTCTCCCTCATTTTCATGTGATGTGTCGATGTTGTGATATAGAAATAATGTGCCAATTTATTATGGAGAATTTGCGATGACCTTTTCACTGCGTACTTCATTTACTTTTTGATCTGACCAATTAAATTGTTAAAACTTGTTGAGAAACATATGTTTCGAGAGGATTATGTGTTCCACAACAAAAGTGAAGGTCGCATTCAATGTCCATGAATGAGTAACGTAGTTCATGGGGATTGAGTATAAATAAATATGGAAATATATTTTGATGAGCGTAGAATTGTAGATTTTAGAGTGATGAAATCCGATTTGTTATAGGGTTCGAAACCAAACGAGAGTTACCTTGCTAGGAAGTGGGAGTTACGGAGTGAGAACCATTATCCTCCAAGCATAACTATGGATTTGGGGACTGAACTTAGGATTAACCAATGTTCTTTATGCGTTTGGAAAATGGTAAAGAATATGAATGCTTCTGTTTGACACAATACATTTGCATCATTGATTTATGTCACTAAATCATCACATTATTATTGGAGAGGAGGAAGATTCTTTCTTACAACTGAATTTTGTTATAAATTTAGTCTTGTGTTAATTAAACGTACTAGAAAGTTAGAACGTACTTTGGTAGAATTAGTAACTGCAACTGTTTGTTTCTCTTCTAATATTAGTAAATACTTGTAATCTTATGATTCGTGAAGTGTTTTCTGTGCTACATTATAGAATTTACTGCCTCCCTGTGGGATCGATAACCAGGACTCCACTAGAGCCATGTATTACTTGAATGATACGTATACTTGCGTTTAATTGTATGACTCTATAGAAAACTAAATCAATATATATATATATATATATATATATAAATCCGAGTTCATAAATTTTGGCAATTTAAAAAAGTCGCACCACAGACATAATGAGATGACTTGCGATTCAGACCAGGAGAAAATCTATTTGAAGGATTTTAGAAACCACTGTGAGTGGGAAACTGTAGAGGGCTGCATCCAACCACGCTTGTGTCTTTTGTTGATCGTCGAGCAGAAGGCGATTTGAGAGCCTATGGGGACCGGGAAGTTGATTATGGGGCGAGCCGGACTTATTGAAGAAAGGAAATCAATATGGTTCGAGGAAGGGAACCCAACCTCTTCTTCATTAGTGGAATGAACTTCAATCAATGAAATTTGAGAGGAAACTCACACATAAAGAAGCTCAAGATGTTGATCTTTGGAGATGATGCTTTTGATCGGGTCTATCACATGGAGAAATATTTTGTTGTTAATGGGCTAAGGAAAAATAATTGATGGAGGTGGCCATGTGTGAAAGAGAAGGCTCTAGCGTGATATCAATGGTGAGAACAACATCAACCAATCAGAACTTGGGAGGAATTTAAGGACCGATTGTTGGAGCGTTTTAGAATTACTATGAAAGGGGATTTACACGAGCAGTTTTTTGCATTGTTCCAGGAAAAATTTGTCATGGATTGTTAGGAGAAATTTGAGATGTTATCCAACCATTTTGGAGGAATATCAGATGAAGTATTGGAAAGTTCATGAAAGAGTTGAAGTTAGAGATTCGAGCATCACTTCGTCTGCTGAGATACATGAGGATCGGGAGAAACTATGAAATTAGTGCAATTGATTGAAGATAAAAATGCAATGGAACGTGCTAATATGAGCAACACAAGTGGAGCGCCATATCAAAAATGCTAAAACGAGGACAATACCAAAAGCTCAAACAGTGTAAGTCCAGAGGCAAGCTTCACGGGATTAGAATAGTGGGCCATTGTTGGAGACGAAATTCAAATGCTTTACAGATACTAAGATTTAGGAGAAGCGAGCTAAGTGATTACGTTTTCGGTGTGATGAGAAGTTAGTCCCAAGACACTATTATAAAGACCACACATTACAGGCTCTCACAATATATCGCGAGGAAGTAGGGGAGGAAGAAACAGAGGAGGTTGTATTGAGCTCGGTAGTAGGGTTAACACCGAACCATACTATAAAACTTCAAGGACAGATCAGATAGCAGAACGCCGCTTTAGTCGATAGTGGGGTCACCCACAATTTCATCCCTACTCAAGTTGTGAAACAATTGGGGCTTGAGATGGTTGGCACAAGAAGTTTTGGATTTATTATGGGGACGAGACATGTGGCGGTGAATAGGGGAGTTTGTAAAGGAGTGATTTTAACACTCCAAGCTATTTTAGTGATGGATGATTTTCTTCTCTTCGATTTACAGAGCAATTACGTGATAAGTATAAAATGATTGCAGTCCGTAGGGGAGACTGAGATGAATTGGTAACTCCTGACAATGGAATTTTAAGAGAAAGACAAGACAATGGTGCTTTGCGGTAACCTAATTTATACAAGACATTGGCGAGACTCAAGACTATGGTTAGGGCACTACAAGTTGCAAGGTTTGGATTATTGATGGAGTTGAATAACATGAAATAGATACATGATACAGAGTTGAAAAAGATTTTGGTACCAATCTAACAGCACCTACAATAATTTGCAGAAGTTTTTCAGTTGCAACGTAGCTTGCTTCCTCAAGAGAGCATGAGCATGTAATCCCTAAGACGGGGTTTCACACATGTTTCTTCAATTGAAGGAGCAATTGAAGAAGAGTAAATTTCAATGCGGGAATGCAATGACCCAAATGTTTTAGAAGCTAAAGAAGGTCATGACAAGTGTTACCATTGCTAGGGTTACCTGATTTCATCTAACCATTCATTGTAGAGACATATGCTTTAGGCTATTAGTGAGGCGCAATCATGCAATGTTAACAATTTATCACTTATTTCAATCAAGTGTTTATTGCGAGGGACATACTTAAATCAGTTTATGAGTGAGAATCATACGACTTAATCCAACAACAGTTTTCTTTTTTTCCACCTTGAGGATAAGGTGTCTTTTTGGGAGGGAGTAATGTTAGACCGATCACTAAGAGCAGTTTAGTTCTTTATTGATAGTTATTGTGGGTATAAATAGGTCTCAATATGTTTAGGGTGGGTGTCTGTGATTACTGTCTTGAATATTAGTGTTAGGTTTAGGGTTTAGAGAGACTGCCTACCTCTCAAATTGTAGGATTTTATTATTTATTTATTTGGTTTGTGATGTTCTGTGTTGGTGAAATAAAACAATTTGTTTTGGCCTAATTTTTGTAGAAGTTTTGTTATGTTGGCACCTAGCCTAAAGACAAATTTGTCTTTTATATGCCTAAGGGTAGTTTAGTCTTTTATTATTTTTATTATTGGGTATAATTAGGCTTGTTATCCTTAGTGTTAAGTTTATGCATGAGATTGAGTTGTAAATCTTAGGTAGGGTTTGTGAGAGATTTTCTACCTCTCGAATTGTAGGAATTGAGAGAGATCACCTACCTCTCGAATTGTAGGTTTTATCTCTGTATTCTTGTTGAGTTGTTTGATTTATTGAAGAAATATTGTGTTTGCCCTAATTCTATGGAATGCTGATTTGAGGTTAGGTCGTATCAAATTTGTATTAGAGCTAACTGGGAAGGCAGCAATTGGGAAGTAGATACAATCACTATCAGAGCTTGTTGGGAAAGCGACGACGAGATCGTATAGTGCCGTGTTCGAAGCCTTGCGATAAGATTGTGGTTGGAGTTATCTGGGAAATAGAAGGGATCGAGGCGTAGTGGGGAAACCGACGATGAGATCGGTTGTGCCCTAATTGTGATCTTAGAAGTCAGCGACCGGATTCGGAATCAAGCGTGCCTTAGGAAATAATGGAAGCTAACAAAGTAGATGATTTGGGGAAGTTAGAGGAAGAGATGAATCAAATCGGATCTATGATGGTAAAATGTTTGCCACCATAGATGATAGGTTCTCTTCCTCTAAAGGGTTTAAGGTTCGAGAGCATGGGACAAATTCGTGAGATGCTGAAGAGGCCCATTACGATGCAGTTTGAGATCTCACCGACAGCTCAATTCACAAATTCTAGCCAAGGGTTGACTGGAGATTTCATGACAAGATCAAAGGGAAAGGAGATCGAATGTGAGGAACATGCGGAGGAAAGCATCCGCCATCATGAACGTCCTCTCAATGCTCCAACCGGGGATTGGAGATTTTTGAGGGAGGTGGTTGGGCCGAAATGAGAGATTATGCAAGAGATATGGCGTGCAAAGAAAAAAAGAGAGAAGCAGATAGGGGATATGTCTATGATAAAAGGAGGGAGTTTTGCCCTCGATATATGGGGGGAAACAACGAAGGAAAAAGAAGTTATGGCAGATATTTTAGAATTAGGAAGTTGAAGATGCTAATCTTCGAGAGGGAATATGCACATGGGTGGCTGTATCGTGTAGAGCGATGCTTCGCGGTGAATGAGCTAGATAGTGAGGAGAAACTGGCGGCATGGTTATGTTTTGAAGGGAAAGCTTTAACCTGGTTTCAATAGAGGGAGGCTAGATACCTGATCCATTCGTACTGGTTCGAGGATTGTTAGTTAGGAATGTTTCTGAGTAATTCAGAAAGGAGACATGCACGAGCAAATTTATGCTTCGACTTAGGAGGGTATTGTCATGGAATAAAAGGAGATATTTGAGCTGTTGTCGGAACAACTGAGAGGGATTTCTAAAGCAGTATTGGAGAAAAATTTCATGAAGGCCCTAAAGCCCATCATATGGGCATCATTCGACTATTGAGACCGCGGAGATTGAGGGAGATGATGGAGCTAGCTCAGATAATAAATGACAATAATCAAATGAAGAAGGCCAATAGGAGTAGCACATATGGAACGTCGTACTGAACTGCTACAACCAAGACGATGCCAAATGCTCAAACAGTGGAACCCAAGAGAGAGGCTACATAAAGCACTAATAATGAACCATGACCGGGAGCAATACTCAAGTCTTTCTGAGACAAATTTGGGAGAAGCGAGCCAATGAGAAAAATCAAAGAGAAAAATCAGTTCACAACCTGTCATTCACACAACAAAGAGAAAAATCAGTTCTAATAGCTCTACGTATAAAATAACTGAATAGTTACATATGGTCAAAACTTTATTATACTTATAACTTCTCACTCCACCAATCTGCTGATGCACCTATGGTATTTTTAATTAGACCACAACTAAGTTCAGTACATCCACTTTTGTGCTTTTTCGAAAATTTTCAGTCTTTTTTTTAATTGATCCCAATTATTCTTCAATTGAGTTTTGTCATAAAATCTTCCTGTTCTCTTTTGAAATTTTTTTGTGATGTTTTGTTTTTTGTTTTTTCTTTTGCTAAAATGTGTTGTTAGCCTATTTCTTAATTTAATCTCTCTCAAGCAAATGTCAAAACAAATCTTTTTTCTCTCTCTCTCAAGTAACAGATGATGTGTTATCTCTTGTATTCCACATTTATTATTATATCTAACACCTTGATGTATGATTTGAAATGTTATATGATCAGAAAAGATTTTGAAGATGTTGATTATAACACTTTAGTGCACAAATAGATTGTTTCTTTCATCATCCTATCCATACATATCGCACTTGTCCTACTGATTTACAAATCTAACATAATTACCCAATACAAACAATACATATCACAACATAGCGGGAAATTTATGTGTTACCAAATAAATTCCATCCACATGACAACTGCATTATATTTTACAGAAACAAGATACAAATGACATATGAAAACAATTATTCCTAGTACCTATTCAAAAAATCATTAGGCCTCCTACTGCATATTCAGATAAATATTAAAGCATAATAGATTTCAAATATTTAAATAAAAACAAATTGAGTGGCCTGACTGTAAATTCCTCAAAAACAAATATCTTATAAGCTAAGTCATTAGAATATTGCATGATCACAAATCTATCACAAACCTAGATACTAGTGTTCATTATATTTCGACGTCTGTAACCATTTCTTAATCACAATATAGTAGAAGGCAGTACAACCATAACAATGTGGCTAACTATCAATCAATTATAAGCCTTCAGCTTTACCTATTAATGTCATGCACCATATTTCTTTAGAATTCAATCATAGAAAAGGCATATTACTTTGGCACAAAAACCAATTGAGCTATACTTTTCATAACAATTTCATTCCTCTTTCAGGAAAAGAATTGAATGCAATCAACCTTTCGCAATGTTAAGTTGGTTATCCAAATTGATCCCTTTTTTAGCTCTACCCAAATGGCTAGTAGATTCAAGAAATAATTAGTTTGCAACATGAAAATGGAAACCGTGTGCAAATTAAAATAGTACGAAAGAGCCAAAAGTAAGTAAAACAACCTTCTCTTTTATGTACTAAAACAAGATCTGACACTTGATCCTCCATGTGAAAAAAAAAAGAATTCTGCTAATTTTATTGGCAAAAAACCTGTTTGAGGAAGATGTGAAAGTAATAGAAGTGTTGGAGGGAAGAGAAAGGGAAGATTGGCTCAACAACGAAGGTTTTTAACGGTTTACCGCTGTGTAGATGGCCGTCTCAGAGGGAGGAAGATGTTAGGGTGATGGGATCGGGGGAACTGCAGAGCGTGTTCTCATCCCTATTAACACGCAGAACGACATTCACGAACGGAAATTTTGAACCGGCGTTTACAAATAGTGTGCAAATGCCGTTCAGAGCAGAAAACAAACAGGCCCTAAGTGCAACATATAAGATGTCAGTTAAGGAGCTTGCACATTCTACATGATTCAAAAGGCAAACAGTAAAAATATGATATTTATGTTAACGGGCTATTGTTGTTAATTATTAATATGATGTACATGATCTGAATCTGTTATTTAACAGTGACTAGCACATAACAAATAAAATAATTCAGTATGAATGTCTAATTCTTGGCACTTACAAAAATCTCACATTTTTTTTTTCATATCATGTTTGGAATTATGTTTGAATAGTATTTGTTTAGCATTAGCTCACATATTATTTTAGAAATATATATTTCCTTCATATGTTCATAGAAATAGTTATCAATTATGTGATTTGTGAATCACCTCATTAGATCTCATCCTTGACATTTTTTAATTTGCCCATGACATTTTTTTAAACATTCATTTTCTATTTTATCATTTTAAAATCAAGAAAACTAAATAAGAATATGTTTTTTCTAAAAGAATATTTAATACTGAAGCCCACTAAGTTTTAATGATGTAATTAAAATTTTCTTCTTATGAATAATACTTGTATTGTTAGCACAAGGTCACTTAGTTGAATGATCATATAAGATGTGACTAAACTTTAGAGCACGAAGGCATGGTGGGGGTAAACATCAGAATTCAGATATGCTGGTTTTAAATCATATTGTTATAAATCTGAACGTATAGGAAACCTCACCAGTACTCTTCCGTGCATTACGATGAGGTCAATTGCATTCATATTGTATCTATTGAAAGGGTTGATATTTTTTTTGTAACTGGAATCTATTTAATATCTCACCATAGTTCATTGACAAATAATTTACTTATCTTAAATGTTTGAAGCCTTGATCATATATAGATTTAAGACCACCATGTATAGATTTAATCTACTTCATGCTTTGGGGCTAATGGCACTTGATACCGGAACCTAGTAGGACATTCGACAAAAAAATGCAAATTAAACTTTTATTGATGTAGAGAGAGAGTTACAACAATACAACAAAAAATAACAGCACAAAATATAAATGATACGGATAAACACCTCTAAGGTGTATTCCAAGGGCGGTGGAGGTTGGCTGGGTTGTTTGGGATGGTTGGCATAGGTGGTGGCAGCAAAAGGAGTGCTGATGGTAGGGAGAGGAAGGTGCATAATTGCGAGGATAGCAGGTATGGACGGTATGGCTGAAAGGTGCTGGACAACAAGTGCAGCAAGGCTGGCGGGCTGGCCAAGGTCAGAGAAGAGCTCGAAGGCTAGTAGGTGGTTGACAAGGTAGACAAAAGCTAGAAGGAGTCTTGAGGGAAGGAGCGGGGTTGGCACCAGTGGAAGAGGGGCTGCGGTGGTTGGACGGGAGCAAGAAGGTGTTGAACTGGAACAGGAAAGTGGCTGACAACAGTGGAAACGGTGGTTGCTGTGGCTAGATTCTAAAATGGCAGCATTGAAACAAAAGTATGGTATAATAAATGCCTCGTCGGAGTCGAGCTACAGCCAGAGCACCACTCGGAACCTTGGAGACGATCACCACATAGGACGAGGTACAACCGGAGCACTTCGTCGTCTTGAGATACATCCCTTTAAGGGAGCAGTGTTGGTGGCGGTAATCTGAATTCAGAAATCACTTAACTCAAGAACTAAGAGAAACTCCAAGCATACAATCTCTAATTTATAACGAGTCTTAGGATTTATTTTAGGGAATATTTTAATCTAAGGAAGAGAATAAAAATAATAAGAATTCATTTTCTTAGGCAATGTTTATAATAGGAAGAATTCAGAATAGGCAAAGACTCAACGACTAATTCAGAATAGGAAGAGAATAAAAATTCAGAAATGGAAAGGGATGATTTCAGATTTAGAAAGGGCTTATAATATGAAGGTGCTAGAAAGGAAAGAAAGGAAAGGAAAGGAAAGGAAAGGGAGGGAAAGGGGAGGAAGAAAAGGAAAAGGGGGTCGGCAGTCCTCCCCTTTGAGGACCGGCCGGTCCAGGCAAGCTTGGTCGAACCTTAGGTTAGTCTTCCCCAAAACCCTGCATCAGTGTCTCGGAGTTGTTGGGAGCTTTGACCTCATTTGTAGAAGCTTTCAGATCCTTAAAGTACTATTAGATCGACAACATTGAACGCGTCTGAAATGTTATAGTCCCTTAGTACATTAATATTGTAGGTGTTGACATTCCAAAGCACATTTTGGTTGGCGATGCCTTGAGCTGGAAGTGTAGGAGATGAGTATTTTCATGGCTCAGGTATCGAAGCATTCCAGGGTAACCCGCTTCTTCCATTTCTCGTAATTGGCTTAGTGCAGTTGAGCAACTAGTATGAGAGGAGAGATCAATTTGGTGGTGAAATTTGTGGCAGGCTATACCCCTATTACGAGCACCCACTCAGGAGAGACCTTTTCGTTATTGATAGGACCTGGGTCCCATTGAATAATTTTTGTCCCCAATTCCTTGGGCCCATTGCAAAGCTGTGGTTCATCTCTTTTGTCTAGACCTCTGACGAGAGGTACCATGCAGAACATGAAATAACCTCTGAATAACTCCAAATGATATTTCCGACATGGCACAAAATGAACCCACTTGTGGCATGCTGAACCTCTCTTTGATGAGGATAACTCAAGAACGGGTCTATACATATGAATAATTTGCAATGTTTTGATTTGTGGTGACTCTGTATCTGTTGGTGGCTCCTCAAACTCATGCTCATTTGGACATCCCAAGTCAGTCCGGCTGATATTCCTTTCATCGCCTATGAAACAGTAGCTCGAGGTACCACCACTTTATACTCTGCATGAATGCTCATTACATCAAGGTAACTACTTTCCCAAACAGTTGTTGTTACTTAAGCTGAAATCTCTATCTGGGGGTCAACTGGAATTGTTGGCGTCTCTTCCTTGTTGGCTGACAATTGTGGATCTTCTTTGAAAACAGCTTTTTCCATATCGTCTTTTATCTCTTCAACTGGAAGCTGATCTTTGTTTATGGCATCACCGTCTTCAGTGTATGTGGTGTCTTCACCCAACTTTTTAATGACGTCTTGCTCGGTAAAGTAGATCACTCTCTTGGTTGTGCATTCAGCATCAACATGTTCAAAACCGTGTTTCTTGCAACATTTTCTGGCTGTGACGGACTTGTGGATTGGTTTTGCTTGATAGTAGCAAGGGGGGTTGCTTGGTGATGTACTCTCTCTACTTCGAGAGCTACAGTCTGCAAACTTTGGTGGTAGTAAGTTGATAGGAACCGACGCTGTGTTCCCGCTTCATCTTCATATCTGCTTATTCCCCCCTCTGACCTTTCGGATCACGGTCGAGGGTAACCTCCCATTGGATGTCATCTTCAATGCCCATAATCCACCGTCAAAGTCGATGGATCTCTCACCGTATCTCCTCTCAGGTAGGCTCGGGCATGTGATTCCTTAGTGGCATAATTGCTCGTTTTGGGATCTGCGGAAGGAAAGAAAAGAAAGAACAATGAAGAAGAAACAAAATAATGAAAAGAGAAGAATGAAAACATTCAGGGAAAAAAATAAAAAACATTGTTGTGGTGGCTTGGGTAGGGCGGATGCTAGGAAACTATATGATGAGACTAGGTTGGGCTTACTCTGATACCAAATGATATTGAAACTAGTAAGAAATTCGACAGAAAATGCAAACAAATTTTTATTGATATAGAGATAGGGTTATAACACAATACAATAGAAAATAACAACACAAAATATAAATGACACAGGAAAACACCTCTAAGTGTATTCCATGGGTAGTGGAGGTTGGCTAGGTGGTTGGGGATGGTTGTTAAAGGTGGTGGCAGCAAGGGAGTGCTGATGACAGGGAGGGGAAGATGCAGAATTACAAGGACAACAAATATGGATGGTCATAGGTGGTCGGCGGTAGGCGGATTGGTGGCTGGAAGTGCTGGACAGCAAGGGCATCGAGGCTGGCGGGCTGCTGGGAGAGCCGACCAGGGGCAAGGAAGAGTTGGAAGGGTTGTTGGTAGGTGGTTGAGGTAGTCAACAGCTGGAAGGAGTCCTGATGGAAGGAGCAGGGCTAACAACAATGGAAGAAGGGCTACGGTGGCTGGAAGGGAGCAGGAGGGTGGCTGAATAGGAGCAGGAAAGTGGCTGGCAGTAGTGGAAGAGGGGGCCGCGGTGGCTGGATTTTGAAATGGCAGCAGGGAGAAGGAATGTTACGATAAATGCCTCGTCGGGGTCGAGCTACAGCCGGAGCACCACCTGGACTTTTGGAGACGACCACCACCTAGGATGAGGGTCAGCTGAAGCACTTCCTTGTCTTTGGATGTAGCCCTTGACGCTGACGATGTTAAATTGAATTCATAAATCATTCGACTCAAACTGAGAGAAACTCCAAGCATACCATCTCTTATTTATAATAAGGCGTAGGATTTATTTTAGCAATGTTTTAAAATAAGGAAGAGAATAAAAATAATAAGAATTCATTATTTAGGCAATGTTTATAATATGAAGAATTCAGAATAGACAAAGACTAATAAAATAATAGAAATTTAGAATTCAAAATGAAAGATTTCAGATTTCAGATTATAATAAAAATAATTAGATTTCAGATTTGGAATGGGCTTATAATAGGAAGGTGCTAGGAAGGAAGGAAGGAAGGGAAGAATGGAAAGGAGAAATGGAGGGAAAGGGGAGGAAGAAAAGGAAAAGAGGGGTCGGCAGCCTTCCCCTCTCGAGGACCGGCTAGTCCAACCAAACTGGACCAAACCCTAGGCCAATCCTCCACAAAGCCCCATGTCAGCACTCCTCTTGCGTCGTTGAGAATTTGACACCAGAACATCTAGTGCTCAAGTTAATTGATCTTTCTTCATATCTAGAACACTTATAAAAACAAATATAACTGCAATATCTGCATGTATGTTACATGGATATTAAAAGTAGCATGATGAGAAAATCAATCATAATAATGTCTTTGGAAAAAGAATTGGTTTCAGCATGTCACAGTTAGTCTATACTAATTCTGTAAATGCCCTGGAATGCTAAAAACATGGTAATCTTAACCCATCAACCCTCATCTTATATTTTATAACTCCATGCCTGGAGAAGGCTTAGGTTTTACCCCCAAATTAACCTCAAGTATCTTCTTTTAATGTTAACCATTTGGGTAACCATATATAACTTAGAGCCAATGTCGAAGCAAATGAGATTCACCTGCATTATCTTCTTTTAATGTAACTAGTTGGGTAACCATATATAACTTAGAGCCAATGTCAAAGCAAATGAGATTCACCTACATCATCAACTCTGCATGAAAGACTTCTGGTGAATGCCACAAAGCCAAGATTGCAAGGATCCAAGTTGGTATTTGGGCAATCTCTTGTTAATTGTGTGTTAAAATTGTACCGACACAACCTCTTTGCTTGAACTTGACAAATAAATGTTTAATCCGAGTCAGTCCCATATAAGATTCAGATTTGGTTTGAGTCAAGTTTAATGACTCAAAATAATCAAGTCGGGGTTTGTTCAACTATAAGCCAACTCAAATCTTTTCTATATTTTTGTATGAAAGCTCTTATTTAACTATAACTTTGTAATATTTTCAATTTGTTGTGCCCAAATTGGTAAATGTGTCATTGTTGTATTGTTGGGTTAGGTTTTAGTTTAGTTCAGTTTATTCGTATTATTTGTTTAATAAACAATTCAAGTTTGTATTTATTATATTTGTGTCGAATCATTTATGTATTGGTCCTAAAGTCGACCCATGAACATGAAATGACATTCTCTACTCATAAAACTTGCCCTAAAATAGACCACCTGGCAAACCACCTTAATAGAGTGATAACCCTTTTAAATACTTGCTTGGCTGTTGATACAGCTCCCTAAACTTCATACTTACAAAATCTACTATGTTAAGATTATTACTTGGTTTTGATTGAGCTGTCATCTCTGCATTATTGGCTCTACAATGCCTACTGTCAGTAGAAGGTGTTGATAATACCTGTAGTTAATGTTGTCAAAGTAGCTAATCCCGATGAAATTGAGTTTATATTGTTAGAAGCTAGTAAACCTTACTTTTATGTAGCCTCTCAACTAAAAATCCTAGGAGTCGCCTAGGCTTTCTTTTAGCAGAGTAAACCCCACATGTGATATTCCTCAACACAAGTAAAAAATCTTTGGTGAAAACCTTCTCTGCACTTCCATGGAAAACCATGCCTGGGCTAGGTTAGCTTGCGCCCCTCCTTTAAAGCATGCCATTCACGATACCTCCAAAAATTGTTAAAAAGAGTGGTGGAATAATGTGCAAATGCTAAAACCTAATTGTCATTTCAATTAACATGCAACAACTTTAGTGCACCAGAAAATGGTTGGGGAATTCAGCGTGTCTCAAAATCAGCCTATGATGAAAGGTCATACAATCGTATCTACTCGAAAGCTAATTCTTGCCTGAAAGATAAAAATCATTAAAATAAAATATTAAATATAAAATATGGTTATATATGTGTGTATATATATATATATATATATATATATATATATATATATATATATATATATATATATATAGAAAAGCCCATGGGCCAATTCATTGAAATAAAACACTGATACAAGAGGTATGTGAAAACCCCGTAGTTGGGGCATCACCCAAGAGCACAAAAAACAGAAATAACAAAGACACTCTGAAACAGAGTGTAAACAGGAAAGACAATAGAAATCACAGAAAAGTATAAGAAAGGAAAGTGAAAATGTAAGTCTTCCACTTTCACAAGTAGTAGCTAATGACGTCTGAGCCTTCCTCTGCAAGGATGTGGAGCGGTTTGAGCGAGTAAACTTTTAAGTGCTTGACCCATTCTATGGGGAGCCAAAGTATCATCAATTAAACCTTGAAACTTAGAGGTACCCCTATCTTTCTCTTTCTCCGGGAAATGTAAACTTGCCATTGTCGTTCGTCTTCTTCTTCGGTCTCATCTTCTTCTTCATCATCTTCGACGGTTTCTGAGGGCTGGGTAGCATTTATGGCACCTTGTTGTGTATTAGGAACTATAGTTCCATCTCTCTCAATAGGCACTTATACGCCGAGAGGAGAGACATTAGTGATAACCGCGGCATTAGGAGCCACCTCCTCCCCCTGAAAATGCGTGTCTTCCGTAAGTGGGTGGAGAGCTGGATGAGAAAGAGGAGGAGAAGCCACATCTCCCCCTCCCTCTCCCCTCTGAAGGAGAGATGGTTCTGAAGTATGATCTGTAGTCGTAGGGACTAAATGAGCAGAATGCAGGACAAAGGTCAATTCTTTGAATTGAGGAGGAATATAATTGAGAGCAACATCAGTTGCATCAATAGGATATGGGATGAAATGAACATCATGTGGATCAACTACGAGTACCGGTGGGCCTCTAGGATTTCAGAATGGATTTCAGTGATCCTTGGGACATCAACAGAAGTGTTAAGTGGCTTTAAATTCTCAGGTTGATGCTCAGAAGGCCGTGAGACGTCCGTGGTTAAAAGAGGTGGCACTTCAGCAGGGATAGCAGGAGGAAGGGGGTGGGAGACCGACCCAATATTGTTTCCCAACGAAGGAGGTTGCGGCTTTAAATTTGGATGTAGCTTATAACAAGCAATAAGGCTATGTCCAAACGTGGAACATTGCGAGCAATAAGGAGGGCGAGGACCCATCACCACTGATTGCCAATACCCTGTATGCCCCGACACAATCCAAACCTCATCGGGGTATGGCTCGGTAACATCACCTTCAACCAGGAAACAGGCATCCGATGGGCGGGTGTTTTCTAAGATTGAATTATCCACCTACAGCGGTTTCCCAAATCCTTTGGCAAGTGAGAAGAGAATCTCGTAGTTGAAGTGATGATATTTAAGCCCAGGAAACTTAACCCATACTGGTATAATAGGAGATTCGTCCTTTGGATCAAAATCCACTATCTATTTGAGAACCTTCATGAATCTATTGTCAATTTTTATCATTTTGCGGGAGAAAATAGAAGTGTAGTCGATATCAGTAGTGAGATGGATCAGAACGTGTCTACTGTCAAGGGAGCCAACTTTCCAGGGTCCCATAAGCTTTAAAGTGTCGAAGAAATGGCGTATAGTGTCCATTTTTGGACGCCCGTACAAGAATTTTCTCACCAGAACCAGACGGCACGATGAAGCTCGAATGTTCGTGTCCTCTTCCGTGAGAAAAAGCGCGGGCTTGCCATTCTTACGACCCAACTTTTGAATGAACCTATAGCTGCCATTTTCAAGTTCAAGGGCGTCATGGAACTCCTGCGGAAAAACGCAGGAATGCCGTGTTGGAGTTGGGTTGCTGCCGGCCGTAACAGCGGCAGCGTAGCTGTGAGCCATTGATGAAAGCGAGAGAGAGAGAGAGAGCAGAGCAGAGAGCTCTAACCCGTCTGCAAGCGGAGATGTCTTCCCGTAACAACCGGGAGCGTCCTCCCGTGAAGAGACGCACTTGAGCGTCGTCCCGACAGGGGTCGTGCAGTGCGTAAAAGACGATGCAAGTCGTCGAGACGATGGGATTAGGGTGGAACGTCGTCCCATATATATATATATATATATATATATATATATATATATGGCGTCGTCTTCTACCCTCGGCTTTGCTAGGGTTTCGCCTCATGGCGAATCCTAGCAACCATTACAACGTTTTATCTCATCTCATCTCATCCATTCCGTTGCTTCCATTTTCTCCTGTGTCGTCTTCTTTCTTCGCTGTGCGTGGCATTGTCGTCCTCGGGAGTTTGTGTCGCCTTCTACGGTTTTTCATTGCAGACAGAACGACGCCTCCAATCTCGACGACTCGTGTCACCTGCGTAGCAACGTCTCCCTCATCTGCTTGGTCTAGAGCTTCGCTCGCAAGATCACGCTCCGGCTTTCATTCCGCAATCCTGCAAGAACATATATGCTCGACAGCTACAGTGCTGTGCTCGGCAAGCTGCGCCAGCTGTTTTGCTCCTGCAGTGTCCTATGTGAAGCACGCTAATGACCTCAGGACTTTCCTACGCCGCGGCCCTCGCCGGTGATAACCCCGCCAAACCCTCCAATGCTACAGTGGTTCACAAATGCAGCTCCCCTTCCCACCTCACATATAGTATGATATTCCGCAGATGTACCACGACTCTGTTGCAGGACATGGAGATTGAAATCTCATCAAAAAAGGAGAAAAGGCAGGCAAACCAACACTATTCTTCTTTGACTTGAAATTTTATCTCTTGCAGAAAAATACAAATTTACACTAGTTGACAAGTTCCAATTAGGTCGCCCTAAGATGCAGATTATCAGGAAGGTTTTTGAAGATTTCAAACTAGTTGGGGATTGGCAGGTGGAGCTTCTCGACGGAAGACGTGTTATGATACAACTGAGCATAGAAGTAGACTACACAAGGATTTGCTTGAAGAAATTCATCACAATTGAGGGCAAACCTATGAAATTGCTCAAATAGACCCCTAATTTTGATCCCAGTCAAGAACCCCCTTTTGCGCGTAACTGGTTCTCATTACCTGAACTAAAACATCAATTCTTTCACCAACTTATCTTATATGCAATTGGGAATATCATTAAAAACCTATGTAGGTAGACATACTTACAGTTCATTTCTCAAGGCCTTCTACTGCAAGGATTTTGATTGAAATGGATATTACACTACCAGATGTAGAAGAAGTTTAGATTGGCTTTGCTCACAATGGTTATTGACAAAAAATCTTTATGGAACAAAAACCTCACTGTAGCAAGCACTGCAAGATGTTTGGACCCCTATAGGAGAAATGTTTCAGATTGCACCCACAGTTGAGAACCAATAGTCAAAAGCAGGAACTTCCCACTACTCTGTACACATTGGCTCCATCTATGGAGAGACTCACCACAAGACAGGAGTTGGTATCAAATGTAATTGCCCCTTCTCCTGACCATACTACAAGGGATAATGTTCGGACTGCTAATCAGGATAGCCTTGCAGCTCCTCTTTAGGAAGCATCAGGTGCAGATGTGACATTACACACTAAACCTATCGCTGTTGCAACGACCGACTTTCCTTCTACTGCGGTTCTACTATCTAATCAGACCGAGGATCACATGAGCCAATCTTCAGATGAAGAATAACAGATATACACTTTTCGGCGGAAGAAGGTCGGGGGCATACTCCAGTTTGGAAACTTAATGGATGATACTTTGTTTACTCCTGACAATGACATGACACTTCGTTTGTTATTTGGCTCTGCTCCAAAAACTAGAGGAAGAGACATGGACAAAACTGCCTCGTCCCTAGCTACTTGTTTTCTGCATGTTTTAAATTTTTTGAGTTTATCAATATCCTTTTCTGTTGGGGTATTATTGTACGTTGTATTGTATGTGTAGGGTGTCTCTATTGGGCTCTCTCATACAACTTTTATCTATCTTTTCTATTTCAATAAAATCTGCCCTTGGGGCTTTTCAAAAAAATAATATATATATATATATACACGGTGAAAACTTGCAGTTAACTTTTATATCCCATGTTAACGGAGAGGAGAGCCTGGTTGACTTGGCCAATTTGTTTTCATCCTTCACTGAATTTCTCCTTTCCCTCCCAATACTATACAATTTTGTTCCCAAAAGGCCATTACAGTTCTCTAATATGGAGCTTCGGGTATGTTTTTTTTTCTCTCAACCAATTCAAGTAATCAAGAGTAGACACAATCTCCTTCCAATTATTTTCAACCAAAATGTCGTGAGAGAACTTTAGGTTGGTTCTTGTTATTTTATTTATCAAAATTGAAACGTTACAATTCTCTTGAAGTTTTATTTGTTTATTTTTGCTTTGTATTCTATTTTACTCTTGTGGTTTGAAGCCTGAAATCTCTCTTTTCTCTTGTTTTCCTCCAAAATGAGTATAACAGGAAAAAAAAAACTGTGCGAGCTAAAAGGATGACTTTTCTTGCATTTTTTCCCTTCATAAATGGATTTGACACCATCGAATCTCTCTCTTTGACCCTTTATCTTCTCATCAAGTATGCTAGTCATAAACCCAACAAGAGTAGTGGTGTTCTTCCAAATATTACGGGTGACAAGGACTCTTTGAAAATATAATTGTGTAATTTTTGACAAAAAGCAGAAAACAAAGAGAAAGTCATCTAGACTTTTAGTTGGTCGAGTGGGTGCATTCTCTATTAGATAGGGAATAGTTATTGATTAGATTGAGGCTTAAGGTCCATGTGATCAAATGTACTTATTCTAAAGTACTTGGGTTTTTCTATACATTTTAAAAACTTGCAAAATTTAATTATCACTAGACTATAACGATGATTGCTCTGAGTTTTCCATTACTGACTGACCATTTCTTTTTGATCAATAATGGAATTCATCAAAGTTGCCATGCTTTGCCTGAATTTTTTTTCAATTGACACTTATCCGAGGGCTAATATGGTTGCTTGGCATTAGAAAAATGTTCTGAAAGATAGTAAAGTTTGTTGAATCCATCATTTAAAAGAATATTACTAGAAACCATGATTTTTATCAAACAACGCAAACCACTTATAGTTAGCTCACACTGAAGTAGAATTTCTTTTTTATGTCTCGAAAAATGAGTGAAAATCATACCAATTTCTAAGGCATGTTTTTCATCTGCAAGCAACCTTAAGTGTAACTTTCTTGAATTTTATGTTTTGATGATATTCTCTTAACCGTAATATGTTTTTTATTTTATAAAAATATTCTATCTGGTCTATATTTTGGATTCCAGGCTTTTTTCTTTATTTATTCTGCTTCGATGTCATACTTTATAAATCATGCCATGCAGGACAATGATTTTATGAGTAACATGATAATGCTGATATGGAAAATTATCTAACTATGAATGACTTCGCCAGGAATTGGATTTCTTGTTTGAGGCCAGGAATAGTGAAAAATGTTTGGAGAACTTTAAGAGGTTATCTCCTCATATTGCTGACTGTATATATTCCCCGAAGGTGTATTGGAATCTGAGCACATCCAAAGTTCTGACTATGGAATATATGGATGCAGCGGAAATAACTGACTTAATTACGATTCAGAAACTTGGGATTCAACCTTCTGATGTTTCCAAACTAGTAAAATCAGATAGCCATACTTTGTGATATAGTTTTGGGCATGGTATCTACTTATGCTAAGTTTTCCTCAGAAACCATGCAGGTTAGCCAAGCTTTTGCAGAAATGATATTTAGGCATGGATTTGTGCACTGTGATCCACATGCTGCTAACATGATGGTTCGCCCTTTGCCATTTGGTAGAAGAAATCTTTTTGGTAAGAATGTGAATTAATTGTGCTTTCGACCATGTGGTTGAAGTGCAGAAAACATGATTTCCAATTTCTGAATTCTTTTTTGAAATCATAGCAAATTATAATCCGTCTCTAAACCATGAATATGCTTGTCCAAATATCTTCATTTTTCACTTTCCTTGAGATATTTGCAATTCCCTATTTTTAAAAGAAAAAAAATATATAGGGGTATCTTTAGGAGTTTCAAGAAGAACATTACCATTTTATTTCATCATAGAAAGGTAAAATTGTGGTACTTAGGCTTCAAAAATTTGTAACCCTACCTCTTGCGAGAAGGTTTCCATGTAATTCCTAGCCAAGTTTGTATAATATAGATTAGATTTGAGATAATATATACCTAATTATTTATCACTCGTCTTGCAATGACTTTAAAAATCTGGTTTGAGCTTTTTTAGAAGTATAAACCCTTTTGACTAATTATCCCTCTTGATGATATGAGAGAACCTTCAAATAAGGCGCTAATAGCTTGGCATGTAATAGCAGCAATTAGTTTTAGATTGAAAATTTTACTATCTTTTTGATTGGAAGGTGTCGAGAAATAATGACAAACCCTACCAAGATTTTATTACTAATCTCATATACTAAGAATCAGGTCTGTGAGTTCAACTTATCATTGTATTTTGAGAGTATAATTCTAATACAACAAAAACAACAACAACAAAACCTTAATCCCACTAAGTGGGGTCGGCTAAATGAATCATTGTTCTCCTTTGCGTCCTATTTAGTGTTATATTTTCATTTAATTCTAATAAATTAAGATCATTTTTTATACAATAAGCTCAAGTCTTTCTAGGTCTACCTTTGTCTTTTTTAACATAAGTCGAATCTAAAACATCTACTCTCCTAATCGGATTATCGGATGGTCGATATTTAATGTGACCAAACCAACTAAGGCGACTCTCTCTAATTTTGTTTGTCATTGGAGCTACACCAACTCTATCACGGAGATAATTATTTCACATTTTGTCTCTAAGTGTAAAGCCACTCATCCACCCAATCTTTCTCATCTCAGCAACACTTAGTATTATTCTTCTCTTTTTAAGGCCAACATTCAACACAATAGAGCATTGCAGGTCTCACCACCATCTTATAAAATTTTCTTTTCGGTCTAAGGGGTACTTTTCTATCACACAATAGGCCTGAAGCATTCCTCCACTTCAACCAACCAACTTGAATTCTACTATTAACATCCTCATCTATATCACCATTGCTTTGAACAATAGACCTGAGATATCGAAATTGTTCACATATTTTTATAATTTGATCACCCAGAGTTACACTTTTGTCACTAGAGCTACTATTACTAATTACATTTCATGTTTTCAGTTTTAGTTCTACTCAAACGAAGGCCTTTAGACTCCAATGTAGACCTCCTTAATTCAAGTTTTCCTGGGAATTTTCTCTATTCTTATTCACGAGAAGGATATCATCAACGAAAAGCATACACCAAGGTATATGCTCGTGTGAATGTCCAATAAGACCATCCATAACTAAAGCAAAAAGATATGGGCTTAAAGCCGATCCCTGATGTATACCAATAGAGATAGGAAAATATTTAGTCAATCGTCCTTCAGTTTGAACACAAGTGACGGATCTAGTATACATATCTTTAATGACTTGAATATAAGTCATATCAATACCTTTCTTCTGAAGGACTCTCCAAAGGATATCTCTTAGAACCTCATCGTAAGCTTTTTCTAAATCAATAAAAATCAAATGTAGATCCTCCTTATTATCTCTGCACTTCTCCATCAAACCTCTAAATAAATGTATAGCTTCCATAGTAGACATGCCCGACATAAATCCAAATTGATTATAAAAAATCTTGGTAATACGTGTTAAGCTATGTTCAATTACTCTCTCCCATAGTTTTAAAGTATGATACATCAATTTAATTCCTCTATAATTTGCACACTCTTGTGCATCCTCTTTATTCTTAAAAATGGAGACCAAAATCTTCTTCCCCAACTCCTCAAACATCTTTTTAGTTTTTAAAATAATATTAAAATGTTTAGTAAGTCAAGAAACTCCTAAATCACCTAAATAATTCCACACTTCAATTGAGATACCATCAGATCCTACAGACTTTCCACCCTTGATTTTCTTTAAAACCTTCTCGACATCTTTTTTTACTAATGTGTGACGGCCAGCTTTTTCGATTTTGAAAGAATATAAAATTTATGATTTAGTTTAATATAAAAGGTATATGATTTTTTAAAGTAGTTTTGAAAGTAGTGTTTTTATTTTGAAAAATGAGACCACCTGGATTTCATTTGTCCAGTAGTTTGTATAATCGTGCCCGATGTCATAAATGATACACATTCTCGGAAGATTAATGTATCCTGCGACGATAGACCCAATCATACGAACTAAGGGACTCGTGACATCCCTTTGGTCTGCGAACATTTATGTGTGACCGACAAGTTCTCATATCTAATAGGAAGACTAGGTAGAGTTTATTTTACCTGGGTTTCAAGTTCCCTATAGAGGCAAGCCCTTATAGTTAATTACATCCCAAATGACTGGTGTCACTTGAGAAAACTCTCGATAATGATCGGTGGTTCTGTCTTCTGGAATTCAAGCCCCTATAGTAAGATATGGAAAAGCAAGTGGGAGTGACTCAAATGGGAACATTTATTTTGAGGAGTCCAAAGGAAGGAAAATGTACGGGATGTCACTGATCGATAAATCTCGATGACCCGTATTATCGGCGTTGTTTCGAGCGTGTGCGTGAAGTGCGCCGTCGAAATGAGATCCGTCGCCCGCTTCGGAAGGACGCTTTAATTTACATATATATATATATATATATAATTTTTGAAAAATATGAAATCAAACTGACCTCATATTTTTCATAGTTTAAATGAAAGAGTGCTACACCTCAAGTCATGCATTTATCCCGATAGACAAATACGAGACTTGAGGTGAGACTCGATCAAATAAACTAAGAAATATATGACGTCCGTTTGGCTCACGAAACGATTTTATTCGTTGACAAGTTTCACTATTTAATACGAAGAATTAAATAAGGTTTATTTTAAATCGAGTTCGGAAATGCTTCTATAAGCGGCAAGCTCTATAGTTAATTACATCTTAAATGACCGAAATCACTTAAGAAAACTCTCGATAAAAATCAGGAAATATTATCTTCAAGGAGGTCAAAAGGATAAGATTTTTCAACGTAATCGGACAACGAGGTGTGAAAGGGGATTGACTCAAATTTGGAACATTTTATTATAGAATCTAAAGGAAGATGAACTAGGGGATGTCGTAGATCCGGAGGCGAACCTCGGTGACTTCCCAAGCTATCCTATGGTTTGGCTTCGATTTAGGAGATATTATTTAAATGTTTCATCCCGCCAATTTTATTTAATTAGGACTTACATTTGTGTGAAACGATCACACGAATAGCCTAGAAGATATGAGGATTTAGGTCGTAACGAACGACAACCTCGGAATCCTAAAACGAGTTGAGGCTTATATTGTACAACAAAGCTATACAAAGGCCCAAAAGAGGTTGAGGATTTATGTCGCACTAGGCGAACAACCTCGAAATCCTAAGAGTTGTTGTTTAATCACTAAGGAATGGTTTAGTTCAGTGAAGACATGTTTCTTTATTGAAGATGGTCGTGCTGCCCACCACGCTAGCTCCAAGCTCCTTGCCGTGAAGAGGTTAAATTTTCTAAGGTGGCAAGTCACAATATCAAATCCGGTGGCCCTATGGTCGAGTTCTCCTAAACATCCTATGCAAGTATGTTTAAAATGTTGTACAGTGTGTAGCATGGAATATAACACAGGAAATAAAGCATGCAGAAAAGTATGATACAACGTGCTAAAAAGAACAGTAGCAGCTGCAAAAAGTAACATGCTGTAAATATAAACAAACCTATATACCTGGGAGCCTCGTTATTTTCTTAAATGTAGCAGGCTGGAGTGTGTCACACAAGTGAAAGCCAGGCAGAAACATCGTCCAAAAAACCCGAAAAAGGACGGTGAATGACTCACAGTAGAAAACCTCGGAGCAAGTAAACGAAAATCAAAATAAAATCAAGAAACCTCGGGAAAGTACCAGAAAAAGGACCACAAGTGCTTCATCAAAATCGTACGAAAATCCGAAGAAAACCGCAAACACTCGGGTCGGGACTAGGCTCAGAAACTGTGTAGTACTGCTCGAGGGTCGTCGAAGGCTACTCGGTCACCCGAGTGTATAGAGTCCGCTACTCAGCTAGAAGGGTGTCCTAATAAACCTAACTTAGGAGAGTGTTCATTAACCCAAAACTGATAATCAACAAGTGGACAACCAAATTTTATAATATGGTTTTAAAATTTATATTTTTAGCATGCACGCGGATTTCGAGTCATATCAATATTTGTGTATAGATATATATATATATATAGTATATATATATATATATATATATATTTTGTTGTGATAGTAGTATCCGTTCTTATCAGATTTTTGCAAATTAGGGTTGTCCACGAGTTGATCACTTCGTCGGGTGTAGGATCACTAGCAATCCTAAGAAGGTACGGGTGCCCCGCTTGCCTTATAGCGGTGAATGATACCGTCATCCTACGGTTCGCCGGGGCCCTGGAGCGAGTCCTGGTGTCGTAGGATGGGATATCATTCCACTCCACCATCGGTGTGCCTTTATCATCAACACCGTCACTGTCCCAAAACAAAACAAAATCAACTCCGAGTGAAGCGGGGAAAACACGTCAATCAACGAAAAGGGGAAGGAAAGGAGACTAACCACCTTCAAATTAGAGAAGAGTCAAAGCGGAAGGAGGGTTAGTCTAAAACCCCCATAAAATAGGTAAGAGTAAAACGCTGAAAACAAAGCCCAAGATCTTTGAATCAATCCCGAGGTTATCATTTTCTCATTTTTGCATAACTGGATCGACCCAAAGAGGGTGTCCCTTCCATTTAGCTCAAAAAGAATGAAATTTTAAAATCTTTTAAAACTTCGTAAATTAAATGGGAAAGAAATGACTCGGGGGAAAACCCACTACTAAAATCTCCAGACCCGTGCTAAAATCCAGATTTTCCAAATCTCAAATTAATTTTCAGCTCCTGAAATACAGATTCTCCCAATAGGACCACCTACAGGCTCGGGACCAAGGCCACAGCAACAGGAAGATCACTAAGCTTCCAATACATAAGAAAGTGAATGGACAAGCTTCTTAAAATCAATTCAACTCCAATCTCACCACAAAGTACATGAAGTATTCATGAAATAGCCATAGGATTAAATTCATATAAAGTCACAACTAAGCCAACACAAGGCATAAACCCGAGCCACCATGAAGTTAGAACCGAGCCAATACCAAGCTACAGCCGGCCTAACACAAGGCCAAGATAGGGAGCAACATCATAAGGGCAAAACCGAGCCAATACAGGCCCAAACCCGAGCCACAACAAGGTTGGGGACAAGCCAGCACTAAGCTACAACAATCCTAAAACAAAGCCCAAGCAAGGGACAATACAGGAGTAAAACCAAGCCCACACAAAGCCAAACCCGAGCCACCATATGGCTGAAAATCAGCCCAGCTCCAAGTTAAAACAACCCTAATACAGAACCAAAACAAGAGGTGCCAAGGGATCAAAGACCGAGCCACAACAAGACTAAAAAACGAGCCCAGCTCTAGGTTACAACAGTCCCAACATAAAGATAAAACCAGAAGTTCCAAAGAGCCAAAACCAAGCTACAGCAAGGCTGAAAACAAGCCCAACCCCAGGTTACAACAATCCCAACATAAAGTCTGATCCAACTTACTACAAACGAGACTCAAAATGAATATTTTAAAAGCTCTTAAACAGGGACAACTGTAATAGAAAATAAAATGTGTTCTTGGGTAGGGGCTAAGACAAGCAAAACCAAAGCCTCACAAGGCCCAAAAATCAAACCCAATATAAGAATAAATCCAAGCCACCAAAACAGACTCTCGATTAGAAATTAAATCGAGCTAACCGAGCCCCCAAATGAAGTTAAAATGAGCCACGATAAGATTGAATCCAAACCAAGCATGAGGCTAAAGTAAGCATCGCAACGTGTTTAATATATCAAAATATAAAGCCACCATATGTTTCAAGTAGGAGCAAGCATAGAACTTCCCCAACATCAAAGTAAAATTCTCCCTAACATACTTTTTGGTAAAGAAAAACTAGAAGGAGCAAGAAATGAGCCCCACATGCATGTTAAACAAAACTAAATAAATCCTTCCATAATTCATACCAAGCCAAAGTAAGCAAGGAACATCCTAATATCCATCTCAACATGCTTGCAAAAGAGACTAATCCTTGCCTCAAGCTTCTTGCTTTTAATACATCAAAAGTAAAAGACTAGCACATGCTTTAAATAAGAACACACATAGAATCCCTTTCTCAACCACCTCCAGCATATACATTATTCATTCACTTTTTTTTTTTTTTGAACAAATGAAGCTTAAAGCATTAAAACCAAACCCTCCATATGCTAGCAAGAGAGACTAACTTTGCCCCAAAATTATATTTTCATCAATCTCAACTTGCTTTAAATAAAAGAAAAGAGAAGCTAATGCCATGCTACACTTCCACCATATTAAGCAAAGAGAGCAAAGGAAGGAACTAGTATCATGCCACACCTCCATTTCTACGCATACTTCAAGTAATAAAACTCCTCAAACTTTTATATAAGAACATACTAGCATGCCACTAAAGAGGGGGAGCAAGGAATCATCATTTAAGCATCTAAATAAATCATTCTATGGCACATAAGTGCTCAGCCGAAACAATAAACAGGGAGGGCCAAACCAACAACAGGAGTCACGGGCTCCCTGGGCCAAACCGAAGATAGGAGAGGGGGAGTAGGGATGTTACCAGCCAATGTAGAGCACACAAGAGAAACAAAAGTTCAGGCTCCAATCCAACAGCACTTCCCTTCTTCCAAGAAGAAATTCGGGCAGCCCTCATCTTAGCTTAAAATGGGGCATTTATAGGCAGAGGAGAGAAGTGGAGTGTCGCTCCTTATTTGTAGAGTCGAGTAGGATCGGGGAAGGTGCGGGAGGATGGAGAAAAAGGCTGCAAGGAGGATCGGGCCACTTGCTCGCGCAGAGGAAGCCGCAGGGATAACACTCGCGCAGGAAGCGCCGCAAGGAGCAACTTGCTCGCGCAGGTATAAGAGATAGGAACGATCGCATGCGGCTCAAGCAGAAACGGCCGCAAAGGAGGAGCGCTCGAGTGCGAGAGAAGGCTTATCGAAGCTTCTTTCGTGCTTGTGCGGGAGAAACGGGGTCATCCGAGTCGAGCGTGAGGCAGGATTAGGGCTTAGGTTTAGTTTAAGTAGGTTTAAAAATATATATATTATTATTTTATTTTTATTTTATTATTATTTTTTTTAAAACTAAGTCCTAGTATTACAACTTTCGCCTCCGACAGGCTGTCGTCGCAAAATGAATGTTGATTTTAGGTAAAATCGACATTCCGGACGCATCGGCGCAGTCAATTTCGTCATCCGAGGTCGTTCGGACAACCTCGTCGACGGTCGCGTCGAAAGTGCGTCAAATCCGGCATTTTCTGAAATTTTGACTTTGATGTCGATCGTCTCGGCTTTCTGACTCCGGCCTTAGTCCACCACGAAGGAATTGAAGGCGTCGAGGTTGCGAACTAAGAATTTGTGCGTCCATATGTGTAAGACGTGCACAAAACTGTCCTAATGTCCAGGGGTCCTATAGGGACTCAATTTGAATTCCTGACGGCAACTTTGACCGGCTAGAGACTAGCGGTACGGAATCTCGTGCAGGATTTCAAAGAGTAACGAAGTGGTTCCAGACTCTCTAAAACGAGGTGGGTCCCATCGCTAAGAAACTAGGATCTTTGGGGGAAACTCCTGAGGCTAGAATCCTAAAGCTAGGAGGAAAACTAAACCTCGACCAAAAAACGAGGCGAACAACTATCCTATGGTGTTGCTACATTTTGGAGACGATGTTAAATAAATGTTTAATCCTGTCAATTTTATTATTTGAGACTTAAACTTGCATAATACTCAATTATGCAAATAGCCCGCGCAATAGGAGGGTTTACGTCGTACCGTACGACAACCTCGGAATCTAAAGCGAGTTAGGACTTACGCTGCGCAACATGGTTGCACAGAAGCCTAAAGAGGAGAGTGAGGGTTTACGCCGTGCTGGGCGAGCTACCTCGAAGTCCTATATGTTGTCATTTAAACTAGGAATGTTTAATTGTTGTAGAATGGCGATGGCATCCACTTGTGGTTTGCTCCTTGCTCCTCATCGTGTTGCCCACGGTGTATGCTCCAAGCTTCTTGTTGAAGTAGCAGTTCTAAGGTCTAAGGTTCAAACGGTTTTACCGAGTGTGTTTCAATGTCTCAGGTTGTGTTGTTTTCAATTTTGCATGCAGAGTAAAGTAAATTACTGGTAAATAAAAGTGCTGGAAAGTAAAGTGCAGTAAAGTAAACAAAGAAAGTTGCAGTACCAAAAATGTAAATGCGTACTTGGGCATCTACTACCGTTGCATGATTACTATTGTCAGCATGATATGAATTGCAGTAGATTTAAATAAACTTGCTGAAAAAGTAAGCAAAGCGAGAAACTCAATCACGAAAGTCAGAAAATAAAGAAATGAGCCGTAGAAATCGCAAGCAAAACTCGTAGTCACATATGAAAAACCGGAGCTAGGTGTGAGACGTCAGTAAAGGAGGGGGGCTCAGAGTTGGGCTGTGTGCTATCCGACCTTGGACAAGAGTTACCTACCCGACGATCTACGGAGGGCAGTCCTTAACCTCAATCCAAGTGACTAACCATGGACCTTTATAGATTTTATAAGAAAAATTCTTTGATTTTCATGCAAAAGTTGTTTAAGTTTTTATGGAAGATTTTGTTAACAAGCAAAAGAGATTTTTATTTTATTTGTTTTATTCTTGTAAGTACTTTGCAAAATAATAGAGTCTACATGCTAGTCACTTTAATCGTGCTAGGACTACTGACGACCTAAGATCCTCGGGGGAAACGATCTCACAAAGAATCTGCGAATATTATCATCGGTTATTTCCTCTCCTCTTATGGAGGGTCCTCGAAATAGGAGATACTATTCTAATTATCTCTCATATCCCTCGTATAACACACATAAGCATTATCGTCATCGCCCTCGCCACCTAGACCTCAGACTCACACCAGTCCGTTGATTCATATGTGGCAAAACAAATGTCTCCAATTGTCAGGAGGATTTGAGTGTAATGTTCAAACTCAAATCCCAGTGCATTGGGTCTCATTATTGGTTAAGTCATTTCAGGGAATTCCATTATTTGATTTAATTAAGGGTGAACCAAATCTCGGTGTATCCTCTTATCTAGTATCCTAATCAGTTAGTGAATTAGAGTCAGGTGTCTAGTTTCACTATGCATTCGAAGGTTAGGTGGATGGGCTCTCACCAGGTGTCTCTACGCTGGAAGCTCTTGAAGGTTAAGTGAGTGAACTCTCACTAGTGTCTCAAGTCAGAAGCTTACACTGAAGATTAGGTGGGTGACTCTCACCTATGGTGTGCTCCTAAGGTCTAGGAAGCCTACAGTGAAGGACTAAGAGGATGGGCTCTCACCTAGGGTGTGCTCCTAAGTCTATGGAGCCTACACTGAGGACTAGGTGGATGGGCTCTCACCTAGGGTGTGCACCTAAGGTCTAGGAAACCTACACTTTAAATTAGGTGGATAAGCTCTCACCTAGGGTGTGATCCTAAAGTCTAGGGAGCCTACACTCTAACTTGTGCTTGAAGCGACTTAAGAGTGTTTTACTCTTCCTCAAGTTAAATCAGAAATTCTCCGTTTTTTTGACCTAACCGTTTTAAAAAAAAGATAAAACAAGAGATCAAAAGAAGCCGACTCACTTCCAAAAACTAATAAAGCCAAAAAGGAGGGAAAAACAAGTGAGTCGGGCCTAAAGACGTTTGAATAACGATCGCGTGAAACCCCAAAAGAACAGTGTCGAAATGCCGTCAAATAGCGACTAGCGAGCTTATGCGGCGATCATACGACCTCCTATGACTCGGGGCAACAACTAGCAAGCCTATGCGGTGATCCTACTACCTCCTACGGCTCAGGTCAGCAAGTAGACACTCCAAACAGCCCTAAGGCTTCCTAAAGTACCTCCAAACCACTATACAGCAGATCTACCCTTCCTACAACGTTCCCAAGCATAAAGCATCACTTTCCAACCATCCAATATCATCCTACAGCTTCCAAAGGCTCCAAACAACAAATCTAAGCTTCTCCCAACTCTCCTAAAGCTCTCAAATGATCCAAACATCAATCACAAGCCATAAACAACAAACTACAGCAGTTCTAAGGCTCCTACAACACTTACAACAGTTTAATTATCACCAAACAACAGTTTTAAGCACTAAACAACAATTTTTTATCACCGAACGGCACTTATATAGACCCAAACAGCAACTACAGCACCCAAGCAACTACCTACAACAGTTTCTAAGCTCCGACAGCACTTATAGCAGCTAACAGCTCCCCCAAACAACCATCTATAAGAATGGACAGCACCCAAACAACTACCTACAGCAGTTAACAACTATCTTCAGCAGATAAACAACTACCTACGACAGTCCAAATCCTAATTTCAGCACCCAAACATTAATTTCAGGTTCTCTACGGCACTCCAAACATTAATTCGAACACTTGTAAGCTACTTACAGCAGCTGCAATCATAATTTCAGCACCCAATAGCACTTGAAAACACTCAAAATCAGCACTCCTAAAATCTTCAAACAATACTTATATAAACCCAAGACAATATTTTCGAAACAACTCTCAAATCAGCACCTTTTACAAGCTTCAAACAACATTTTAAAGGCTCAAAGACAGAACATAAAACAGCTCCAAATGACATTTTAAAAGCTCAAAAATAGCGCTTAAAACAGATTCAATCAACATAGGAAACATCCTCAAAGTAATGATTTATAACACTTAAAAATTGGCATATAAAGACACCCCAAACAACGCTCTTGACTCCCCCAATCAGCATTAAAATGGTGCACAATTGATATTAATGAGAGCATAAAAAAGTATTAGGAAGGCTCGCATGCATACTACTCAAATCTTATGTATTTTCATCCATATAATTAGGTAAATTTGATGTGATTTGAAAGACATTTTCCCAACACCTCTTCCATCATGTAATGTTGATATGCAAAATTATATCTTACAATCCATATTTAATTATCACTATACATAATTCCGCATCCTCAAATTCCATAAATAAAATGACATCAAAGCAAGGAACTGTAGATATTAAATATGTGAATACATTAGGATTAGAAGATGTGTAAACAATTTTTTTTTTTTTTAAAGTGTCAGAAATATATATGAAAAATAAAACGACGAAGAGGAAAGAGAAGGGGTTACGCTGCTGAGGTTCACCGGAGAGAGGATCTCGTCGGAGGGTAGTTCGTTGGTTGGAGCTTGCTGTGAGGGAGGAGCTGAGTGCTTCTATCGAGAGGTGAGGAAGAAGAGGGATTTCGGTCGAGCAAGAGAGGGAGGAGCTCGGCCTCGGAGAAGAGAGAGGCAGGATCGAGCGCCCAGCTGAGAGATGGGATTCGGCTAGGGACTCGTTGAGCAAAGGCGAGGCAGGCGAGCAGCTTCGGTGCGGTGCAGAGAGGCGAGGGCCGCAGGTCGCGCGCGAGAGGGAACTAGTGATTCTTCGGTGCGGACGGCGGGTCGAGCCGAGCGACTTCGTGCGGGGGAGGCGAGGTCGAGGATTTCGGTGCAGAGGAGGCAGTGCGAGCAAGAGATATCGAGAGAGGGAAGCGACAACGGCTTTGGTGCAGGAAGGGCAGGCGAGGTCGAGCGGCGCAAGCTGGGACGAGCGGTTCTGCTGTGTCGAGCGGGAGCGTCGAGCGGGATGAGGGGTAGTGCGCGAGGGTTTCTGTCGCGCGGGAGAGGCGAAGAAGGAAGGAGGTAATGTCGAATCAGGAGAAAGAGCCATCCCGCCCATCCTATAGCTGCGTTCTTCCGTGACAGGTAATTGGGCGCCAAAATTAATACCTTCCTTGCAGGGAGGTGTTTAATTGGAAAATATTAACACCTGAATATGACATTAAATGGTATATTTGAATTTTAAATTTTGTAATTCAAAATCAGGTAAGCTAAGGGTAATTAGCCCGGGTTCAATCCAGATCAAACCTAAATTGAATTTAGGTCGAGCCCGAACCCACGCCCCACTAATAATAAAAAAAACCATCGATTTTCGTGTCGTTCGCGCGCGCGCGGAACCATAGCAATATGGGTATCTTTCCTAGCTAAAGTCGACGTCCCGAACGCGTTCGTGTGGTCCGTTTCGTCATCCGGAGTCATCCAGACAAGTTCTTCGACGATCGGGTCAAAAAGTGTTGAATTGTGGTGTGCGCGAATTTCGAGTCATGAAGGGTCACCTGAGGTCGTATGATCCTATGGAAACTCATTTTCGGGCTCTCTACATGTTAGTCCTTAGTCCTTTCAACCAGGAGTCGAGTGCTTGGGACTACTCATGCGAGATCTCACAAAATGGGTCTAGAAGTGGTTCGAAGCTCTATGGGAGGAGGGCTCCATTACTATTCCGCTACGATGGTCTGTAAGGAACTCCTACGACTAGATCCTAGGGTCTAATGCGAAGAAAGCTAGGACCTCACTAAAAATGAGGTCAACAATGTGATAGTAAAAATGAAACGTTTTATTTTTATTTACGATATTAAGATCACTAAGGTCGATCTTATTTTCAGAAACCTCATTAAAAAGTTTATCAAAATAACTCACCCACCTATGTTGAATATCTTTTTTTAAGAAATGGACATTTTGATTTTCATCTTTAATACATTTTACTTGAGTTAAATCTTTAATTTTCTTTTCTCATTGTTTGGCTAGTTTATATATATATTTTTCAACCTCCTTAGTATCTAATATGTTATAAATGTCACTAAAAACTGAATTTTTAGTGTCACAGATTATTCTTTTCGACTCTCTTCGGGCCGTTTTATTTTTCCTAGTTCTCTATGCTTTTGCATTTAAACCAATTTTTATAGCATAACTTCTTATATTTTATTTTTTCTTGCACATTATTCTTTCACTAACAACTATTTTATTAATATAAATTTTTTCTTTTGATTCTTCGAGTATATCTTTTGCCACTTGTTTAATAATATTTGTTACTTTTTCTCACATAGCATTTGCTTCTTCATGAACATCCCAAAACTTTAAGTCTTGAATTTTACTCATAAAATAATTTTATTTGTCTTTTAGGTACCCACATCTAATTCTACGATAATGAATCATAATATTCTTTATTTTACAACTCTTCATCTTAAAATCTATAACTAATAATCGATGTTGGGTACTTAAAATTCTCATTTGGAATGACCTTGAAATCCTTATAATCTCGACGATCTCTTCTTCTCATAAGAAACTAATCAATTTATGTTTTATTAGATCTATTCTTATAAGTAATAAAATGCTCATCTCTTTTCTTGAATAAAGTATTAGTAATAACCAAATCATACGTTAAAGCAAATCTAATATGACTCTATCTTTTTCATTAGTCGCTCCATATTCGTAGCCACCATGAATATTTCTGAAATCTTCTACCACTCTACCAACATGTCCATTTAAATCTCCTTCAATAAAAATTCATTTCTTCAAGAGGTATCAAGTGTTATAAGTCTTCTAAGCCATTCCAGAATTTATCTTTAGAGCCTAATCTAAACCTACTTGAGGAGCATAAGCATTTATAATACTAAAAATCATAGTATCAAATATAATCTTAATTGCTATAATTCTATCTCCAACTTTATTAATTTTTACATCATTATCTTTCAAACTCTTATCAATAATTACACCTATACCATTTCTAGTGCGACCCTTACTAGAATACCAAAGTTTTAAACCTAAGTTATCAATCTCAACCCATTTAGTTTCTTGAATACATAAGGTATTTATCTTTCTATGAATCATAATATCAACTGATTCCATTAATTTACCATTGAGAGTACCTATATTTCAAGATTCTATCCTAATACTAGTATTATTGACTAACTAACAATGTGGAACCCTTGCTTATTTGACACTACACCTGCGCGTTGGTGTAGCGGCCCTTGCACTCTTTTCCACTGTATTCAGTCCATACAACGCGTCGCTTCCTGGGATGCCCTAACACTTATACAATGATCAAAATGATTCATGTCATGATTTTTTCGACAACTTCTATGTTGGTTGTCAACTACCTAACTCAACCTTTCACTATTCACATCTGGGCTTGTGACCGACAATGACAGTGTTTTGAGAGTATAATTCTAATGAGAGATTTTATTTTTGAAATAAAGTTTCTTTATAATAGGCTTTGTAGGCTGCATATAAATGGAAAATAAATATTTATTCCTTGCCTTCAAAATTAAAATATTAACTTAAGATAATAGAAATTTTCCTTTTTACTTATATTACGATAATTCTTCAAAAGGCGGAAGTCTTGTCAAGTCCGGTTAGGGTCAAATCACAAAAAATGAGACTTATGGCTTATCTTGTAGATTAGGTGACTCGGTCACTCACTCGAGAGCTTTTATATATTTCAATTTTGAAGTTGGGTTTCAAAAAGAGATTTGAATACTACAAGTTCTAGATAATATTTTTATGGTTCTCAAATTGACATAAATTTTTCGTTCATTTAATTTTTAGTCGCGCAACATTCTCACTACTATATATTAGTGTTTAGCATGTTGATTGGAGCATATGCGACTATTCAATTTTAAAAGTTTTAGATATAATATGAAGAACATTTTGAGTCGAAGTAAAATTTAATTTAGCTTAATCTTTTTGTATGTGAAGCATTCTCGAACCATAGGTTCAAGCATTTAGTATATTGGTTGGAGTACATGTGTCAATCATTAATTCTGGATTTTAAAAATAATTTATGAATTTCTTTAAAATGATTGTGCATTTTTTAGACAAAATTTTGAGTTTATATCTTCTTGAGACACAATTTTTATCTTTGTCTAAGTTTTAATTTGAGCAACTACACACTTATCAAAATCTTATTCTAGAAGTTGAGCTACCCTTTAGGAAGCTTAGCACTCTTTGTGAAGCAGTTGCACTCCTCCCAAGGTAATATTTTAAGGTTCAAACTTTTTTATTGATGCTCGCGTGAGAATTCACCTTTGAATGGTCGATATGTCTTTTGAAGGAGAGGCATGCTTATCGGTGCATTTATGAGAGTGCACACTAAACAAATGACATATTTCACAAGGAAAAGCATATGCGTGTAATTTAAAGATTTTTTGGTGCTTAAATCATGCCATTTTATTTGGGTTCGGCCAGAATACATTCAGAAATTTATAGAATTTTGATAGTTCTTAATGCAGCAAGAAAATCATATTGGCTATTGTAGGCGGGCTGCAATGTCCTGTCACTCGAGAGCTTTTATAAGGCTTGTTTGCCCTCTTGTGGCATATGTCTTCTTGAATGTCAATTTTATCTTCATTTTTTATGCTTGTCAAGTTTATTTTATTTGTAGCATCCACAGGTCCATAAATTCACTTACATTGTTCACTGATTTCTTTGCAAGCTCATTTTAACTGTAACCACACATGGGAGGATGTTTGGGAGGGACTGAAGGCTTGCACACTACACTTAAGGAGGCATGCATGGTCAATGTCATGTGACATTGTGACCCGAGGTCTTCGAGCCTGTCTCGCTTAAAAAAGCAGGCTAGGCCTCCAGAACGAGAGTACTGCCTTGGCGATACCGTTCTTAGATATTGTTATTTGCATTTTGTCTTTATGTCTTTTGTATCATTTGTTTGTTTTGTATTATATTGGTAAGGCTTCATCTTTTGGACCCTATCCTCAAATCTTACTTTATTCGATAAATCGCCTAGCTTTATATATATATATATATATATATATATATATATATATATATATATATATATATATATATATATGAAACGCCCAAGGATTAATTATATTAAAAAAGAAAATATACATAAAGGTTGTATGAGAGGACCCAATAAAGGCACCCTACCCATACGATGCAACATACACTAACAACCCAAAAAAGATAAGAAACAGATAAACTCAAAAAATTCAAAACTCCCAGAAAACAAGTAGCTAGGGGTGAGCCAGTTTAGTCTTGCCTCTGACTCTAGTTTTAGGAACATAGCTAGCTAATAAATTGCTGAGTGTTGTGCTATTGCCCGATGTAACAAAAGTGTCTTCCATTAAATTCCCAAGCTGGATTGTGCCTCAATTCTTCTTCCTCCTAGATGTGTAAACCTGTCATTCCTCATCCGAATACTGGCTCATCTGATCAGTGTGGTCAACAAATTGTCGGGCATGCAGAAGAGGATGAACCCCTTGCTTCTGACTAACAATAACAACATTCTCATTTTGAAGAGGTGGTGGAAATGTCTCCTCAACACCTGATGCTTCCTGAGGATGTGGAGCAACGATGCTCTCCTGATTATCGGACCGAACACTATCCTTTGGAGGTAAGGATTCTACAGTATTATTTTCAACAATGATTGAAACTATAGGTTGCCCATCTGAACCATCTGCTAGTACATCAGTCACAACAATAGAAATAATATTCTCTGGTAGTGGGAGAGAGAGGTGTCAGTGTGTTAACCAATGGTTCAATAGTCGGTGGAGTGTACTCGGGAGTGCAAGAGGGACAAGTATGAAGTGGGGCAGACACCATAACATTTTTAATTGGAGGCTTGAGATTCGGATGCAAATGATAACATTGAGAGATGGAGTGTTCAAACATACAACAGTGGGTGCAATAAAGAGGTATATGTTCGAGTTCTGCTTGCTGCCCAAAGCCATAATGATGTATGCCAGCCCATATCTCTCCCAGAAAAGGTAACGTAATGTTCCTTTCTATCAATATTCTGGCTTCTGAAGGCCGAGTCAGCTTCTTTGTGGGCATATCAGTTTTGAGGGGTTTATCGTATGTCATAGCTAAGGCGAAGATGAGCTATCGATTGTAAATGCGGACCTTCAAACCTGGGAAGCACAGCCAAACAAGAATGGTAAGAGGTTCAGTAAGAGAGCCAAAATCTACCGTCCATTTTAAAACATTCATCACCCGGTTGTCTATTCGAAGGAGTCTTCTCGCAAATAATTGGACGTAGTCTTCATCATCTGATAATTGAATGAGAATATGTTGATCATCCAGTTTACCATTCTTCCAACCCTCTTTCAGCTTTATTTGCTCAAAATCTTTTTGAATTAGCTTGAGTTTAGGGTTTTCATAAAGAAACTTACCTACTAAGAACTGGCAGGGAGCACTTAGAGTGGAGATCTCGGCCTTTGTGAGAAAGATTGCAGGTTTACTGTTTTTATGAGATGTTTTTTTGAGAAACTCGGTTTTAACGCCAAGAGCAAAAGCATCGTGGTATCGCTGCGGGAACATATTCGAAATAGGGGCGGGAATGGGGTTATCACCGGCAAGGGCGGCGGCGTATGAACGGAGCCCCCTCGAGGCCTTCTTGACATGCAAAGAGTGCAAGAAAGAACCCTGAGGACGGACTCAGAAGCGACGGCTGCGTCAAGAAAGAACTAAGCTGAAGGGACGATGTACGAAAACAGCCGCACCCGCTACGTAAGAGTGCGAGAGACTCACCGCGACAGGAAAGGGAGGAAAACGAAACCGAAGGAGCACGATCTTCGTCGCCAGCCGCTACAGCAACAGGAGGATGATGCGAGAGCCTACGTTCCACCCGCCTCGTATCAGTGCGACAGGAAGAGGAGGAAGACGACGAAAACCGAAGGGCCCTTCATCATCAGGCACGTCAAAACCAGTGGCACGATCTTCGTTGTCGGGCACGACGAAAGCCAGATGGATTGAAAAGAAAGAATTGAAGCTAGGGATCGTCATCGTGCGAAACCCTAGCAAAGCCCGCCGCCGACGACGCCATCAACAGCATTGATATATATATATGATATTATATATATATATATATATATATATATATATATATATTTATTTATTTATTTATTTAAAGAGCCCTAGGGCTTATTTCATGGAAAAAAAAAGGGTACGAAATAAGTAGTATGAGGGGCCCAAAAAAATTGAGCTCGACTTATAAGAAATAAAAAACAAATAAAGCTCAAACAGAGCGATACAAAAGATAGAACAAAAAGAAACAATCAACTAAAGAGGACGAGGTCGCCAAGGCTTCCCTCTGCCCCTGGTTTTTGTAACGCATCCAGAAATCAAACTCTGAAGTGTTTCTCCGTTGTCAGGGGAGATCAAAATATCATCCATTTAATTTTCAAGGTGGATAGTACCCCAAGTCTTCTTCCGTCGTGATGTATACACTTGTCATTCTTCTTCCGAAGACTTGTCGGTCTGAACCATAGGAGGAAAGATAGTTGCAGCGATGGGTTCCAGTGTTTGTGTGGTAGCGATAACAAGGCTACTGTTTGACAGTGATTCGCCCTCGGTAGTAGTATGCACATTTTCCGTCATTTGAATGTGAATGTTCGTTTCTGCCCTATGTTCAATCACGTCAGGGAGGGAATCCTGAGCGCCCTTCGCAGTGATTGCTACTCGAAGAGAAGAATGCTGAGAAGGGGCAGCGACCACAACCTGCCTTCTAGGTACAACCACTGACACTCCAACAATTGATCCTTATCAACCTTCTCAGAATCAGTATCATTAGATTTTTACACCATGTCTAGCGTGGGCGTTGCAGTAGATATCACAGGTAGTGAGGAAGAGGGTATGTCTGTCGTAGAGATGTGTGGCCCAGTAACATTTATACGTGAAGGTTTGAGATTCAGATGCAGGTGGTAACACTGCTGGTGAGAGTGTCCAAACATACGACAGTGGGTGCAGTAAAGAGGTACTGTTCGAGTTTCTTTGGTTGCCAAAAATCACGATGCGTGTACCAATCCATATCTCTTTCGGGAAGGGTGACGTAATGTCTCGTTCTATCAATATTTTAGCCTCAGAAGGTCTGGTTAGATGTTCTGTAGGTGGATCAGTTTGGAGTGGTGTGCCATAGATCTTTGCGAAAGTAAATAGAAGCTCTTGATCATAAAGATGAACCTGCAAATCTGGGAAGCGTAGCCACACCGGAATGATGGGAGGCTCAGTACGATGGTCAAAATCCACCGTCCATTTCAGCACCTTCATCACCCGATTGTCTATACGAAGTATTCTTCTAGCAAACACTTGAGCGTAATTTCTATCATCCGTTAATTCGATGAGAACGTGCCGACCATCCAGTCTGCCAACCTTCAAACTTCCATTCATCTTTATTTGCTCAAATTCCTTTCAGATCAGTTCAAGTTTAGGATTACCGTAGAAGAACTTACCCACTAGAAACAGCCGGCAGGGTGCAACTAGGGTGGAGATCTCTTCCTCTGTAATAAAGATTGCAGGTTTTCCGTCTTTACGGAATGCTTTTTTGAGAAACCCGGTTTCGACGCCTTGCGCGAATGCATCATGGAATCTCTGCGGGAACATGTTAGAACGTGAAGGGGTGCGGGCGAGGTTTTCGCCGGCTAGGGCGTCGGCGTAAGATCGACCCAAGGCCATTTCTGCGGCTGCGCAAAAACCCGCTGACAAGATGGAATCCCGTCGAGCTTGTTCACACAAAAAATAAAGAGGTACAGGAGCAACTGGCGCTTTGCCACAGTGTAATCAGAGCAGTGTAGCAGCAGCCACGAAACTGTTGGCACTGCTTATATATATACATATATATATATATATATATATATATATATATATATATATATATATATATATATATATATATAAAAGATGTTGGCGGGCCGAAGGAGCTCGCTAGGGCTTCCATGGACAGGATAATGGTTTGGCTGGCGGCTGCAGCTTCCTGGTGGTGTTTGAGGCTCTTTTGGTGGCCGTGCGAACTTTCTCTCCTCCCTTTTCTAATTCTCTCAGTATTTTTTGGCTGGGGAAGATTTTTATTTCTTCCCGGGCTTGACTTTTTTTGAATTTGGTGGGTTACTGTTACATTGGGTTATGGCCTTTGATTTAACTAAGGCTGACCCAAACTTTGTGGGAAGAGGAACCTTTGTTGAAGTTATAGTAAGGAAAGAAGGGGGAGCCACACTTGGAGATAAACTAGTTTTTCCTCAGCTTTACCATGATGCCATTGAAGGCAAGGCCGAATGTGAGTTCATCAAACGTTGTACCAAAAAGGCAGGCAAGCTGGCTTTGATCTTTACTGAGGAGGAGATGGCTAAACTTTTTGAGCCTTATAAATTTACTTTGGTGGGTAAATTTCAGTTTCGACATCCCAAACTTGATATCCTTAGGAAGGCTGTGGATGACTTCAAACTATTAGGCAGCTGGAAAATAGGAGTGTTTGATAGCCGACACATTATGTTACAGCTCTCTTTGGAAGAAGACTATGCCCAAGTTTTCTCCAAGAAGGTTATTATGATAGAGGGGAGGCCAATGAAGCTGCTCAAGTGGACTTTGGATTTTGATCATTCCAAGGAACCACCAATAGTACCTGTTTGGTTCAGCCTCCCCAATCTGAAGTTACCATTCAATAACCATAAGATTATCTATGATATTGCTGATTCAATGGGAAGGCCTCTCAAATTGGATATTCCTTCAGCCAATGTAACAAGAATCTCTAAGGCAAGGTTTTTAGTGGAAAGAGACATCACACAGTCCTACCTGGATGGAGTCTGGTTGGGTACTCGCAAACAATGGGTACCGGCACTTATTGTGATGGAGTACCAGCCCCTCTATTGCAAACACTGTCATATTTTTGGTCATACAATGGATCAATGCTTCAGGATTCATCTTGAGTTGAGGCCTTATAATGTTAAAGGTAAGGGCACAACAGAACAAGTTGATCCAACCACAATGAACTCTAATCAAGCACTTGGACAGAACTTTGATCCCCCAAGAGCTGCTACAAATGTTAACCAAGCAGACACAGCCCCAAGTAAACCAAGACAGGACCCAGGGCCTTCAGTTAGAGAACCAAATTTTGTCCCTCGTAATTGCACTCGTACAGGACTCCTTTCTTGTTGAAGGTGCTCCACTACATTTGATTACTGAGGTGCAAGCAAAAAAGTCCAATCCAATTCATGAAAATACCTCACCAGGGATTCAGTTTGTTCCCCTCTCTTCTCAAGCTATTGATATAAGAGATCCATCTGATGAAGAAGATATAACTTTACCTCTAAATAGACAGGATTTTGACCCCCATGGGGAGGAAGACCAACCCTTTAGTTCGATGTTGGGGACACTTTTATTACTCCACCAGTTCCTCCCATCGAGCATCCTACTCAGGCTGTCTTGACTGGAGTAGCAAATAATGTGGAGGAGGCCTGGTCTCAGCAGAAAAGTAGAAGAAGGAAAGAGATCCTGGAACTACAGAACTTATCTCCATCAAACATAATTGGGTTGGAAAGCTCTACAGCCCCTAGGCTTACTAGGGCTGGCAAAGCATTTCACCATGATTAATTTTCTATGCTGGAATGTCAGGGGTGTGGCCAGTCCTGCCACATTCACTAGACTTTTACACCTCAACAGGACTCATAAGCTGTGGTTAATAGCTGTTTTGGAACCCATGGTGAAGAAAAATATTCAGAAGTTCACTAAAAAACTCTCAGGTTTTCAGTTCCACTCTAATTGTAATAACAAAATCTGGTTATTCAGTAGAGTGGAGTTGAAGTGCTCTATAGTTGTTGATAACTACCGGTTCTTGCACCTTCAGTTTGGTCTTGATCAATTTTCTGGATTCTGCACCTTTGTGTATGCTGGATGCTCCCCAAATGATAGAAGCTCCTTATGGTCTGAATTGATCAGCCTTAGTCATGGTATTACAACTAGTTGGTTAGTAGGAGGGGATTTCAACTGTATCAAGGATCCCAGTGAAAAGTTGGGGGGTAGAACCCCAGACCTTCAGACTATGCTAACCTTCTCTCAAAATATCACAAGGGCATGTTTATTTGACTTGGGTTTCTTTGGCTCACCCTTCACTTGGCAGAGAGGCAAGCTCTTGGAAAGAATCGACAGAATGCTGGTAAATGACCCTTGGCTGAATACTTTTAATATTACACAGGTACACCACTTACACAGAACAACCTCAGATCACTCCCCCCTATTAATTCAGATCTCCTTTTGCAACAATACTGGTCCTTCCAACTTCAGATTTTTAAATGCTTGGACCTTGCATCCCAGTTTTATGGAGGTGGTCAAATCTGCTTGGGTCACTCCATACAACAACTGTCCTAACTATATGGTTAAACTTTGGCATTTACAAAAAGCTGTGACATCTCAATTAAAATGGTGGAACAAACATTGCTTTGGCAATGTTTTCCAACAAGTGCTAGAGGCTGATGCAAAGGTTCAGGCTCTGGAAGCTATACAAGATCAGGGAAGAGTTCACACTCAGGAGTTGATCAATGCACAAAATCACTGGTTACACACTTTAGATAGAGAAGAACTGTTTTTGAAACAAAAAGCTGTTGTTAATAAACACCTGTATGGAGATAGAAACACACAGTTTTTCCATGTTTTGATAAAATATAGAAGACAACTTAATGCCATTCTCAAAATCAAGGATGCTGATGGAAATTGGATCTCTGACCCACAACTAATCTCCCAAAGTGCTATGAGATATTTCAACTCTAATCTAGCTGCTCAACCTTCCTCCCCATATTCTTTCAGGGCTGAGGTGTTCTGTGATGATGTCCAGTTAGTTCAACAACTAAATCTGACAATGCTACCTGATGAAGCTGAAATTCTTAATGCTCTCAAAAGTATAGATGGAAATAAAACAGCTGGCCCTGATGGCTTCACTTCTACCTTCTATTTAACAGCTTGGGAAATAGTGGGCACTGATGTGATCAATGCTGTTCAGTCCTTCTTCTCTGGAGCTGAAATCCCTAAGTACTTTGCAGCAACCAGTCTTGTTTTGATACCCAAAGATACACAGAAATCAACTTGGGGTGATTTCAGACCCATAAGCCTCACTAGCACCTTTACCAAACTTATTAGCAAGATCATGGTGGGAAGGATTCAACCTTACCTTAATCAGCTTATTTGCCCTAACCAATCAGCTTTTGTGCAGGGAAGAAATATCACTGACAACTGCTTGCTGGCTCAGGAACTGTTGCTGGATCTTGGTAAGGGCTGTAGAGGACACAACCTCATACTGAAATTGGATTTGAAAAAGGCATATGACTCAATCAGCTGGACATTTGTTGATCAGGTTCTCAAGGCTAGAGGCTTCCAACCTTCCTTTTGTAACTTAATCCAGAGATGGCTTACTGGAGCTTGGTATAGTGTTCTGGTAAATGGCAAGAGTAATGGTTTCTTCACTGCTGGGAGAGGATTGAAACAAGGGGATCCTTTATCCCCCACAATCTTTATTCTGGTGTTTGATTACTTCTCCAGACTGCTGAATGCTGCCCACCATACTTACCCATATCTTCACTATAAACATAGTGCTTCCCAAATTATAAGCCACCTGGCTTATGCTGATGATGCAATTCTTTTTACTAATGGAAGTAAACAAGCAGTCAGGAGAACTTTACTTATTCTGGAGCATATTTCCAAGGTTGCTGGTCTGAAATTAAATGAACAGAAATGCCAGTTTTTAGCGTGCAAGCACTATAAACACAATAAATGGTTAAAAGAGCTTACTGGTTTCAACTGCTTGCAGATCTCCCTATTAAATACTTGGGGGTCCAACCGAGCAAAGGCGGAAGACGACAATCCCAATATGATGAGGTTATCAATAGGATCTCATCAGCTATCACTTGCTGGACAAACAACTTCTTATCCAATGGAGGGAGACTAACTTTACTCAAAAGCATCTTATCTACTTTCCCTCTTTATACACTGCAAATGGTCAACATGAAAAGGAGCACACAGAAAATGTTAGAAACACTCTTTAACAAATTTCTTTGGGATGGACAACATAAACAACCTCATTGGACTGTATGGAACAAAGTTTGTAAACCTACTACAGCTGGTGGGCTAGGCTTCAAAAGTTTCAAACAAATGAGCCATCTTTTCCATTGTAAGCAGTGGATTAAGTTCAGGAAGCAAGATACCATGTGGGCTCAGTTCCTTAAAGAGAAATATTGTAAGAAGCTCCATGCTAATATTGTTCAAGCCAAAGTGGGGGACTCCAAACACTGGAAGAATTTGCTAAAGGTCAGGGACACTGCTAACCAATTTATTTTTTTGGGAAATTGGAGATGGAAAAGTCAATTTCTTTCTTGATAACTGGCTGCCTGATGGTCTCTTTCCAATCCCTTACAACTCCCAGTTCACTGTTTCTGATTTCTGGACCCAGGGCCAATGGAATTCAGTTTTATTGAAAGATTATGTTGAGGAAGATACTACTCAAAGAATTATGTCTATACCCATTGACATTAATAGACCTGATAAATTTCACCTCAAATGTGATAATCATCTCTCCTTTAAAAAGGCCATTCATCAATCATATAGGGATTGGACTGTTATTGATTGGGGGAAGAAGATTTGGCACAACAATATAACCCCCTCCATGTCTTTTTTCTGCTGGAGACTTTTTCATAAACTGCTGCCCCTTGATGATATTCTGAAGCTCAAAGGGCTTAAAATCGCTTCCAGATGCTGGCTTTGTAATTCTCAGGAAGAAACCTTCTCATGTTTTCCTCCACTGCTCTATTACTAAACAGGTTTGGAAAGAAGTGCTCCATCAACTGCAGATACCACAACACAGATATGATTGGGTCAATTTTGAAGCTTGCTGGGAGGATTGGAGACTGTTGAAGGAGTTCTACATACCTTTAATCATTTGTTGGTTCCTGTGGATGGCAAGGAACAAGGCTAAATATGAGGATAGAACCAGTCCAATTCAGTCTACAGTGGTGAATTGCTGCAGCTATGTAAAGAAAATTTCAGCCTCTTTTGCCCCACCTAAAAGAAAAGTGACATTGCTGCATTGGTCTCCTCCTCCTCAACCTTGGGTTAAGATCAATATTGATGGCAGCTTTACAAATTCTTCATCTGGTATTGGTGCAGTTTGCAGAAACAGCCTAGGCCAACTTCTGTGGTTCTTTCAGGCACCTGTGGAATCCTCTTCAGCTTTGGAATCTGAATTATGGGCAGCTTTGTGGGCCTTGACAACTGCCAAAGCACTCAAACTTTCACATGTATGGCTTGAATCTGACTCACAGCAGGTGGTTGATATCATGAAAGGATTTATGTCCCCCCTTGGAATTTGGTTTACTTCCTAAGAACATTCCCTACCTGTACTGATTTTACCCAGCTTAAATGGACTCACATTTTTAGAGAGGCTAACCAACCTGCTAACTGGTTAGCTAAAGATGCTGCTTTACATAAGAATATAGTTTTTACTGTAAAACCTTTTGAGCCTCTAAGGCTTTTACTTTTGGGGGATTCTTTAAAGTTCCCCTTTATCAGATGTACTCAACTTTGATATTTGAATGAACTTTTTGGTTTTTATGCAAAAAAAAAAAAAAAAAAAAAAAAAAGACACACATATATATATATATATAAAGGTTGATGTTATTGCTATCGTAGATTGACTAATTTTGCTGTTGTTGAATATCAAATTTTTGCTGAAACATGCCAATTTTGTTCTTATAAACGAGCAAATTGTTATTGCAAGAATACTGATTTTACTATTGGAGTTCGATTTAAATTTGCTGTTGTTACTAGTTTGCATTTTCTGTTGTAGTCATTTTGTACCTGTTGTTATAGAAAACTCTTAAGATGAGACATTCCTGTGGCAAAATGGCAAAGATTCCACAACCACTAACACACACGTAACTTTAAATCCTATTAATTTTAAATCATGTTTCTTCCTTTTTTTTACCTGAAGGCGTTGTCAGGTTGGAGACTCCGATAATGAGATTTTGGAGAAGGTGGGTTAAGGTTTTTGAGGTAGAAAGGGATGGGTTAATATTAGCAGCAGCTTGCTGGAGTTGGTAATTTTAGTTCTCGGTGGCAATTAGAGAAATTGATGTGGAGGCTGTTAGAGGTGAGGTTGTCTGTCAAGAGGTTTGTGGGATAAGGAGAGAGAGGGAGCTCGACAGTAGAACTTGCAGTTGGGTTTTGTATGGTTAGGAGCGGAAAAGGAGGTGAGGAAATCGGGCTTACCACAGCAATGAGGAGGCGACTGAGCCACCAAATCCAAGCCAGCTTCCTGCATCTCCCTACTTACCAGCCTTTCTCATTGGTGACCGAGCCACCAACTGCAGTCAGTTAAAATGGTGGAGAAAGGGGTTGAAGATTCTGCAAGAACTTGAAGTTGTCCATTATGTTTTGGTTAAAAGAAAGCGAATAGAAATATAAAAAAACAAAAAAGAAGGATAAGAAAGAAGAAAAGAAGAAAAAAGAGAAGTGAGAAAAACAGGAAATGAAAAAGAATAATAATAAAGGAAATGGGAGTTGTGCATATTTTGTTGTCGCCAATGCATCCCACGTGCCAGTATAATAAAAGGGCAGGGCAAAAATTTTACTTGTAAATCGTTTTGCATGTACATCCAGACTGATAGCCAAAATAAGTGCCCTTACGCGTTGTACTTCTCGCAATCATATTATCTCAAATACCAATCATATATGTCTTTCTTAGCATTGCAAGAACTGGCATCCCTATAATTGCCCCTTACATGGGGAAGGCATCGGGATGCTATCAAAATTTGTTGACTAAACCTGAACAAAGTGGACATAAAATGGTATTAAAATGACTGAAATATCAAATAAAATATGTCAAATTCACAAAATGAAATATAAATTGTCGCAAGCTATGAAATAATCATAATGAAATGCAAGAGCAACAATTGAAATGGACTCACATGGGACTTATGATGTACTCGTTAGCTTGCCTATGAGCAACAAAGAATTTTCTAGACTTTCACTTAAAAGAAAGTTCAGAATTCTCAAGAAGGCACTATAAATTGCACTTGAAATGAAATGAACAAGGGAGAGTCCTTATTTATTGGAAACAAAAATTCCTTGTAGTACTCACCTGAACAAATTGAGGTTCAAACACAAGCTAAATGCAATGCTTTAAATGCTTAATAAATTTTAAAATTTTTAATAATCACAATTGAATCCACAAACTAACGTGTGAGCAGACAAAATGTGATCAATAATGGACTTAAAATGTAAAATGGTGTGCAAAACTTGATTATTGTACAGTCAAGTGAACGAATGCCACAATCGATCTTCGTACCTTTCAAGTAATTATGTGTTCATGCAAATGAATTTTTTGTCTGAATAAAATCTAGTAGTTTAGTTTATTGCATACCACTATTTATATTAGTGCCCTAAAATAATGTAAACATTAACCTTTAAGGACAACCTGTGATTGTCTCTAGCAAAAGTGCACTCCTGTGAATGATAATATATTTTCACAAATGAAATTAGTTCAAATGAGACAATCAGTTCGCCGTTGTATTTCATTTTCATGGGTTGCATAGTCATTTTGACTAGTCGTGCACTGAAATTTAGTTAGTCTGCATGTGGTTTGGCCATTGTATTAAATGCTTGAATATATGGTACGAAGTAACTACACAAACTAGCATAAAATACACCCAAATCACCAACATGTGCTCCGACCAACGTACTAAACGATCGAATACATGATCAAAGTTCTTGGCTAAAATAAATTTTAATTCAGCTTTGATAAATATGCAAATCTTTTAAAAAGGCTTACAAATATTTGAAAAAATTGTAAACCCCATTTTTTAGAACTAAATTTAAAATCTATCGACATTTATTCTTAAGCGGGCCACTAGTTTAACCCTCCATATTGTGTATATTGGAATTGGTCTAATGCAATCAACTCATCAATGAACTATTGAGAGTTAGACACCTTATAGTAAACATTAAAAATGTCAGTTTATCAACCATTCAGATATGGCCTTCAAGGCTTTCTATAAAAAAGAGTCATTTCAAAACGAAGTTTTGATAATGTGTCGATAGAATACACTAATCGGTTCCATTCTATGAACCTGCATATAACAATTTAGTCAACAAAATCCATAGTGGTGAGTTTTCAAATAAATTTAAATCATATATAAATCACATAATTGATTATCTATCATCAAACAGGCAAAAGTTGACAAGGTATAAATGATAATGAAACACCTCGATTGTGGTTACGTTGAATGTGAATCTCAACTAGATGAGAATTTATTTTAAAATGATATCATATCTTAAGTGTGTCAAATTTTGAAAAGATGTTATAAATTTAAAATATCTGAGAAAAAAATTGATCATTCAAAACAAATAGTTAATTTCATTCACCTTTTACATCAGTTTGTTAAGGATGACAAATTTAATATTAGCTTAAGCTTATAAAGAATCAATCCATATTAGGTAAACTTCCATGACCACTCTCAAATGATCGCGCCAATAAAGATGTGGCATATTCTTTGTCCTTGAGAAATTTTCCATAAAATGAGATCTAAGAAATAATGATTACGACCAGTGTCCAATTACACGGTGATTTATCTTGAAATAACATAATTAAATTACAATCATGATTGTAGTCATCGTCCCTTGAATTATGAAATATTAGTTACATTGAATAGGACATGACGCTTTCTATTAGCTAAAATCAACCGAAATTAACTTCTTAGACAAACATCCACTCTGAGTTTATAAGGTCCTCTTAAACAAAGATGGCTAGTAATAATGATCATTCAACAAGTTGGGTCAATTACTTTCTTTGACTATCTAGACCAAGTTTTATGACAACACGAGATGATTGAATCATGAGATTTTGATTAGGAACCCCCACCATTTGTCTTTTAAGTTAACATTGATAAATTTTGTTAGATGCGATTATACTATTGCTATTATATGCTAAATAATTAGTGTTCTAATGACTAACCTTAATTGACAGTTTTCTCTCGATATCAGGATTGGTAATTAACAATTGTGGCTTATGCCTTTGAAAAACTTTTAACTTGAATTTAAAGCCCTCAACAAGAGCAAAATTTCCGAGTAATATTTTTATCTAAAATTTAATGTCTTCAAAAAATTTAAAAGTCTTCTATCAAGGGAAGCAAGGGCAAGAATTTTTGAAGCTGACTAGAAACAAGGCTAATACATCTAACATAAGCTAACACGAGAAAAAATATTCATAGAAATGTAAATATCTGAAATTATATTAAATTTTAATTAAATCTTTTAAATTTCATATTGATTATTAATGATTAAAGAAGAGAAAGATGATTGAGATCGAAGAAAATGAGGAAGAATGAGTGAATATGAACTCAACTGACGATGAGTTATAGGAGAAAAGCCATTCATTATGATGATAACTCCACTGAAAACCCCCTAAGTGATGAGTGTTTAGGACTTTAATTACTTGTTAATACTTTTATTTGGATTTATGGATATTGTAATGTTGGACAATAAGAGTTATGACAACTTTGTTATGCTAAATTTATTTGATATCTTGCTTTTCTTTGATATATTATGTTACTTTTATTTAATATCTTATATTACTGTGGTCAATTGATGTTCACATTGCTTTCTACTTTGCGTAATTTGTTGCATGATACTTTGCAGCAAACACAATTTATTATTTGTAATATGTGCAATTGTCACTTATTATATTTGAATGTTAATACTTTTTAAATATATTTATAGGTAAGAGTGCTATATTAATTATTACTTTCTTTTTGATTGTTCGTAATTTTTTTATTGTAAAGTCTGCATCTCAAAATGCTCTGAGTCTTGTCCCTTTTCTCACGAATTAAAAATGCTTCATGTCCGATTACACAATTTTAAATCTTGTTGTTAGCAATTAAGACATCACTATCTAAAGAGATCTTATAGACATAGGAATTTGTTTTATAAAAAATTATTCTACGTTGACATCAACAAACAGAGAGCTTTATGTCCTATTAAGTGTACTATGTGATTCATAACTCAAGGGGTTTAGTCATTGGGAAACCTCAAGACTTTGTTGGAGTAGAAGTGGAGTCATGTTATAACGAATACCCAATCAGATATTACCGATTATTTAGCTGTGAAGCCACACGATTGGAGAATATAAGTTGCATCTTTATGAAGTTGGATCATTTGATAGTGATCATAGAGGTACACTAATAATTAATCCAGGATTAGCTTTTTGTAAGCTATGGTCATTTTAAATTTATCACCCTTATCAAAACTCTGCAGATGATAGGTGGATCATTGCTCCTAGCTTTAGTTGATGGACTCACTCCAAAGATTTTAGATTTTACAATTTTTATGAAATTTTTATATTTTATTAGGACTGAATTCGAAAATGATTTGTATTAGGATTTAGGTATTTTAGTGATAGTATTTTTCGATTGAATTGGTCTATTAACATGGTCATTATCGGGGTATTCTGTTTGGAGTATTTATATTTGCAGCTTAGGAATTTTAGCTTTTAAAAGTAAATCCTCCAATTGAGATTTTTATCAATGTGGCCATCATTGGGATAATTGAATGATTGTTTTAAACATTTGTACTCTCTTTCCAAAGATCGGGTTCATAATTTGCATGTCAATTAATTTGTTTTGATGGTTTTTGCCTTATAGATCTTCTCAAATCAATTATTATATGTAGGAGATCAGATATATTGGTTTAACCTTGTAATTGTTCCTTATAGTTTTAATATTGAAAGTTCGTTTTATGATAACGAGTCTTCGTTGAAAGACATTAAAAACCTTATCCAAATTTAGAACAAAATTTCTTGCCATTCCAAACTTATTATATACAGATGTATGTCACAAGGTTTAAGTCTTAGGAATTCTAGTTCAGGAATATATGAGGTATTGAACTTGAAAGGTGAGATTTGGGAACTTGTCATGCAGGCAAGTTGTTTTGCTGGAGATCATGTATATAATATGTCAACACATTTAATTTTGAAGGAATGTCAGTGTAGTTCAAAATAATTGCACACTTCTCGAGACTGAGTAAATTTGAATTTATCTTTTCTTTTTTAGTATGTGAAATATTCTCAAGCTATATCTTCAAGTAGTTAGCACGTTGGCTGAAACACATATGAATATTTGCTTGTTTTGCTGTGTGTAGCATTTTGATCATAGACTTGGACATTATGGAATTTATTGAAGCACATGCGCTGAAGTTTTTTAATTTTTTTGGTTTGTTTACACAATTTTTTAAGTAGAAGTATAATTCTCAAAGTGAGGAAAGCTTGCTTTTATCTTGTTTTTAGTCCACTTTAGCATTCTTAAATTTTATGTTTAAGCACTTAGTATGTTTTTCGGAGCACATGCTGATATCTGTGTTATTTTATTGCATGCATATCTTGAAAATATGTAGACTTATTGCAAAAGTTAGAATATTGTCCTACATTAATATGTCATAATTTTTGTTTGTATTAGTTTGAACTTGACCTTGCATGATGAATCAATTTTAATCTTTAAAAAGGGGAGTCCCCTAGTTTATTTTCATCTTTGCTTAATCTTTCATTAATTTAGGAAAGTTTAGAAAATTTTCGAGTGTTTGAGAGCAAAGGTTTTTCTTGTGTTCTTCTCCATAAGCCAGTTCTCCAAGTTTATTGTAAATGCAAGTCTTCTATGTTTGTCAACTCTCTTTCAACATGATTTGTCTAATATCTTTGATGTTCAATTTTGCCCTTACTTTTTCATTTTGTTCTCTTGTTTAGTAATATTAATGTCCACAAATCCTTATGTTGTCCCTTCAAATAAAATAAAAAAGAGAAAAGAAACAGTAATACTTAATTATGTGAAATTATTAATTATTACTGCCCTTTATTCAAATCAAGAATAATCCTTCTTTCTATACATTCCTATTAAAAAACTAATTTAAAGCCCTTGAAAGGTTAGAGGGCTCGGTTACAAAAAATGGGCATATAGTAGAAGCCCAGTCTAGCTGTTGCTCAAGAACCCCACTCTGATCTCACCTCACAGACACCACTTAAAGCTAAACCAGGGAAAGCAACGATGGGATCGTGGCATACAGAGAGTTTCAACACTCCCAAAGCAGCCCAAAGCCCTCGTCCATCCAAAATTCCAAATGTCTTGTTAGCCATTGTGTTTCATGCGACACCCATTCTCGTTTCTTCCCGTTTGTCTGATTTGTCCCTTCCATAAGCTTGATTCAAAGTCCACTAGCCACATAAAGAAGCCCTCGATCAACTTCTGTTCTTTGTCGCTTCATATTCAGAACTAAGGCCCTCCCTACTTCTTTCGGATCGAAGCAAACAATGGAAGCCCTCACCTCCTTTATTATCCTTCCTCTTGATCCCACACCATTCCTTCTTATTTAAGACTAAGTCCGGCCCATTCATCCTACTCAAGCCACTAACACCTAAACAAGAGCCCAAGCCTGGTCTGTCGGTCGAGCTTTTTATTTCTCATTTGAGTCTCATATTTTAATTTTTTGTGTTGGAAAAAGATAATCTGCATTGTATTTTTATTTTCATTATTTGTCTTCTTGCTGTTTTCCATCAATGGTAGTTGCTGAAGCTTGCAAAGTTATATAATTTGTATTGGAGGTAAATTTTTAAAATATCAATTCGATGAGGCTCGAGTACCTATCATTGAGAAAGTATAGTTTAGGGAAATTCTAAACTCTTTTGAAAATTTTTAATAAAATTAGGTGTTTTAAAATACCCGTCATGGGAAATGCAAATACCTGTTTTTGGGAATTAAGTATCGTTCAGGGAAAGTAAATCACCGCTCGGGGAAATGCTTGATTTTAATTTGATCTCTTTTGCAGGTGAATTGAATGCATCTTTTAAGACCATAAGTTCAAACATATTTTCTCACAGGCCGCAGTGTCTCGCGACACTGACTAACAAGTCTTTTAAAATAGTTGGGAAGGTTAACTGGAGTTGACGCCGAGAAGTTGTCATATTTTTAGATGACTTGGATTTGCAAAATAATTTAAGATTTGAACTTTAAAATGACTTAAATTTGAATTACTTGAACTTTTAAACTTGCAAAAATATTTGAAATCGTATTGTTAAGACTTACAAATGACTTAAAGGTTTGAACTTTTTGAACTTGCAAAATATTTTAAGGAAACTTGGTCTGTTTGAACTTTAAAATGACAAAAATTTACAAAATACAGAATAATCACATGAATTATAAATCAAGTCATTTCAAAAGAACAGTAAAATGAACATGGAATTCATATAGGGTTTATGATTTGATATTCCGCCAATTAATGTGATTAGGCCTCTATTTGACTTCAAATTCGGTCATATTTGAAAGTAATCAAATAAAGATATATGTCATAATGCAAATGAATCTTTATTTAACATATTTGATAACATAAATTGGGGTGGGGTGGGGTGGGGTGGGGTGGGGTGGGGGGTAGTTGTGGTCATCAAATTGGCTTAAATATGATACATCATAACTTGGGGCTAAAGCTTGATTGGGTTTAAGCTTAGGAGCCGACAAATTAACTTAAATATGAATGCATGAATTAGAGCTAAATTCAAGAATAATTGTCATTCTTATATATTAATCTATGACATCATATTTCAACTCGCCACTAGATTGACAACATATGTGCAAGCGAATAGAAGACAGTGTTTATATGTATATATAAAAAAAGCTTAAAGTGAACATATGCGTGCATCAAACTATTTATTCAAATAAGGCAAAATCACATAATCTCAAGTCTTATATGTTTTATTTGTAAAGCAATATTTATTCACTTCATGCTTTAAAATTATGCAAACTTTCTTAAGGGTGGTGGGGAGGTGTGTCAAATTAACTTAAATATGAAACATCATTAATTGGGGCTAAAGCTTGATTGTGTTTAAGCTTAGGAGCTGGTAAATCAACTTGAATATGAATGCATAAATTAGAGCTAAATTCAAGAATAAAAGTTTTTCTTAAATATTAAGCAATGTCTTCATATTTCAAACTCGCCACTGGATTGGCAATATACATGTAAGCAAATTGAAAGTGATTTTTCTAAAAAAAAAGAAAAGCTTAAAGCTAAAGTGAACATATGCATGCATCAACCTACTCATTACAATAAGACAAATTCACATAATTTCTAAGTCTTATATGTTTATTTTTAAAGCAATTATTGATTCAATTCATGCTTTAAAATTATGCAAATTGCCTTAAGACATGCACAATTGTCTAAATAACTAAATACATGAAATTAAACACCACTATGTGCTCCACCAAGTCGATTACGTGTTTAAACTTAAATGATTTAAGAATGCTACATGGGTCAAAGTTAAACTTATATTCAGTAGTTTTTGCTTTAGTAAGAGTACAAAACTCATTAAAAAATCTATGATTATTCTAAAATTTAAACTCATCATATTTTCAAATTAAATTTAATTTAAAATTATGTAAGTTTTTCAAATTGGGTCTTCCTGTCTAGAGGACAGGATTATAAGTCTCACCAAACTATTATGATTATTCACTTCACAATGATTGGAATTGACAAGTCTAATAAATTTAATAATAAATATTTAAATCTCAGCTATATGAATTTGCAAGTCTAAATCATCTAGTTCGATTCTTCTCCTTATAAGGATATGATTCAACAAGATTTATATTATAAAGAGCCTAAACTCAAATAAATTTCAAATATAAAAGTTTTATATGTTTAAATTCTAGATTATGACTGAATTGATAGAAGATCTTAATTGGATGGGTCTATTTTTAAAATTAAGTTTCTATCTCTATTTGAATAAGTTCAAGTTATACATATACAAATGAATCCACTCCTTTGTACATATGACACAGTTGACAAGATTCAAATTCAATTATATATTCATGTTTAAAGCCCAATCATTTAATAGCAAGTAAAATAGATAGGGTTCAAGTCAAACAATTAAATCCTCAATGATGGTAGGGTTGATTGAAGAATTCAATTGGAGGGGTGTATTTTCAAAATTAAGTTTTAAATTCTATTTGAATAAATTCAAATGATATGTATATATGAACCCAATCTTCTGTAAGCAAAATAGTTAACATGGCTCATGTACAATCATGTGTGAATCTTAAACCTGATCTTTTACAAGCAAGATGTGAAGTCGACATGGTTCAAATCAAGCAATCAAAATCCCTGATGATAGTTGTGTTGATAGAAGATTTCAACCGAAAGGGTCTATTTCCAAAATTAAATCTTAAAGTCTATTTTAATAAGTTCAAATGATATATATATACACATATATACATGTATATAGATAAAATGTTTATCGTGGAAGGCTCTGCTAGGATTTCGCTTGGTGGCAATTTCCGTCATCTGGTTTATTGAACCACCTACCTCGTTCATTGTCTTCATCGACTTCGTCGTTTCGTCGTGCTCGAAGAAGGGGTTCGCGCCTCATCTACTTCGTCTGCTTCGTCCTTCGTCGTGCTCGGTGAAGAAAGATTTCCGTCGTCTTCATCGGTTTCGTTGTTTCGTCGTGCTCGTAGAAGTTCGCTCATCGATTTCCTTTCATCATGTTGTTGTTGCCCTATTTGTCGTCTTCTTCATTGGCTCTCTCCTCGACTACAATGTTCATTGTACCTAACGCCTCACCTGTTTCAACCGGTGATGGCTTCAGACAAAACTTATGTCCTGCCCTTGCGGGTGTTCACGCCTCAGGTACTCCTAAATCGTGTTTGCCTTCCTTTGTGCTGGTGGAGGGTGGCGAGATTTGTTACATCAAGAAAGTTAGTAGGAAGAATGGGAAACCAGTCATCTTTTTTATTGAAGCCGTATTCAGCTTGCTTCTTCATGTCGTCTGAATTTGGTTGGAAAATTTCTTTATGGTCATTCCAATATGGAGCTTATTCGTAAGGAGTTTGAGTTCATGCATTTTTTAAGAATGAAAAATTGGACTTTTAGATGGGCGGCACATCTTTATTCATTCAACAATGAAAATGATTACACACGATTATTTGCTAGAAGACTAGTTTGGATTGATAACAGAGCAATGAAAATTTTGAAAAGGACTGTGGATTTTAACCCACAGACGGAACCACCAATCATACAGGTCTGGATTCGCCACCCTGACCTGAGATTTCATTATTTTACTCAAGAAGTGTTGCACTCTATTGTTTTAGTCTATGGTAAGTTACTCAAAATGTACATTCCTACTTTTAATCATTCACGTCTTTCAGAACTCAGGGTGCTTGTTGAAAGGAACATCAGTTCAATCGCTCTCGAGGAAATTTAGTTAGGCTCAAAACATCAAGGATATTAGCAAAGGGTAGTTATTGAGCCTTTCTCTATGTACTGCTCTCATTGTCGTATGTTCGGCCACTCCAATTCTCAATGTAACCACCTACACCCCCATCTAAAACCAAACAAGCAAAGTGCTCATCAAGATTTTGAGATCCCCCTCCTAATCTTCTCCAAGTTAGTGACACTCTTGATCATCACAAGGGTAACTCTGACCCCAATAACATTGTGGTAACCGTACCATCTAGTCCACTGGTCAACATTGTCCCTCGCGGGCAATCTTTCAACTACTCAACCTCCACATAATGCTCAAGATGAAGGTCCTCTGATTCAGGAGGCTTTTCATACTTCACCTACTCTAGAACATATCATTGATGTAACGGTTGGCAATCTCGTGGTGGAATGTCCAGCCCTACGTGTGCCCCAGCTTCAAGTTCAGCATTCTACTTTAAGTGAGCTTTCTGCTGCGACACTACCTCCCCATTAGATCGAGCAAGGTGTTACTGTCATTCAGGCACAAGGGGCTCATGATGTGCAACAGTTTACACATGTCCGACAATCTTTGGACCAATAGACTGATCAGATGAGTCAGTCTTCGGATGAGGAATGACGGGTTTACACGTCCAGGAAGAAGAAGCATAGAGGCCTATTAGAACTCAGGAACTTAATGTATGATATCTTGGTTGTTTCGGGTAATTGCAGTAAACTTAACCATTTGTTGGCTCCCTACCTAGAACCAGAGGTAAGAGGTAAGGATACATCGGGTCGTTCTCAAGCTCCCAGTCTATGTTGAATCTGCATGTTGTTGGAGGCTTTTGGTGTAGAGTTTATATGCCTAGGTTATAATTTTGATTTTGAGGTATAAATGTACTTTTCTGGGATGTTGGTGTGTGTTGTATGTCGGGTGCTCAGGGTTCCAGTTTGGGCCCTCTCGTCCAACCTATCTGTACATTTACTTTCTAATATATTAGCCCTTGAACCTTTTTAATATATATATATATATATATATATATATATATATATGTATGAACCTAATCCTCTGTAAACAAAATAAAGTTGACAAGGTTCATATACAATCATGTGTCAATTGTTGACCTCATTTTTAGTGAGGTCTTAGGATATTTCTCCTAGACTCTAGGATCTAGCTTTAGGAGTTCCGTATTGACCATCCTAGCGGACTAGTAACGGAACCCACCTCACATAGAGCTTTGAACCACTTCTATACCCATTTTTGTAAGACCTCGCATGAGTAGTCCCAAGCACTCAACTCTTTGTTGCAAGGGCTAAGGACAACATGTAGAGGGCTCGAAAATGAGTTCCCATAGGGGCAGACGGCCTTAGGTGAACCCTTCGTGACTCGAACTCGCGCACTCCACAATTTGACACTTTTTAGCCCGATCGTCGGCGAACTTGTCCGGACGACCCCGAATGACGAAACGGACCACACGGATGCGTCCGAGACGTCGATTTTAGCTAGGAAGTGTACCCATATTGTTGTGGTTCCGTGCACGTGCGAACGACACGAAAATCGATGCATTTTTCTTAAATTTTGCGGGACGTGAATCTGGGGTCGACTCAGGTTTAATTCGGGTTCGAATTGGGAAGAGCACCTCAGCCCACTTGATTTTAAAATTTAAATTTTGAATTTCAAATAAATTAATTAATTTAACATTAATCAGGATATATTTGAAATTAATATTTTCCAATTAATTAATTTTGGCGCCCAAACGCGTCAATAAATACAGGCGGGGTGGCTTGCCATTCAATGATTAGCCCTCCTCCCTTCAATGATTAGCCCTCCTCCCTGCTCGAGCCCTTCTTCTCCAAGATCAGCCTTCCTCATTCAAGATCCCTCCTCCTCATTCAAGATCCCTCCTCCTTCTCCCTGTTCGAGCACCCTACACCGAGACCGGCTAACCCTTCTTCTTCCTCTTCACGCCGAAGCCAACTCGCCTGCTCCTCGCGCGCGACAAAACAGCCGCTCGTCTCCCTGCATTCGACCGAACGTCCCCACCTCCTTTTGCATCGCAACCCAGGCTTTCCGCCTCCCTCACCCTCACGCACGAACCAAGCCTGCTCCCCCTCGCTCTCCTGCTAACCCTCGATCCCGCTCCTCTGTTCGAAACCATCCCCGTTCACCTGCATCGCCGTCTTCCCCCGATCTGCCTCTGCACTCGACGCCGCTCGCCGGTCCCTGCATCCAGAATACCCCCCGCTGGACTGCTTGCCTTCTCCCCGCACAAAGTCGCTCGCCCCAGCCTCGTTCGACCGAACAGTCGTTAGGCTCGTCTTCCCCTGCAGCACTCGCGCCTCCCTTCCTCGACCGCAACCCAACTGCTTGTCTCCTCCGCACCGAAGCCCTCCCTCGCTCAACAGAAACCTGCGTCTCTCCTTCACGACTCGAAGCCTCCTCCCATTCCCCCGCTCCTTGGCTTCCCTCTGCATCGAATAGGCAAACTCCCGCCTGCTCCTTTCTCTCGCACAGCTCAACAGTCATTCGGCCCTCTCGACTTCTCCCGCTCTGTCTCCTCAACTTAGCACCACGGCCCTTGCTCGCCTGCAAAACTCTGCTCGATCCTATCCCGGCTTCTATCAAAGAGCTTCAGGTGAACTCTAAACTGATTTTAGATCGCAAATAATGGCATGAGTTCACTTTTATTTGTTTCTCATGTGTGGATTATTTAATGTAAGATTGAATGCCTCCTTGATTTATTTTTTTATGATAAAGCTCAGCTCTTCTTTTATGATTATTGTTTAAGATCTATAATGTTTATTTCTTATCCAAGTAAAATTGCAAGGGCTATTTTCTTTGAAAATTTCAGAAATTTGTTTAAATATTATGAGCTTATTGTGTTCTTGTAGTGGCTAATATTTTTTTGAGACATTTATACACCACCCAAATCCTTGTTTTACAAAAGAAGTACCTCTTTCTTAACATGGAGGACATCTTTTCATGCTTAGAATTGATTCACTTCTTTGGGATTGTTATACTTGCGATTTGGAGCCATTAAAAACACTGTTTTGCGAGGGGTTGCTCTTGCTCAATGCTTTTATTGTTTCAATGACGTTTTATAATTGTTGATTGAGGCATTTAAATGACTGTTTGGAGCAGTAAGCTGCTGTTTTGGCTTAAAAGTGCTGTCTAGTCCTACAGGTGGCGGCTTAGAGTTAATTAGGTGCTGTCTAGTTATGTAAATTTCTGTTTGGGTGCCATAGATGCGCTGTAGGGAGCCTAAAAAAATGTTGTTCGCTGCTGTTCGGAGGTTTAGAAGCGCTATAGGGAACTTCATAATTGTTTTTTTTTGGAGCTTTATAATCACTGTTTGGAGCCTTATAAGTGCTGTTTGAACTTCATAATTGTTGTTTGGAGCTTCATAATCACCGTTTGAAGTCTTATAAGTGCTGTTTGAACTTTATAATTGTTTTTTGGAGCTTCATAATCACTGTTTGGAGTCTTATAAGTGCTGTTTGAACTTTATAATTGTTGTTTGGAGCTACTTACGAGCTGTTTGAGGTTTAGAATTGCCGCAGGATGCTGTTTGGAACTAATTAAGTGTTGTAGGAGCCTTAGAACTGCTGTAGTTTGTTGTTTATGGCTTGTGATTGCTGTTTGGATCATTTGAAAGCTTTAGGAGAGTTGGGAGAAGCTTAGAATTGCTGTTTGGAATGTTTGGAAGCCAAATAATTACTGTCGAAGGCTTAGGAGTGCTTATAGTTGCTGTCCGGAACCTTCTTAGTGTTGTTTGAAGCTTTAAACTTGCTGCCCCGAGCCATAGGGAGTCTTAGGACTGTTGTTTGGAATGTCTAATCACTGCCCCGAGTCGTAGGAGATCATCGAGTCACCGCATAGGCTTGCTAGTTGCTGCTCCGAGTCATTGGAAGCCTTAAAATTGTGATTTAGTCCCGGTTCACTTGCATTTTCCTCTCTTTTGGCTTTTGCTTGTGTTGGAAGTGAGCCGGCCTTCTCTGTTTTCTTCGTTTTTTTATTGTTGTTTAAAACGGTTAAGTCCAAAAAAAAAGAAGGAAATTTTCGATTTAACTTAAGGAAGAGTAAAACACTCTCAGTCACTTCAAGTACAAGTTAGAGTGTAGACTTCCTAAACCTTAGGTGCACGCCTTAGGTGAAACCTCTTTTACCTAATTCACAGCATATGCTTCCTAAACCTTAGGAGCACACCCTTAGGTGAGTCACCCACCTAACCTTAACTGCAGACTTCTTAAACCTTAAGTTCACGCATTAGGTGAAACCTCTTTTGCCTAATTCACAACATATGCTTCCTAGACCTTAGGAGCACACCCTTAGGTGAGTCACCCACCTAATCTTCACTGCAGATTCCATATACCTTAGGAGCACACCCTAGGTGAGAGTCCATCTACCTAACCTTCAAATGCATAGTGAAACTAGGCACCTGACCCTAATTCACTAAGCTCGATCGGGACACTGCACCAGTAGAATGCACCGAGGCTTGTTCACTCTTCCTTAGTTAAATCAAATACGGACTCCTAAAATGACTTAACCAATATTGAAACCCAATGCTCCGGGATTTGAGCTTGAGCATTACACTCAGATCCTCCATATGGATCATCGGACTGGTGTGAGTCTGAGGTCTAGGTAGCAAGGGCGATGATAATAATGCTTATGTGTGCTATACGAGGGATACGAGGGATAATTAGAATAGTATCTCCTACCTCAAGGATCCTCCATAAGGGGAGAGGAAAGGACCGATGATACTATTCACCGACTCTTGGTTAGATTGTTTCCCCCGATAATCTTAGGTCGTCAGTAGTCCTAACACGATTAGAGTGACTAGCCTGTGGACTATACTACTTCACAAAATACTAATAAAAAAAATAATAAAATAAAATAAAAATCTATTTTGCTTGTTAACAAAGTTCTGCATAAAAACTTAAATAACTTTTGCATGAAAATCAAAGAATTTTTCCTTATAAAATATATAAAAGTCCATGGTTAGTCACTTGGATTGGGTTAAGGATTACCCTCCTTAGATCGTCGGGTTGGCAGCTCTTATCCAAGGTCGGGAAGCACACAGTCCAGCTCTGAGCCCCCACTCTCATCGATGTCTTATACTCGCCTTGATCTTCCATATGTGACTACGAGTTTTGTTTGCGATTTCTACGACTTGTTTTCTTTATTTTCTCGACTTTCGTGTCCGGTTTCTCGCTTCGTTTACTTTTCCGACGAGTTTATTTAAATCCATCGCAAATCATTCGAAGCTTCGCAATACTAGTCATGCATCGAGTAACGGATGCCTGAGTACACATTTACATTTTAAGTATCGCAATTTCATTTGTCTACTTTACTCGCACTTTACTTTCCAAAGACTTTTATTTCACGACAATTTACTTTACTCTGCATGCAAAACTGAAAACAACAACAAAACCTGAAACATTGAAACACATTTGGCAAAACCATTTGAACCTTAGACCTTAGGAATGTTACTTCAGCAAGGAGCATGGAGCAAACCACAAGTGGAGGTGGTCTATATTCTACAACAACATGACGATGAGCTTGGATCGAGCAGCAAGATCTTCTTCAAGAAACTCTTCCTAGTTTAAATAACAACACATAGGACTTCGAGGTAGTTCGCCCGCGCGCGTAAACCCTCACTCTCCTCTTTAGGCTTCTGTGTAACCATGTTGCGCAGCGTAAGTCCTAACTCGCTTTAGGTTCCGAGGTTGTCGTACGGTACGACGTAAACCCTCATATCTTTGCGGGCTATGTGCATAATCCGGTATTATGCAAGTGTAAGTCCCAAATAATAAAATTGGCGATGATTAAACAATTAAATAACATCTTCTCCAAAACGCGACACGACAAGTAGGATAGTTGGGAAGTCATTGGGTTCGCCTCGGATCCGCGACATCCCCTACCTTTTGTTTTCTTTGACTCCGGAAATAACTGCTCCCATTTGAGCCACTCCCACTTGCTTTTCCACGTCCTACCGCGAAAATCTAAACCCTCGAATTCTCGAAGACGAACCACCGATCACTATCGAGAGTTTTCTCGGTGACACCAGTCATTTGAGATGTAATTAACTATGAGGCTCGCTTATAGTGAACTCTGAACCTGAGTAAAATAAACCCTACCTAGTCTTTCTATTAGGTAGGGGAACTCATCGGTCGCACATAAAGCGTTCGCGGATCAAACGGATGTCATGAGTCATTTAGTTCGTATGATTGGGTCTACCGTCGCAGAATACATTAATCTTTCGAGAAAGTGTATCATTTGTGACATCAGACACGATTATGCAAATTACTGGACAAATGAGATCCAGGCGGTCTCATTTTTCAAAATTAAAATACACTACTTTCAAAACTACTTTCAAAATCATATACCTTTTATATTAAATTAAATCACCAAATTTTTATATTCTTTTAAAGCAAAAAATGTTGGCCGACAAATTCCAGCGACTACTGTGACTAGTTCCTCTCTCCATTTTGATCGGAGGTTTGTCTTCATACATCTAGCAGTGTGTCCATGTCCTCATGCGGCCGACTCGTTGTTCTTCTGTTGACATACTGTGCTCATTTCTTCCTTGAGCTAGTATAGTCAACTCTTTTTGGATTCTAGAGCCATCTGTTTAATCACCATTAAACAGGGTGGTTCAGGAATCCTTAGGGTTTAGTGGGGTGGACCCCCGATAGGTGTGGTAGGTTAGGAGCGGTTTATCGAAGCGAGTTCGATGCGAAGTTAACATCCTCCAAATGTCGGGCTGGGTCCTACGCTTCATTCCTATTTGAGTTTGACTTGTTGTGAACAAGTTAAATTGAAATTTCTCTCTCACAATCCTCCATTTAAGCTCCAACCAAAACACAAAAATTTGAGATAAAATTCACATGAATAAATTCACGAGTTACCTAGGTTCATAAGACAAGTATGTTTACTGAGCATCTCCGCCGAAATAAAAAAAAACATGGACATCACCGACCTTTGAAATTCTTCAAATGATAGAGACAATGTCTTCACCAAAGTTGATCTTTTCTTTCGCCAACGGCATGGAGTTTGTTATTAAGCAAGAGCGAGTCGCTCGACTTGGCGATCATAAAGTTTGGACAAGGATTCGAAGATATTGAAGCCAAGTCTGGGGTCATCGCCGTCGCAGAAGGAAATCGAAACGGATAAATCTGTCGAGCCCGTTGTGGAATTCAACCCGAAATCTGCAAGGAATTCCCCGCTCCAAAGAGGGTGTTGATGGAAAAGAACCCTACCATTGCTCGTAAAATCTGCCGCTATAAATGTTGGGACCGCTCCCGAGATCGTTTTTCCTTCTACCACCGGATTCACCGCTACTGCACTAGTTGCTCCGCTAAACAAAGGGAAGGAGATTCTATATGAAGAAGTGTCAGTCAATGCTTTTTCCCCACCGTCTTCCGTATTCGAGATTATGTCCAATTCAAAGTCCGTGCGATTGACTAAGACACAGAAAAAGAGGCACAACAGGAAGATTCTGAAGGCCGAGAAGGTGAAAACCACAGAGCTTGCTACTACTGACACCGTCCTCCGACTGGATGAGGCAGGATTACGTGAGGCCTCACCTCTACTCAGGGGGAGTAGGTTTCACCAATTGTCTGCTACCTACGGAGAGGATGGAGTCTATAAGGTTGCCACAACGTTACCACCACCATCTCTCCATAATGGTCCAAGGTCAATGATGACATTCCAAGAGCAACTCGATACAGATGACGGGAGTTGACAAAGACAATCGACCGAGGCGGGATTTCCAACCTTCTCAAGAATACGGTCAACAATCATTCCAAGCAGAGGCTGCACTGGATGGATGAAAGACGGGGTCCATCTATAGCCAAGCAGTTGAACAAAGTATATCCTTTTAAAAAAGCAGCTGTAGCAAAGATGTTCAGGGATTTAATCAAGAATCAGTCGGTGGGGTTAATTTCAAACCAACATTCAGCTTAAGCTTTCAAACCAATACTTAAGTTAAAATTAATCACTTAAAAGTTTGCAAACTCCATCCACCTTCCGCAGTTGTTTTCTAGTGTGAGAAACTTCTGATTGACTTTACTTCACAAAGATCTAATGTCATATCAAGTGTATCGTAATTTTTATAATCAAAGAAATTACATGCCAGTAAGGATGTGGTCCGAGTCTTTTGTTTGTTTGATTTTGTTGTCAATAACACCACACAATAGCAGTTACGACGAGAGCCCTCTGATCAGGTGGTTGCTGCTAAATAGTGTCATTCTATTACGATCATGGTCGCAATTCATATGTTCCTCAAAGACATTTTATCTTTTGAGTTGTGAATCAAGAGTACAATTAATTGACATAAAGCCTTATGTTAGCTAATGTCAACTTAATTTTTTCACCCTTAAACAAACGTTCACCCAAAATCTATATGTCTCTTAGACGACACAACCCATGGTTGCTGACAAGGATCTTTCAGTGAAGTTGGATTAATGACCTCCTCTGACTATAATTGATCAGGGGCCATGATGGGATCTAGATCAGGTTCGTCACCATTTCCCTCGCCATCCACTTTAAGTTTCACGTGATAGAATTTAAAATATGTCTGCTGCTATTATATGCTGATTATTCTTTGTTAAATAACTAGCCTTAATTGAAAGTCCTCTCATATTATCGAGAGGTGTAATTAATCATAGGAACTTGTGCCTATGGGAAACCTCGAACCCCATAGCCTAGTCCTCGCAAAATGAGAGTGAAAAATTGACCCTCCAATGCTCTCTTAATAACAAAGAAATGAAAATGTAGTTTGGGGAACAGTCAGAATTTTCTGAGCCCACACCTCAGTAAATTATTCTTTTGAATTTGTTCAATCTAAATTACAACTTTCTTTCCTGCTTATCGGGTGTCTATAGGAGTGTCAAACCTTTCCACAATATTTAAAAAAAATGCATGGTTGGTGTCATGAGTTATTGCGGTCAATGATCTTCAAACTCACCGCACTTAAAAGTGTATTTAGCTCTTTAACCCCTGCATGAGTAGATATGTGAAAGTATAATTTTTCACAACATTGAAATAGTGTTCACGAGTATTTAGTTCGTATTTTTTCTTATCACATTGGAACAAGAAGAATTGGTACTTAATTTTTCTTGTGTTTCTACGTAATCTGTCTTGTATATTGCAATTTTTGTATTTCACTTTCATGTTGCGGCCCATGCAATATAGTTCTCTTTGAGGTATTTTTATTATTTTGGACGTATCTACATAAAATCTTTTACAAATGAACAACATTTGAGCGATTCCAAGTGTAGTTAAGGCATTTTGAACTCCATTTGTGCAGCCTCTTGTGCATTGCTTGCCATTTTTCATCGTATTTGATGGAATCAATCATGGAGGTCTATTTTTGCTGTATGCTTGACACTATATACATATTAGTGTGGTCCATTTTGAGAACGAGTGACATTTGAATTGTTTTGATTGCGATAAAGACATTTTGAACCGTTTTTATGTGATTGCCATTTGTCGGCTTCATGGGGTTACTATTTAGTGGTAAAGTGAATCTTTTTTGGCTATTTATGACATCATATGCTCGTTGATGCAATTAGTTTCACTAAACAGTGGCTTTTTTTTTTTTCTTTTTTTTTTTATAACAAACAGTGATGTTTGAGTATATATTAACTGCTTCTGTAGATTTGCTTGAATGTGTCCGCTTGTTTTTACTTGCACTCCTTCTGTAGATTTGCCTGTATGTGCGTTTGCTTCTGCATGACATTTCTCATGAATTGATGCTTATCTTTTGTTCAATCAAAATTCTCTTTTACGAAGTTAAAAAGATTGAGAGTTTTTTCTTCTAGCTTACCTTTGTGCAGCATAATGATGTTTAGAGGCTCTTTGATCTCGTTCTACTGTGCAGGAAAGAAAAAACCGCAGTTAATATTGCTTGATCATGGTCTATACAAAAATCTTGATTCTGCTACTAGAGTAAATTATGCCTCACTCTGGAAGGTTTGCTCTGTGCTGGTGAAGAATTTCTGTTCCCTTGTTGTGTCTGGGCTAACAACATTTTTTTTAGGCATTAATTTTTGCTGATGTTAATGGGATCAAGGAGAATAGTGTTAAGTTGGGTGCGGGTGAGGATCTCTATGTTCTATTTGCCGGAGTTCTTACTATGAGACCATGGAACAGAGTAATTGATCGATCTGTGGACCATTTAGTGCTAGATGGGAATGACAGTGAGCGCTCTGAACTTCAGGTTAGCTGATATATGTGTTTTTTTATTTTTTTTTTAATATTTGAAACTGATTTGTAAAAGCTCAATTGTATGTGTAGTTTCTTTTGGGTCTGCTTTTCAGGTCTGTCATGTTCGTTTAGAGAAAATTCAGACTAGTGGTACCCTTGTGGTTCTCATTGTAAGCTTGAGGATTCTTTTGGGCTCATCTCCTCTGTCACCCTACCTATTTAGGCTAGCATAAAAATATTATTACCAACCCATTCATATACATGACCTTTTTAAGCTCATTTCGTTCTCATTATTATACATTTAATTACATATATCATTATGCATGTTCTCCTACTTTTAAAAATACTACATTTTAATAAAATGATAACATACTTCTATGCTTATTGTACACCAATAAATGGCTTCCATAGGTTGATACCGATGTTAACGGGCTTCTCGGGTCTTGCGAGCCTATCGGCCGTCAATGTGCATGTAGCTTTTGAAAAATATAAAATGTAGTTTCCTAAGATACGGTTTTGGTTTAATTTAATATATATATATATATATATATATATATATATATTGATATTTAAAAAAAATATTTTAAAATTGAAAAATGAGAATGAACGAACATCATTCATTTAGTAGTTTAAATAAACGAGCGCAATATCGCAAGCAACGCATCTATCCGAGGAGTGGACACACTAATTGGTGATATGACTCGATTAAATAAACTACAGAATTTATGACATTCGTTCTGGTCTGCTAACTTTCTATTTTGACCGACAAATTCCCCTACCTAATATTGAAAATTAGATAGAGTTTATATTACCTGGGTTCTTAAAGTTTCTTATAGAGGCAAGCTCTTATAGTCAATTACCTCTCAAATGACCGAAGCCACCTGAGAGAACTCTCGATGATGACCAGAGGTATCTATCTTCATGAATTCAAAGGTTAGGGTTTTCAAGGTAGTGTGTAGGAAAGTCAAGTGGGAGATGACCAAATGGGAACACTTATTTCTGGAATCAAATGAAAGAAAAGTAGTGGATGTTACAGATCCCGAGGAGAACCTCGGTGACTGCCCAAACTATCATATTGTTGGGTTTTAAATTTTGGAAGTGAATTTATTTAAATTTAAATCACGTCAGTTATTAATTATAGGAATTACATTTGCATAATATCTGATTATGCAAATAACTTAGAAGATAGGAGGATTTACGTCGTATCGGACAACGATCTCGGAATCCTACGGCTAGTTAGGGCTTATATTGCACAACATTGTTGTGCAAATGCCTAAAAGAAAATGTGAGGATTTATATCGCACTAGACGGATTACCTCGAAGTCCTATGGCCTGTTGTTTAAACCAAGAAAATGTTTTGCTGATGTAGTCCCGTTTTGGCTGATGTAGATTGTCCTCCCCCGTCTGCTGTATCATCGTCGTGCTGCCCTCGAAGTTTCGCTTCGTGCTTCATGCTGCAGCAGTATTTAGTTTTAAAGTTTAAAATTTAAGGTGGACATGCAATTGTTGAGCCAGTGTTTTATTTCGGATACCTCCTATGAAACCATACTACTAGCCCCCTACTCTAAAATGATGGTACACATAAATAAAAGAAAATGCAAAAAAAAAGAAGCAGTGTATATCGCAGTAAAGAAAAAGCAGTAATAACTTGTAGTAAAGGAAAGAAAAAACAGTAGTACGTGCAAGAAAGAAAAAGCAGCATTAAAGTACGGTAAAAGAAAATAGTAGTATGTGCAAGAAAGTAAACTGCTGTAAACGTAAAAGGAACCTGTATGTCTACCGGGTCTGCTAGCTCCTGCGAATAGGAACAAAATCACGAGTATAAGCAAGCAAGTATAGTAATGGGTTTAGCAAACATACATCCACATACAAGAGAATAAATGACAAAGCGGAAAGAAAGCACGATGAAAGTCGAGAAAAATCGTGAAAAACACAGAAAAAATGAAGAAAATTCGCAAATGTCCCGTGAAAACTTGAAGAAAATTGTATGAAACACACTGAAGCCCGAAAATGACCGTAAGCATGATGGTGGGGAGGACTCAGAATCAGAACCCTGAGTCAAATCAAGACCCTAGAGCTCTAACGAATCATCATGCATGTGTGATCCAATACTAAGTAAAAGGTTCCCAGTCTAACAGCTACAGAAGGAGGAAACTCCCAACCTGGTTCATACAACTGACCCGTAAATTTTCTTTCTTTTTATAAAATGTTTAGGAAAGAGTTTATTTCATTTCTTTTTTTAAAAAAGAAATTTTGATTTAGCATTCATTTAAAAGAAATTTTTGATACTTTAAAGGTAAATGGATCAGTCATATTAGCAGGTCGGAACTTCCAACTACCTGTAGAAGTGATGAATAGCCCTTTACTAAGTGTTAGAGGTGTGATGCTGCTGATCCCTCATCCTCGTAAGGTCACTGAGTCAGGATCGTGCTAGGACCTCTCACACATCCCTAGGTGGTTCTTTCATATTTGTGCCCAAACCCGAATCATCCTACTTACAGTCTTGCTTGATGGCCCACACATAGTAAAAGATTATACGTGCACACTTATGTCTCGTACATAAGTGCAAAAATCTAGCGAAGAAGCAAGAATTGAGGAATTGACCCACCAAAAGGAGGTGAGTCGATCCTCAAAACCACAAAAAAAACAAGCGATCTCGAATTCCCGATAACACGAATCTAATGAACTCAACTAGAACCTCTCGAACTAGTGTTACGACAACTCTCACAAAACATAGGACCTAAGAATTCCACCTCCTCCCAAAAAGGCATGCTAGCTCCCTAAAAGAAACATCTTTTCTCTTTTTTTTGAAATGACAAACCAAGACTCCCCGGGATATCCAAAAAACACGACTCAAGTGGCTACACACGACTCAATAGGAAACTCCAACATACAAGGTGCTAGACAATATCAGAAAGATCCAACAAAGAATAACTAGGAACCTCCAATGCCAACGACCCCAAGCTGCCCAACATCCAAAGCTATCCCCTGCCCAGGACCAAGATATATATACTCAAAGCCAAAACACTAATCATGGCCACAACCAAACCCCACAAAGCCCCAAGCCGAGCCGTTGTCAGCGGGCCAAAACCAGGCCACACAAAGCCCAAAACCGATATTACAACCTGCTCAACACAGGGCCAGCCCGAAGGCAGAATTGAGCCACACAACAAGCTAGGGAAAGAGTTCAGTAAAGCACAAAAAAAGCCACATATCATTCTAGAAACAAGGCATGACCAAGATAAAATCGAGCCCCAAACAAGGCTAAAAGTGGGCCACAACAAGGCATAAAAACGAGCCATCACAGGGCAAAACTAAGCCCAATTAACAGGCCAAAAAAATCGTAGCTCTTCAAGGCCAAAACAAAGCCACATCAAGGCCAAAACTGAGCCGTCACAGGGCAAAACCGAGCCCAGTTAACAGGTTAAAATCAAGCGATCACAAGCTATAAACCGAGCCTAACAGTAGGCCAAAAACAGGGATAAATTTCAAGCAAGACTGAGCCCCTAGGTGGCTCAATACAGGGTCAACAAAGGTAAAACCGAACCTAACAATAGGTCAAAACAAGGCCATCTAACAAGCGACCAAAACAGTCCCCGTAAAGCAAAACCGAGCCTCCAAACCTGCTTGAAAATAGGGGCAGTAAAGCCACACCCAAGCTACACAAATGTCAAAACTGAGCCACTTGCCAAAACTGAGCCAGGCATGCCAAAACCGAGCCCCTAACCTGCTCGAAACAGGGACTGCAGCAGGACATGAAGCCGAGCCAAATCCAAACACAAAGGGGCCTAAAAAAGCATGTGAAGTTCTCCCAACTCTTCCTTATTTTCTACATTTTTCGATAAATAAAAGCTCTTTCACATATGCAATGATATAGCAATAGAAATAAAATAGGCATGTGTAACAATAAGTGATTCTCAAGTAAACACTTCAATGTAAAGCCTCATCCACCAGTGTCCCCTAAATATCACAAAACCATGGCCCAAGTAAAGAGTCTAAGAGCTTGCACTTTCAAGCCCATCACAAGAGCCTCTCAAGGCCCTCCCAAACCAATAAACTTTAGTTCAAAAAATCACATTTAGAAGTATTGAGTAGCACTTTAAACTTCATGAGAAATAGAAAACAAGTATAAGGCGCTTAAGCATGCGTTTCAGTATTCCAAATACACAAAGATCATGAGTAAAAGAGAAGCACCCACACTTATGAAGCCATGCATTTGAGACTTAGCTCTTTTAAGTTATCATGTTCTTCCCCAACCCATCTCATGCTAAAAATATCATTGCAAACATGTGGTGCTACAAGAAGAGAAGAACAAGCATCAAAGTTGAGGAGCTATCTGCACAAAAGAGAAGCAAGAAGCCCTAGCAAGCCTCTCCAAGTTAGAGTTGACCAAAACACTCGCCACCTCTCTTCCCCTTTCCCTTCTTTTCTCTCTCTCTCTCTATCTCTCTTTTTTTTTATAGTAATAAACCAGCTTAATGCCCCAAGCCAAGTAAAGTATCACGTCTTAACATGCATCAAACCGTGCATTAGAAATAGGAAAAAAGAAAGCACCACACTCATATGCACCCCATAAAGATGCAAACCACCAAATCCCCCGAGTGCAACATATTAAGCTCAAAGAAATTCTAGTAAAGGGAGTAAAGGATGCCATTTAGAATCTCCACTTAGCACTTAAAGTTAAAGCCACATGTATTTGATATCATTGCCAACAAAAATGAGAGATTATAGAGCTTGCAACAAGAAGATGGAAAGAAGCTAACTAGTTAAACCCTACCACCAAGAAGATTCCTCAAAAGTAGCACATACCAAGCTACGGAGCAAAGGGGTTTATACCTCAGTGATGAAACAACCAAGCAAAAGAATCAAGCAGACAAGGAAACTGAGCAAGCCACAAGAATCCGACAGCACCTCCCCTTCCTCCAAGAAATTCGGCCAACCCTACAGAACTCCCTAAATGGGATTTTTATAGCAAGAGGAGAGGGGAGAAGCTCACCTATACCTACCCAGGGGTGAATCGAACACAAGAACAGAGCCAGGAAAACCGCAGCCTGGCGGGGCCGAGAACCGCAACAAGGAGGACCAAGGAAGAAGCCTGGGGAAGGAGAATCTCCCTTACCGCATTCATGCTATGGGAAGAAGTCGCCAGAAAAGAAATATCAAAGAAGATGGAAAGAAGCTAACTAGTTAAACCCTACCACCAAGAAGATTCCTCAAAAGTAGCACATACCAAGCTACGGAGCAAAGGGGTTTATACCTCAGTGATGAAACAAGTAACCAAGCAAAAGAATCAAGCAGACAGGGAAACTGAGCAAGCCACAAGAATCCGGCAGCACCTCCCCTTCCTCCAAGAAATTCGGCCAACCCTATAGAACTCTCTAAATGGGATTTTTATAGCAAGAGGAGAGGGGAGAAGCTCACCTATACCTACCCAAGGGTGAATCGAACACAAGAACAGAGCCAGGAAAACCGCAGCCTGGCGGGGCCGAGAACCGCAGCAAGGAGGACTAGGAAAGAAGCTTGGGGAAGGAGAATCTCCCTTACCGCATTCATGCTATGGGAAGAAGTCGCTAGAAAAGAAATACCAAAGAGGAAAAGGCCGCAGCCTGGCGAGGTTTCAGGAAGGAAAGCCGCGAGAAGAACACGCCAAGACATACGTTCTATGGTAAGGAGTTCCTGCACTTTCAAATAGGAAAGTAGATGAAAGAAAGAAGTATCAGAAACTGCTTGAGAACATTTTGTCGAGATAATAGTGAAAGTCTAAGCACCAAGGAAGCTCGAGATCTAAGATTTGGAATTTTACAAAGAATGAATAGCCCAGTTAATCCTGCAGCTTCATTTGAGTCGGTTGTGTGTCTACTACTTGTAAATGGTGACCTGAAGTGTCATTTAATCTTCATGATGCTGAAAGAATTAGCTGTACGTTGGTTCAACAACTTACTTGAAGAATTCATCACCTCTTTTTTTGCGTGTAATTGAATGTTCATTAGCCCAGTTCGCTGGTGCTCCAAAGTTGCAGAAGAACTCTCAAGTTTTTCTGAAGATCTCACAAGAGCCTTCGGAAAGTCTAGGAAGCTTCATCACTAGCTTCCAGCGAGAGATGATGGATAGAAAAATCTGGAACCTGTTGACCTCATTTTTGATGAGGTCTTCTCTTCTTCTCTTTAGTACTTAGGATCTAGCCTTGGGCTTTTCCTTTGACTATCCTAGAGGATTAGAATCGGGACCCACCACTTAGGAATTCAAACTACTTCTTAACTCCCCGCAAACTCCACAAACTCGACCGTAGACCCCTAATCACCTGTAGGGTCGAAATCAAATGTAGAAGTTTAAAGGATGAGTTCCTATGTGACTTTTCGGCCTAGGATCGCCTCCTGCGGCCCTGGTCTCAGTGAGGGCTGACTTGCACACACACTACATTTATACACTACACACACCTCCTAAAACCACACCCATACCTAACTTGACCTCCTGACCCATGAAGGTGATTCACATGGATGATCCTTAACCCCTAAGCCCATGGCTAAGAGGGTTAGGAACAACATAGTGGATGCCTCAAATGAGTCCCTTCATGGCTCATGTGGGCTTGATATGGCTTCATGGCTCAACCAAAATGATTTCTTCCACTTACAATTACTCAATCTTTATTTTTGCAAATTTTCAATTTTTGACCGCCAGGACCCTACACCCGCCTAGCCTACCCAAAGCCCTTGAAATTACCCAAATTTTTCAAAATTTCCAAATCGCCCAAAATTCCCCAAAATTAACCTCGAACATTTCCTCACCAATCAAGTTGATCATCCATAGCCAAAAATACCAAAAATTCCAAAAATACCTCCCAATATCCTCCAAATACCCAAAATACCCCTTCGACCCAAAAATCCAAAAATTCGAAAATTCCAGTAAAATCCCAAATATTCTCAATTTCATTTTGTTCAACTACACCATGGGCCAATTTTGTCAATTTACCCACTTTTGTAAAAACCCCCACTCGACCCATTTTAACCCAAAGTGAACCCAATGTCAAACTAAACCTACCCAATCGACCCAAATTCGGTTCAATTCAATTCTAAACTTCGATTTAACATTCCCAACACCAATCTAGCACTCGCATCCAAGTCCAATTTGATCGACATTCGAATCCAATTTCACTTTCGCCTTAAAGCCCAATTTGGACCCATGACCCAAACCTAACCCAAACTAACCCAATTCAACTCCAATTAACCCCAAACCTTTTCTAAACCTTCCTTAACATCCCCACAAACAAAACACTAACATGATTTACCCAAAATTTAGACCCAAACCCCACTCAAATTCAACACAAAGCCAAAAAGCCCAATTTTGACCTAAACCCAAACCTAACCCAAATAAGCCCAAACCCCAAAATCAAAACCCAACCAAAGTCAAAACCTCTTCGAAACACTCCCATAAACATTTCCCAACATTAATTTTACATCAATTTGAACCCTAGCCCAACATTGGCCCAAGTTAGCCCAATTCGACCTACATCAGTCCATTTACCAAAGAGGTTCAAATCCAACCCAATTCAAGCCCAAACCAGTTCAAATTTATTCCAAATCATTCATGAAACCTTCCTAAATTAAATTCAACACTTATTGGATCCAATCCTTTACAAAATTATCAACCTAAAATTTGTTTTAAAATCCAAAAGCCCATTCCTAAAATAATTTCAAAAGTCCAAACCCATCCTAAGGCCCACATTACAATCTCATCTCATCCTCACTCAATTAAAATCATCCCTAAGTTCTAAATTAGCCATCAAATTTTTCTAAACTAAGCCATATGCCAAATCCTATCAAATCACCCCTAAATTACCAAAATTCCTAAAAACCTCTTTCATGAAAGTCGACTTAGCTTTTTCCAAGCCAAAGGTGAGCCATGAAGTCATGCATGAGCCACATGTGAGCCATGAAAGCCTTGGACACTTCACCATACCCAAAATGGCAAGAAGAGGGGACCCTTTAATGATTCTCTTAAGAGTGATTAACCACTCCCATGTCTCCCCTAACTCTCGCTAAGCTTAATTGTACTTGGATTGTGACTCGACCCCACTAATCAAGCCGATCCAAGTGACTTTCCCTTCAGCCCAAATCGGCCTTGGATGGTGGACCTAACCCAAAACCAAGGGTCGACCCATTTAGACCCAAAACTAGCCCTTTCCCATTCCACTTCGATTCAAACCCTTTACACATGTCCATGGCCAATCGACCGCACAAACCTCCACCCCCGACCCACCCGGACTCGAGGGTGACCCATGCTCGCCGGCCACCGCCCGGGTCGCCGGAAAACACCATGGCCGAGACCTCGGGAGGAGCCAAAGTTTGGAATTCCCACTCGCCGAGTCGCCCCATCCCCAGCGGCCATCGTGAACTGTTCTTCTCTGCCAAGAGCACTCGATCCCGCCCCTAACTCCCCCGGAGGCCCTCCAAACCTCTCCTATTTAAACACCCCTCTCTCGGCCATGGGAGAGGTGCCGAACCAACCTTAAGGAAACTCGCCAAAATCATTCCGTACCACTCTCTACACATGCAGCACTTGATTCCCACCGGATTCCAACCTAATTCCTCTAACCGAGCTCAATTTCGAGTTCAAACTTCAAGACAAAACCAGGACACTTCTTCACAGTGGACCAATCCCCAAATCGATTGATCCTACACCTTCACTGCACTCGAGGAAGAAGTCCACCAGCAAAAGCCCCCTCTCCGAGCCACCCATCCGTTCCGTACTCCAAGCTTTGTAATCGATCGTGGTCGAAATCCTACTCGTACAATTCACTGCACTGTGAGACTTCATCTCGGAGCTCGCGGACGCAATCGAAGGCGACACAACCCTCGCATCGAAGCCACACTTCTCCGAGCAAAGGTATGGCCTCACTCTTCTTCCCGAGCTTCGAACATTCTCCATTTTTATCGAGTCAATTTCATGCCACATAAACCGTATGGATGTGTTCGTCTTCTCGAGACGAATCCATGAGCATAAGAACGTTCAATTCGGTCAAGTATCGAGTGAGATCTGTGCCCGAAGACGGACGGCTTCTGCCAGAGGCTTGGGGACGATGAACGGATGTCGTTCATTCAATACAAGCGCGGACGGACGGCTCGGATGGCGTCGGACCGAGAGATGATAAGCGAACCGCGGCCGCGCGGCGTCGAGTCCGAAGGCGGCGTCGAATGGGAGCGCGCCGCGCGGCCGTTCGGAGATGCCGAAGATGACAGGCGCCGCGTGGATAAGTAGGAAATCAGGCTATTTTCCTACTTATTTAATTACCGAACTTGAAATATGCATAACTTCGTGTAGAAAAATCACAAAAATAAAGAAAAAATACCCTCTCGCTCAGATGAACGGATGAGAATAATGTGAAAAGAAATCATTTAATTTCACTGAGTATTTGATTTTTAATAATTTATTTACTCTCTCGCACATTTTCAATTCTCCATGCATGTATACAATTCACTACGACACGAGACCATAGAGCTTTAAGCCTCCGAATTCGGAACATTCCCCGAATTTTCCAAAGTCGAGGCCATCCCTATGAAGAGTTATTGATTTTTCAACTCTAGGTTGCTAGTTCGAGTATTTTAATTCCAATAATTAAGCATGTTGTGAAATAAATTCTAGGAAAATTTGATGATGTTTATTATGACTCAGAGAACCCAGGAAAAATAGGTTTCAATTAATCCACTTGAATAACCCTAATCGGCTTAAACACCCAAAATAAGTCCTTAATTAATTAGAGCTAATCATACATCAAATCGACTTGAAATCAATTCTCCACCGACCTTTAGGATCGTAGGAACTCACCATAAAAATTTGAAGTCAATCGGACTTAGTTAACTCTACTAAATGGGCTGATTAAGCCATTTAGCCAATTTAAACTTTAAAAATTCATAACTTTCAAAATACTTTTCAAAAATTCACCAAATCGGTTTTGGAGTCTCTCGATATCAGGGAATTTAAGAAAAATAAAATTGCAATTTTTCAAAAAGTTGATTTTCTTACATTATTTTAATATTTTAATAATTAAAAAATAATAAAAATCACAAAAATAATAAAATTCACCAAAATGTCATATTTTGAATTTTAATCACTTTAGAACAAACCTCATATTTTTCTTAAGTCTCTATAATGAGATATTAAATTTTAAAGTTCTCAAGCGTAATTTTAAAATTAAAAAATGTATATTTTCGTTATTTCCACTAAAATAATTCTAATAAATCAAAGAGAAATCGTAAAATTATAAAAATTGATTCTCCGATTTCTGATATCGAGAGATTTTTAAAAATATAAAATTCATTTTTCAACCTTTATTTTATTTTTAAATTAATTAATACTCCAAAACTCAAAATAATTATAATAAAAAGAATATAATTCAAAAAATCACCAAAATCGTCCAAGTGATCCTCTCGATCATTAGTGAATGTCCCATAATTTTCTTAAGGCATGTAAACTTTCTCTGGTCATATTATTAAATTTTCTTTCGAAATCCCTATTTTCCACCAAAAATAATTACATAAATAAATTAAATACGTAAAAATCACATTTTCTCCTCTCACGCCTTTATCGACATATGAGTGAAGTCACATAAAAATTTCAAGTTCATTTAAGCTCAATTTAGTGAAGTTATGAAATTATTAAGCTCAAGTGCAAAATCGTAATTAAAATTTTAACATTTAATTAAAACTTGTAGCTTAATAAAATTATAGAAGTAAAGTATTAGATCCTAATCTGATTTTGATGATCGAAATTTGAATAATAAGAGTAGTAAACCTATTAAACAATTTAAAAATAATTAAAATAAACCTTAATTAAATAATTAATTAAATTTGAAGAATAATAAAACTCTAATTATTAAAATAAGTGATATTATTGTGAAGAGATTTGTTCTTTAATTTAAGAATCCCTAAATTAATCATCTCAATGATATTTAATTCCTAATTAAAATGATAATCCAAATTTAAGATTTAAAATGCTAAAAGACTTAATCATTAAATTAAATTAAAGCTTAAATTATTTAAATTAAATCCTTTTAAAATTAAATTAATACTTTAATAATTAAAATTAAATCATCTTTAAAACATAAAAAAAATAATAATAATAAAATATTAAATTAAAATTAAAAATAAAATAAAATAAAATTAAATTAAAATAAATTAAATTAAATTAAATCAAATTAAATTAAATCAAATTAAATTAAATTAAATCATATTAAATTAAATTAAATTAAATTAAATTAAAGTTAAATTAAATTGAATTAAAAAAATAACATCACCTAAGACATAAGGAAATTCAAAAATAAATATAAAGCTACTTGAACACTATTCCAAAATTAAACCTAAGTAACTCGAAATTAAATTAAATCACAAACCATTCAACATCAATTCGCCTTCAAAAGCTTTTGTTATCATAACTCCTAAATGAACGTTAAGCTGAAATGTTATTTCCTTCATGTGATATTCAAACGTCCTAATTCACTCGAAGCAAGATAACAACAAAACTTAAATTCCTGACGATTAATTCATTTGTATGATTAAATTCATTTCGACTTAAAACAATCCTAAGAATATCGAAAAGATATATAAGATTCTTCTTAAACACTTTCTCAATACGATAGGACGTTTATGAGAACAACCGAACTTAATTGTTCTTCGATGAAGTAAAATCGTCCTTAAACCAAAACACAAGCAACCTCAGACGTCATAGATGACTGATCACATAGGACTAGAACTCGTAGTAAAACCATAACCCTTCCCTTAGTTTTACCTAAGAACTTGTTCTAAATGCTTAAATATTTTAAATCGTGTTTGAAGTGCAACTTGGATGACTGGTAAGATCCTCCAGTGACGCTTTTATTTTCATTGCAATTTACTTTATTACAATTTACTTAATCGCATCGCACTTACTTTTTCGTACGATAAACAATCGTTGCATGAAAACCCAAACTTTTATGATAATCCCTAAAACCGAAACCAAAACTAAATTAAAAGTCATTACAAGATAAAATTCACCGCCACAACATTTCAAAATATAAAACAACTCAAAATTTAATCACAAACGTAATACAAAACTACAACTACAACTAAATTAAAATGTCTTATCGGATGATCGAGAATACCTCTGATGACGTAACCTACGTGTTGCTAACTGGATTTCCTACTAGTCTAAATGAAAGTGTTAACTCATTTAACTGAGTTTAAGCAATTATCCTGACTAAGTGAATCCGATAAAAATAACGATGCTCAAGGATGGAACCGTGGATCTTAACCTAAGTTGTTATAATCAACTTTAAGATTTGTTTTAATTAAAATATTAAAAACATTCGGATTTTAAGATTTTCTCTAAACCAAAACACTTCTCTCATCTCCCGATTCATGACATCTAAAACTAAACCTCCGCAACAACAAGGAACTCGAGCATGATGGGCAAAGACGACCATCGTCATCAAGAAAACCTAAGTCTACTTCAAAGAAACTTCGCTTGAATTAAATAACCAAGCCATAGGATTTCGAGGTAGTTCGCCTAGTGCAACATAAATCCTCAATCTTTTGTTAGCATTTCGCATCGCAAATTAGCTCCTAACCTAGCCCTGAGACTTCGAGTAGATGTTCGATACGACATAAACCCTCACATCTTCACGCTATTCTGTATGATCATGCCATACGAATATAAGTCCTAATTAATTAAAATCGGCATGATCAAAACATTAAACAAATATTAGGATTTTCTAAATCCAAGCCAAACAATAGGATAATCTTGAAATTACCGAAGCTTCGCTTCGAATCCGTAATTTCTCCTATTTTTCTTCCTTCGAATTCCCAAAACAAAATGTTCCAAATTTGATCCATTCCCTATCAAATTCTAAAATTTAATCCCTTAAAAACTTAAACTTTGAGATTCTCTGAGCAGTAATTACCGATTATTATCGAGAGTTTTCTTAGAGTGAGTCCCGTCACTTAAGATGTAATTAACTATAGTGGCTTGCCTTATAGTGAATTTTAAGAACTCAGTAATATAAACCCTACTTAATTCATTTATATTAAGCTATGAATCTTGTTCGCTTATAAAATTGGTTCGTGCACCAAACGGATGTCATTAAATCTCTGAGCTTATTTAATCGAGCCCCACCATCAGTAGTGCTGCTCTATCCTCAGTGATAGATACACTGCTTATGATGCGCGCTCGTTTATATAAACTATTCTGGGATGCGAGACGGCTTCGATTTCACATCTTAAAATTTTCAAACTTAAAATTATTTTCAAAATCAAATGATACTTTCTAAATTATATATATATATATTTAAATTAAATTTAAAATTTAAAATTCACCGATAATTTTTGTTTGGCGCCCCCTTTTCACAACACACAACCTAAAAATATGCCGACAGAATCTTTTGTTACTTATGTAGCACTAGCTCAAGGCCTACTTTAGTGCCCTTTTATATATGCTCTTGGTCTCTAAAGATAAAACAAATTTTGTTGAGCTTTTAGATGTGTTCTCTTGGGCGGCAAATGAGATGTCAGGAGTAAGCACAGACATTGTCTGTCATCGACCTAATGTCAATCCAAAAGCCAAACAATCAAGCAAAAGATAAGACCTATAAAACCATCTTGGTCAAACCAATCTGGCTGAAGGCCCAAAATTTATTAAATTCAAATTTTATTAGAAGAATACAATAAATTAATTTGCTAGCAAATGTAGTAATTGTTCGAAAAGTAAGAAACAAGTTTAGAATGTGCGTCAACTCTATCGGCTTGAACTCAACATGTTTAAAACACAGCCATCCCTTACTGCAAATTGTTGTGTCGGTCAATTATGTAGTTAGGATACTCGGTTATGAGTTTTCTGTATGCCCTCTCAAGATACCATGAGATCAAAATACACCTCATTGGTATGCCTTCATTACCATAAAGGGGGTATAGTGTTATAATTTAATGTCATTCAACTAAAAATTATTGGACCACTTATCAAAGTTTGATAGATGCAATCTTTGTCAATAAAAAAAACTTTGAAGTATATGTTGATTATTTTTAATTAAAAATAGAACACCTGAGAAGCATATACAAGATTTAAGTGAGAAAGATAAATCTTAAGTTTAATCCATCGAAATGCACCTTTAGAGCAGGCTAAAGAAAGTTTCTCGGATACTTCTTCACGCCCGAGGGAATCAAAGCCAATTCGGAGAAAGACAGTGATCCGAGATATGCCACCCCTAAGAAATATCAAATAATCGCAGACCCTGATCGAGCATATTGCATGGCTAAATTGCTTCATATCTAAATCTGGAGATTGATGTTCAGAATTTTAGAAATTTATGAAAAATGTCAATCGCTTCGCTCCGCTTGTCGTCATCAACATCACTATTATTGTAACTTCCGAATAATCAGGCAGGGGGACACTAATTTACCTACGCACGTAGATTCTTTTCTACCACTTCAAACAATTATGATGTTAGATCACTAACCATTATATCGACTGGAGAATATCGGTCAGGGGCGAGTAGACAGTGCTTATCACACCAGACAATTGTGATTTTAGATCGCAAACTACTATGCCGATGGGAGAATATTGTCTAAGGGCAGGTAAGGATCTTTCTGTCACAAACATTTATGATGTCTAGATCGCTACTCAATGTGCTGACGGGATAATATCAGTAAGAGATGTATTAGGTTATGTTTTAATGGTGCTCTTAAGAAAGATGTATATTATAAAGTAAAAATAAAGTTAAGATTAAACCTTGACGAATACAACAAAAGTAAATGCATATAGAAATTAAGTATTTTAATTGAGTAAATGATACTGGAGTTAACTTAAACCATGACTCAATCGATACAAATTTTATTGGTGAATTGAGAATGTGCAACTACTCTTTGACAAGTGACAACACAAGCTAGTAAACTATAAATAAAGATGTGTCGACTTAATAAGCAATAAAAATGAACAACATAAAAGAGAGCATAAACAGTCATGGATGGTGTTGAAGAGTGACGGAGAGTTTGATGGAGGGCGTGGAGGAAATTCTCTAGTGGCTAGGAGATTGACAAATGAAGCGTCAGCGCTGGAGGGTGACGGAGGGCTTGTGGAAGCTGATCATTGATGATCAGAAGGGACTGGAGTGCATCTAAAGTTTCGACCACCTGCTGGGGAAGGTGTGAAGGTAGGATAGTGGAGAGTAGTGGTGAGGGAGGGTCGATACAACAACTTGTAGCTCATTGGTGTTGCTTGAGGGCGTCAGGCAGATGGTCGAAATGACCTGCTGGAGGAGGCTGGTGTGCGGTAGAGGCAGGAGCAGCCACAAGGGAGGTAGGCGATGATCTAGAGGGGGAATGCGGTCCGTCTATGCGGCTGGAGAGCGTAGGAGGACTGATTATCCTGCTGGAGAGTGCGGGAAGTGTTGCAGCAGGCGGGGAAGTTTGGGGGGGGAGGCGGGAGATGGAACGAATCGGGGATACACTTGGCGAGATATAACCATAGCACCACTCACGAATGATACAACCCTCAAATGAGGGAGACATCAGGAAAGCCATCTAACTCTGAAATCAACATCAAAACAAAAAGTGGTTGGACCTAAGAGAAGAACATGCATAAATAGGGAAGAAGGGAGACGACCATGACAAGCTCCTAGGAAGAAAGGAGATGAAAGAAAAGGAAGGGATTGAAGGGAAGATTGCAATGGCTAGTGGCAGAATTGGGCACGGGGGAGAAGAGGAGAGGAGCGGATGGCGTGAATTGAGCACGAGATGAGGAGGGTGAGCATGATGAGGGGAGGAATGGACCGGTCTGTCTAGTGTGAGGACTGGACCGCCTACTTGTTGCACCTAACTCGATAGGAAAAGCAGCCCTGCATCAATCCCCGAGGGTTCAGGGAGCTTCAACATCATTTTTCGAAGCTTGTGGTTCCTCGTAGTATAGAGTGAGATTCATGACATTGAAGGTAGCTGAAATTTTAGAGTCGCCTGGTAGGTCAAGTTTATTGGCATTGTCATTAAGCTTCTTAATTATGCAGAAAGGTCTGTTGGCTCGGGATTTGAGTTTCCCGTGTGCTCCTACGAGAAATCGCTCTTTCTTAAGGCGGATTCACACGAGGTCTTCTTCTTTAAAGGTTACTTTTTTTTTCTGGATTTGTTAACCTATGTTTGATATTTATGGTTCTGCTTAAAAACTTTCCCCCAACTTCCTTGTGGGGTTGCTGATTTTGGCAAGCATGTTCTGTAGCATTCTCACTAATATTTGTTAGGGGTAGAAGTGGGACCAACTAAAGGGTGTGATCGGGTTGCAGCTGTGCACAATTTCGAATGGCTTGTGTCTTGTGGTCTTGCTTATTGATCTATTGTAGGTAAATTTGGCTGGAACGATAGCGAGATCCCATTGTTTGTTTTTTTCTCAATGAAGCATCGAAGAAGATTCCTAAGGCTTACATTAACGACTTTGGTCTACCCATCCTTCTTAGGATGTGTTGCAAAAATTGGAGTATAGTGCCTAGTTTGCTCCATAGGGTCCATCAGAAGTGGGCTCAAGATTTGAACATCCCGATCAGAAGTAATGGTTTTGGGAATGTTGTGAAGCCGAATGATTTCATGGAGTATAAATCGGTAATATGAGATGCATCTAACGCGCGGTGGCAGGCAACGAAATGCGTCATCTTTGAGAAATACTCAACTATAATCTTGACAGTTCTTATTCTTCTGTGTGTGTGGTAGTCCTATGACAAAGTCCATGCTGGCATCGACCCGAGGCTCTTCAGGGACTAATAAATTTGTGTACAATCTTGTATTTTGGCCGCGTGTTTTGGTGATATGAAAAAACTTACATTGTCAGACGTGTCACTCCATGTCTTGTGTTTGTCAGAGCAAAAAAAAAGTTCTCTCACGAGTGCAAGAGTTTTGTCTCTACCAAAATGGCTGGCCAATCCGCTATTGTGGTTCTCGTGGATGATTCTTTTGCGTAGTGAGCATCGAGGAATGCATTGTGGTTGAACAAGTAGTTCATTTTTTAGAACTGCCCATGAGGTTTCTCCCTACACTGTTCCTAAATTTTCTGGAAATTTTCATCTATCTCGTACAAGTCTTTTATAACTTCAAAGCCTACCACGTGTGTCTGCAAGGATGTGATTAGGAGACGACGGTGGTTTAGAGTGTTGTCATCTATCTCGTATAAGTCTTTTATAACTTCAAAGCCTACCACGTGTGTCTGCAAGGATGTGATCAGGAGGTGACGACGGCTTGGAGTGTCCGCGCCGCGATTCTGATTTTCAACTTTGTGCTTGAGTACGAACTAGAAGGATGCTAAGAATTATACTCAAGTAGTGTGGCACCCTTTTAGTTTATTCTGACTGTTTAAAATTTTTAAAACTTCATGATCTGTGAAGAGGGTGAACTCGGTTGTGGGTTGATAAAGACTCAGTGTTCTAGAGCTCTAACAATGACAAAATTTTGTGTCGTAGTGGAATATTTTTGTCGGGTCTCATTTAAATTTTTTGCTGAAATAGGCTATGGGGTGACCATCTTGACTTAGTACAGCGCCAATGCCAATGCTAGAAGTGTCACACTCAACCTCGAATGGTTGGTTGAAATCAGTTGAGGCAAGAACTGGGGCTTGAGTGATATTTTCGTTTAATATGTTGAAGTTGGTCTAGGTTATGACCTTCCATGCGTATTCTTTTCATTTCAACAGCTTTGTGCGGGGGACAATGGTAGTGCTGAACTCGCGAACAAATCTTCGGCAGAAGAAAAAGCTAGCCCCAAAAATTGTTGAAGCTTGACGAATGATTTTGGCGCGGTTCAACTTATGATTGCCTTGATATTTGTTAGGTCCATTTGTATACTCGTGCTAGACACAATGTTGACCAAAAAACATACTTGCTTCGGCTTATGAAATTTGGAAAATCTTAAAAGCTTTGTTTCTTTTGGAAATATGAAATGCGTGGTGACTTTGTATTTGAAAATATGGAGTCTTTATGGCTTTGGTTTATGTGATTTAGAAAATTTATCAGTTGTATTTTGGGAATTCCGAAATTGTTGTGGCTTAGTTTTGTAAAATCCGGGAACTGGGAAACTTATCATTTTGGAAGCTTTGAAACTCTTGTGGGTTTTGATTTTCGAAGGTTTGGAAACTTGGAATTTCTTTAAAAAAAAAATTGAAATTGATACATGATTTTGGTATGGAATTTGAAAACTTTGCAAAATCTGTTTTGAAAAATTCAAAGTCGTTATAACTTGATTTATGATGATTTGGATACTTTAGAAGTAGCTTTGTTTTGAAGAAGCAATAGATTGGAGTTATACTGTCTGGCAACTATGTTGTTCTTTTAGCTGCTACTTTTAGATTATTTAAAATTTAATTAGACTTCTACATTATTATGATGTGAAACTGTCATTATTATTTATGCATAAGTTTGTGTATGTTGAAGCATAAGCTCTTCAACTTTTAATGTATACTTAGGATCCATGAAACCCTTTTAATGATGAAAACAGGAAGATTTTGATCAAAGAACTTTATGGTGAGATTTACATGCATACCACTCAATTTCTGGAAATTCACATATTTAATCCCTAAAAAACATGGTATACACATTATTTTTTCATATACCTGAAAAATTTGTATTTCTGGAAATTATATTTCAGTTGATACTTTTGATGTGCTGTGAAAAGATTTGGATGATATAATTTTGAAATAAAAGGAGAAACAAAATATGGATATTAAATATGTGAATATATAAGAGTTGAGTGGATTGTAGGTAAATTCTCATATGATTGTTTTATGTGTAAAGTTGCTTAAGAAGCTTGTTGCCCTTCTCCTGGATGGCCTTACTCAAGAATTTTTTTCAGTTTTAAGTGTGCAACCGAAGAGTTTTTCTTAGTTCGTTCTAGCAATCTTACATAATAAATTTTTTCTTTCTTTCATATTTCAAAGTTAACATGTATACATTAATTGTTATGAACTTGTATATTTTGATTCTTTGGAAACGCTACTTGAAACTGCTTGGAAGACGACAGGTAGTTCTATCCCCTGCTTATTTATTACATTTGATTGTATTTGCTTTGTTTAAACATATAATAATGCTACTTCTCTTTTATTTATTGCATTTTTTATATTTGAAAACAGAAACCCTAGGGTAGAAGACATGTGACATATGTTTAGGTTGAGACTTCTGTAACATGTGACTACCACATTAATTTGGCAAAGATAATTTTAATAACTCTTAAACCCTATAACAAAATTCATTAATTAAATAAAGAAAAACTCAATTAAATAAATTACATGCATTTGAAACTTTAAATAATTAACTCAAACCATTCAATAAGTTAAAAAAATATAGTAATTAAACCTTCACATTAAAAAAAATAAAAATGAATTGATTCAAAAAGTAAAATAATAAAGTTAAAAATATGTTCTTATGAACTAAAAATTCAAAAAAAAAAAAAATTCTAATAAAACCTAAAATCAAACAAAGTTCTTCAAACAAAACAAAATAAAACAATAAATTTCAAATTAACCTTCATAAATCAAAAGCAAAATTGTTTTAATTTTTTTATAAAAAATTCCAAATCAAGTGCAATTTATACTAAATAACCAAATAAACAAAAACTGAATTGGACAAGTCAAGGAGAATTGAAATAAAAAAAATATATATGAACTCTTCATTAAGAAAATTTGAATAAAATGTAAGCTAATAATTCAATAAACATAACTTATAAAGTTGTAAATGAACATTGGAACGACCCGAGAATCATGGAGGTCATTTGAAATTCAATTCTGAACAACTCTATGAAAACTCTGAGGGTTCTATAAATCACTTAAATTTGACTAAAATATTTTCTTTTAACAAAATTTAAAATAAGTTTGAATTTAATTACTCCAAAATAAAAAATAAAATAAAATAAATTGAAATATAACTAAAAGCTACGAAGAAGTTGTAAACAACTAAAATTTTTAACAACTTAAAATTTGAAAGACTAAAATTTAAAGTGAAACCCTAATGAACCAACATCTTCGAACGCTACTTTAACCCGTTTTATCCAGATCTATGAAGATTCCTTGGATGACGCAACCCGTTGTTACTGACAAGAATCTTCTGGTCAAACTAGGTTTGACTACCTCTCTGGGTTAAGTAGATCAGGGAATATGGCATCCTGGGATGATGGAAGCCATAGGCATCTTGATCAGGTCGTCTTAAATAAAAATCTAATTAATTTATTCACTCTTCAACACTTTCCAACTCTAAACGTCATGAGACACACTTATAGACATCATGGGAGTAAATAGTTTTGTGGTTTGCTCGTTAGAAATGTTTTCTTTTTTGCGGATTGCTTTGCTAGACCGAATGTTTAGGACAAGTAGATAATAATCCGTGTTAACTTTCTTTAGACTAAACTTCGATGTTCTACTTTCTTCAGTGAATGTCACTTAATCTTAGGATTCTGAGGTTTTTCGTCTAATACGACGTATATCCTCACCTTTCTAAGCTTTCTCATGATCTTATATCATGGGATATAACTCCTAAATTTCTAAATAAATTGCAGGATTGAAAAATCAAATAACTTTTCTTTCAAAGATATAAAGTCCAACCATAGGTTAGTTTGAGATGTCACTGAGATTTCCTTGGTATCTTCGACTTCTCCTACATTTCATTCCTTTTGATTCCAAAAATAATTGTTCTACATTGAGTCTTTCTCATTTGATTTTCTTATAATCAATCGTGGAAACTAAACTTTGAATTCTTAAAGACATAACCTCAATCTTAATCGAGAGTTTTTCTTAAATGATTTCGGTCGCTTAAAATGTAATTAATTATAGGGGCTTGCGCCTATATGAAATTAGTAACTTAGACAATCTAAACTCAATCTAATATTTGTATTTGATAGGGGAAATATCTATTGGTATTTTCGCAGACCAAGCAAATATTTTAAATTTCTTAGTTTGAATAATTAAATTCATTATTAAGTGATATTCTCATCTTTTAATATGATATATCATTTATAATGTCGTGTTCGATTATTTAAATAAATAAAAATTTGAGATCAGTTCGGTCTTATATTTTCAAAATCAAAACTCTATTCAAAACAAAAAATAAAACTAACACATCCATGCGATCTTTTTATAGCTAACAAGGAATTCATGTATGAAAAGACTTAATAACCACTAATTTTTTTAGTGCTTTTAAAAATTCATGTTGCTATTTCATTGACAAAGTAAGTGGATCTCATTTCAAATCGTGCAGTAGTTATTCACCAACAGAAAGGAAGTTACAATAGTTGCTCAACAAGATAAGCTACAAGTACAGGGAAGTCTAGAACTTTGCTCATTATATGTTATTTGTCTATCATAAAGTTGCAGCAGTTTTACCAATTGTAAATCGCACCTTGTATTACTAGATCTTGCTTGGAACTTGTCCATTGAGACAGTTGAAAATTTTTCTTTCCTTGACTGGCCTAACAGTTGGAAACCTGGAACAAGTATCCTTGCTATAAATAGCTCAAACATGCAAGATGATAAGTTTATCCACTCAGGTATTGAAGACCACAAGTTCTCAGCCCACAATATCGAAAAGTTTTAGTGCCTTCTCACTACAGGCGAGCTAAAGACCTCTAGCGAGGAAAGGCTTATGTTAACTCAGAAGTTCAAACAACTAAGCCCTGTAGGAGAGCTATGGCCATTAGGTGAAGGATAGTTCAAACACAGCAGTAAAGTCAATGGTCTACTCCTTGTAATTGAGCTACGGCTCCGGGCGAAGGACAATTTGAACTCAATAGACTTGATTTTTCATTTCTCTACTCTGTCGAGTTGTAAGCATATCAAGCACAAACTTTCCTGCCATCGAAGTTAATTCAAACCTTGATTGTTATCTGTCTTGGAATTGACTTGCGGGTTCTCTTCCAAGAGGTCAGAAAACACCTCACAAGATAGCATGCATCATGTATCGTGTCTTGTATACATAAAGCTAATCATGTCGATACAAAAATACTATCAGATACTAGAATCTTCATCCTCTTGTTCTTTTTGTAGATTATCACAAAGAGATAAGAGAATCGATAAATTATTTGTACACCAATAAAGGATTTTCATGGGCTGGCATTGATGTTAATGGGTCTTCCTGGGCCTAGTCAGCCTATTACTTTTTTCTTAAAGCGTAGCTATCACATTTCAGCTGACAGGTTGACCTATTGAGCTGATCTGTTAAACTCGTCTGGCTAGTATCTCTCAGAAACAAACAACTATCGAGGTGTCAGTCGTCATTAAATAAGGAGACATGTCCATGCTATTTATGAGTCATCTGACATCCAGATTATCACCGTCTTTCATTGGCACTCGGCGAACTTCGTACTGTAATAGAAGTATTTAATTCTCTTTTTGTAACACGATATAGGGGGAGAAGCCATCTCAGATGATATGAAAAGAGATGATCTCCCGCTGCCTTTTAGAGGACCTTCTTCTGAAATCCTTTTTTGAGGGCAGAAGTTTTTGGGTTGCATGCATTCGCTCTCTTCCACCTCTTCCTTCCTAGGTCTCCCTAATATTGTATAAGCCTATGTACAATACGGGATCCAATGTCTTAAAAGGATTCAACACTTCCAATTTAAGCTTTTCATAATTACAGATTTAATTATAATTGCTAGAATATAGTTTGACACTCTGCAATTAAAAAGTAACTCGATGCATAGCCTATTAGCTAAACTTATAAAATTTATGTACAAATAAATAAAGTATTTTTTTTTCTAAATTAAAAATTGTGCATTTTACCCAACTGGTGTTTGAAAACAGGAAAACATTTTTCTGTTATGAAAACAGGAAAACATTTTTCTGTTACTATTAGCTCGTAATCGTATTCTCTTGTACACAACTTATAAAATATAACTTTCTCTGTATAAATTTTCAGACTTCCCATCTCAAAAATTTTAATGAAATATCCTCAAATTAAACTTTTGCCTCAAAATAATCTTCCCTCGGGAAGGCGTCAAGCCCTTCAAAGCTTGAGTTGAAAAATGGCGTCTGAGGAATTATGAAAAATGAAATTGTACCTTAAAACCTAGTTTTTCTTTTTCTTCCATTCTCCCTTTGGTACCTAACCGAGTTCATGGTTCTAGATCTCTGTATGGATAGGGCACCCAGTTCACCGTTCTAGATCTCCTCATGGATATGGATTAGGGCATACAATAATTCTTTAGAGCATAGCTTCGGTTTTAATTTATTTACAAGTGATTTTTCTGTATACTTAATGTTCCTTAGGTAAATTATAGTCGTTGCTTTCCCAATGAACCACTACATACGAATTCAAGTGAAATTCCAACTGGATGAATAGTGCATTTGTTCAACTACAATAATATTAAAATAAAGCTTATGTTAATTAATTTTAAAATTAATTACTTTATGTAGTCTAATATGCTAATAATAACAATTATTATTATTATCATTATTATTTATTTGTTTAAGCGCAGATTATATATATATATATGGCGGCGTCCGGTAGCTTTGCTAGGGTTTCGCCCGATGGCGCAACCCAGCTTTGATCGCCGGCTTCTCCAACGTTCTCGTTGGCTTCCTCGACGTCGACTGTCTAGCGGCGCGCCTTCGTCGCCTCCGGTGGAGGGTGCTCGTTGTTTCGTCGTCGTTGAACTGTCTGCTGGCGCGTCGATTTCCTCTGTCGAACTTCGTTCTCAACTTCTGCTCGCGGGCCGCTGGTCGATCTTCTGCTGCGTCTGCTTGCGTTTCTGGTCGAGCCGCTCGACTGGCTCGTCCTACAGGTTCGACAAGTCTTATTTCTCTCGTCGTTTCTCTGCACGGCTCGACTTCTCTCTGTCGACTGCAAGCTCGGCTCCTAGTGCGACGGAATCTGTGTGGGACTCCTGTCGCACTTCTAGGCACAGTGGAACCTACTTCTGTGTGCGTGCTTGCTGCGCAACTCACTAACTGTAGAGGCCGCTCGGCGACTTCTTTCTGATGGCAACTAAGGCTTCCTATGCTGGAGTTGTGGGCAGCAATTCCCATAATGATCATCTCTTTTTTCCACAAGAATTTCATGACACTGCAGCTGGAAAAATACAGGGCGATTTTATCAGGCCGATTAGTACTAAAGATGAGAAATCTGATGTTATCTTCACCACACTTGAAATGAAGGTTCTCTCCGATGATGTTAAATTTACTTTAGTTGGGAAATTCCAATTTGGTCACTCCAAGATAAATTTAGTCAGGAAATTTTTTGAGAATCTGAAACTTATTGGTGGATGGAAATTGGGAGTGTTAGATGGCAAACACTTACTCATTCGGATACAAAAGGAAGAAGATTATCTAGAGTTTTTGCTCAACAATTAGTTTTGGTTGTTGGCACCCACGTGAAGCTTATCAAATGAACTCCTGATTTTGACCCATCTAAGGAACCTCCTATAGTTCCTATGTGGTTCAAACATCCGGGGCTTCCCTTTCATTTGTACAATCCACGTGCTTTTTACAACATTAGCTAAGCTCTTGGTACTCCTCTCAGAGTTGACTCTCCTACTTTTGATAGGGTCTCTCCAGGTGGGGCCAGGGTTCAAGTGGAGAGGGATTTCACTCTCTCTGATGTGGATCAATTTTGGATCACTGATGGTGCGGATGGGTTTTGGCAGGAGGCTGTGGTGGAGAGCAGACCTCTCTTTTGCCAGCATTGCAAAATGTTTGGGCACATTAGACACACCCGCTTATAGGATCGCATCCTCCTCGAGGAAAAGGGCTGTTGGGCCTTCTGCTGTTGTTGGAAATTCTCAACATAGAGTTGACGCTACCCTGGCTCAGGAGATTAGGGTAGTATCTGATGCTGATAAAAGTTTAAACTCATCTGACATGGCTGTCGGGGAGAATTCTTTGTTTGTTATACAAATTGTCACTCCGAAGACTACAGTGGTTACTGTACAAGCTCGAAGTGCGGCACTTCTTCCTGTGCCGCAAGCCGTTCAGGGGGCTACTTCAATCGTCCACTCTAATAGATACATCCAAACTTTCAGCAGAAGAAGAATTCCCCTACCAATTGTTGAACCCGCAGGCAAGGATCAGCAGAACTCTACGGAAGAGGAAGAAGTAGAAGAAGAAGAACTGGAAGAAGAAGATGATGGAGAAGACTGGCATGTTTATCATTCTCGAGGGAAGAAGAAGCCTGGGGTTACACTTCTATTTGATGATACCTCGGTGACTCGGGGCAATGGAGTAGCATTAAAGAGATTACTCTATGGATCTCCAAGAAACAGAGCGAGAGTATCACGTTCTCGCACTTGACTATGTTTTGTAATTTTTGAATATTTTGGATCTTTTTGTTAACATTGTATCGCTGGGGATGGGCCCTCTCCTCAAGCCTCTGTAACCGCTTTTAAATCAATATAGGTCCTTGGGCTTTTTGCGAAAAAAAAAAAATGCGCAGAAAATTTGGAATTACATAGGCTACCTGACTTTTTACCTTGGGATTAAGGGGTCTGTTGGTCATGCCACAAAAATAATGTTTGGTTCCAAACAAGTGCTATTACCTTGCAGCTTGTTCCATTGTAGTGCTTAATGTAAATATGTGCGGTGACAGCCCACAATTGAAATTACCCAATATGTCATCTTATGCTTGAAATGAAATTGATTCAGGGATATTTATGTACATCCCACCAAAATATTGCCTTTTTCTACGAAGGAAGTATTTCAGTCTAATTATATATTTTGGTTAGCTTGTAAAAGTCAAATGTATTTCCTGTATGGCATTGTTTTTAACATACACTTGCATTATGCATGTGTGATTATGGTGAATTTTTTTAAAAAGACCGACGTGTGATTGCTCAATTAGTATCTCATTAAAAATGCAGAAGAGGTGACTAAAGGTTTGTCCTTCAAAATGGAAGGCCCTTCATGAACTTGTGTTTGCATATAATCATTTTGTTGTTGTTTTAACTAATTTGTTTATTCCCCTTAGGAGCTATGTTCTACTTTGCTATGCGGCTTGTCAATTATATGCTTAAAATAGTTTTTAAATCTGCAGTGATCATTAGCTTCCATTATTATGCTTTTCATTTAATTGTTTTGTAGAATTTTATATCGGGTAGCCTATAATATGTGATTTAATTTTAATTTTTGCAACTTATTCTTTCCCAACAGATGTATGCCTCGCAATATTTTACTCAGATCTCAGAGCTTTTAAGAAGATTACCACGTGTAATCTTGTTAATGCTCAAAACAAATGACTGTTTGAGGGCTGTTAATCATGCTTTGGTACGTCTTCCCCAATTTCTTGCATGTGCTATTGGATATGCTAGTTTATAAGTATATGATTTTGTGATTGAGTTTTATTCACGAGTGTTCCTCAATTATTATCAATCTGTAGTTTATGATCCAAATTGTTAGCAGTCGTGGCAGACATTCACAGATTATTGTACTGCTTTTTAGTAATCAGTCACCTGTTTATATGTCCTGTTTTTGTCATGGTTATGATAATCCTGATTTTGAACTTTTTAGAGGATATAGCCATCATGCTAAACTATTGCTGAATCCCACCTCTCAGTAATCATAATAATAAGCTTTAGTAATGCTCTTGAATATTTATTATTGATGGGATTTTTTTTTGTTATCTTAATTGTTTTACTTTTATTATTAATGCAGATATACTCATAAATCATGACCTATTAATTATATTAGTTATGGTGCATGCTTCCGGCATTCACAAGTTCTTTAGGAAACTCAAAATAGTCTCTATTATATTAACTAGCATAGATAGGGTATAGGCTATGGAATTTCTGCTAGATTTATGTGTTATGTACATTTATAATACATATATCAGTCTGTATTTGTATAGTTTACTACAGCGTTATACTTTTGCATTGATGAAGTTTTATTACACGCAATTGCAAAACCATGAAGAGAAACAGCCTAGCACTTTCTACGGTTTTGATTGCCATAAATCCATTTGGAAGATCAATGTAATGCATGCTGACTGATCTATGATATAGGCATTATATGGGTGTATGAATGGAGATCAAAAACTATTTAGAGAGTAGTTTTTGTGTCATCATCTTATCTTCATATATGTGTTTTCAAAGCGCAAAATTGAAGACAAAGTTTGAATTGAATTTTTAAATTAAATGTTCTGATAATTTTTATGATTACAAGTTTAAAACTAGTTTTGCAACTTGATGTAAAAATCAGAAACTTCAATAATACTTAAAATCTTTTTTAATTCATCGTGAAAGCTAGGTCTAAGTGTTTAAAATTTCAAAGGAAATTTAAACGTAACATTATTTTTTTCGTTCATATGATCTTTCTTGAAATATATATTTTTTATTTTCAATATCCTTTTCTTGGAGTCAATCTCATATTCTCTTTATTGAATAATAACATAAAATGGGATGATAGACTAGATAAAATAACACTCATTGTGGGAACCTCCATTTATTTTTTACCTACTAAATCTTATAGAGAGAGTTAGACCTCTTTCGTTACTTTTTTTATTTCTCCTCAATTTATCACAAAGTTCGTTCATCATCACAAAATTGTTCCTCGCCAGAATTTTCTATTACCCCATTAACCACTTACAATTTTCATAAATGCAATTCAAATTAATTGGATCACTAACATCTCTTAGATTGATTTTTTGTAAGTTTAATTATACTTGATGAATGCTAAATCATTTTAATTTTTTTGATCCAACTTATTTTTCTTTGCTGTATGAATTTATACAAAAAAATCATAATGAAATACATATAATTTGTAATTATTTATTATATATAAAATTAATAAATTATTCCTACCTATAGACATTTTAGTTCTTTTCACACTCAACAGCACTGCAAGTTAATCATAAAATTTTGATATCTAATTTTTATAAAATTATGTCTGATTTACCATACCACTCACACTATTATTGTATCAAAATTATAAGATCACATTCTGTATAAGTTTAATCAATAAAAAAATTTAGAAATCTAGAGATTTTTTATTTGTATTTTGGATATTAAACTCAGTAACTTTGTGGCAAATAGGCAACTTGCAGGGTTATAAATCGAGAGCTCTTGATCCTCTTATTTGGCCTCCCATTTACCCACTAATAACTACCTATAAACCTTCAATCAGCAGTCTATCGGATGTATTATACACTTGTTCTTGTAAAGAAATTTTGGTGTAACATGGTAGCCTGTTTGATATTATGATTTTTGGAGTTGATACCTCCATCTCTCATCAATGATTCAAATGACTTGCTCATATTTATTTTGATCATCTTTAATGTACTACTAATTTGCAGCTTTCACTTTTCTGATTGCGCCAAAAATATAACCTGTAAGTGACCATCTCTATTGCCATCAACCAAACTCAGCATCTTCTAATGGGCTTGTAACCTTCGATTCGTATGTCACATCATTTCAAAATGTAGTTTTGACAATGATCTTATCTTTCTTGTTATAGTCAATATTAAATTCTCTTATTTTAATCTTTTGAGACGAACATGTCTTTTTTTTATTTGCTTATGTATGTTGGCAAGTATGAGAAGAAATAGTGAAATGAGTGGATATTACTGATTTTGCACCACTTAAATATTTTTTACGTTGAATGACGCCCATGATTATTTGTAAAATCAATTAATAATTTCAAACCATCTTTGATAGTGTTTTATAGTTGATTAGTTTTCTCAGTGTCATCTAACATCACATTGATACAATGAGATGCACATAATGTCCAATGCAAATGTGCTCTTTTCTCTATAAGCATTTAACTTGCAAAAACATGATTACATGTAAAATCAATTAATAATTTCAAAGCATCTTTGATAGTGTTTTATAGTTGATTAATTTTCTCGATGTCATCTAACATCATTGATACAATGAGATGCAGGTAATGTCCAAGGATCTTTTTTCCGTAAGCATTTAACTTGCCAAACCTAAAGTATATTTACACTTCTTAACGTGATAAAATGTTAAATATGCATGAATAAAATACTTTATATTGCTAACCTCTAAGAACATGATTATGGTGGTTATTTTAATTATTTCTCCCCATAAAATGTCAAAAATGAGCTCATTATAGTTTTTTCCATGAGGTGCATTTTGTTTTAATCTTTATGACCTATATAATCTGGTTTAGAGCAACCTTAGTGATCTCATATAGAGAAAGGAGGATATAAAATTTTGGTTCATGTAGTTTCTTTCCGTGAGCATATATAAAATTTTGGTTCAGAAGAATCTCAGTAATTCAATAGTCTAAGTTCATCTGAGCATATATAACAACGCCTTTCTGGTACTTTCACGAGTGATCTAGTCAGGTTGATTTGATTTTCTCAATTCAAAGTTTAATTAGTAAATTTGAAACGTGGAACATAATGTACACTGAATGCTAACCAAACCAACCCAATTCTACTAGTTTTTGGTTAGTGTATTTGTGTGTGTGATAAACTTTTTTGCTGCATCTTTGCAACTTGTCCTTATAACGTTTACACATAATTTGTAAGGATCTGTGAATGGAAATATTCAAGCATCTAATTATTGTGGATTTTGCAAATATATATCATAAGATAACATGATAGCTTTAAGCAATGGTTGGTCATTCGAATTCATAATAACTTGACACGAATTTTGTCTACAGCTGCGGGGTTCATCTCTTGATGCTTACTTTATCATGGGAGAAGTTTCTTCTAAAGCAGTGTTAGAGGCAAAGATCCTATCACAGAACTGCTCCTTTTGGTCACGTTTGAACATATGGCTTGAGCTGATACTGCTGGAAGCTCGGTTATTCAGCATGAGGATTGCATTTTGGTTTTTACAGTCCAAAAGGCGTTTAAATTGAGAAAAGAAAAAAGGAGAAATTTGTGATTAGTTAAAACGAGGAAAACCATTATTCCTTTTTGGAAGATGTTTGTTGAAGAGATGCACAGACTACCATCATCTTCAGGTTGGTTACAGCTGGTATAATTTCATAGAATTAGTGCTTTTGTTAACTTTAATATAGCTAGCGTGCACTATGGGTAGGAAATAATAAAAACTGTCATATATTCTTAGTCTTTTAAGGACATTTATGTATTCGCAAATTTCTTGTGGGATTATTGTGTCCCAGCGATATTATTCTCTTGATTTATTCATTGTATAAACTTATCAAACACCTTAAAAATAAGTCAATTGTTTGCCTTTTTTTTTTAATTAGCATTTTGTTGTATTGTACTTGGATAGATTACCATTCTTCCTTGCTCATCAGCCCCTCATAAAATGACACAGATAAGTATATAAAAGTTTAATCAAATAGAATACATAATTATTTACAGCATCTTCAGAATATACATAGACAATATAAAAAAAAATCCATCAAAACTATTAGCAGCACTCCTCCACTACCATGACACATCCTTACTCGTCTGTGGATAACATGAGCACCCAAAGACCTAGAGATGTGTGTAGGTTGGTTAGGAGTGATAGATATGCTCATATGGAGAGAGATATTGAGTAGTTTGAGCGGGCTTTCGGTTGATTGGATGGGACCGCAGTTAGGAGTCTATCGGTCTAGATAGTATAGGGAACTTGGGCTTGATGCAAGAGAGCACGAGTGGTCTCAATGAGGTGGTGGTGCTCTCGTTCAACTACTCCATTATCTTCAGGTGTGTATGGGCATGAGTATTAGTGAAAGATGTCATGATCGTCAAGGAATTGATTTAGATTATGGTTGTTGCACTCGCCTCCCTCATCGGAGCAAAGAATTATCATTCTGGTATTGAATTGATGCTGGAGTAGAAGAATAAAATATTTGATAATTTGTGTGGTTTGAGATTTTTCATGCATTAAGATGAACTGACAAAATTTAGAGAAATTATCATATAATATTTATAACCTTGGTAAGATGGAGTTGGGGAGGGACCCATACATCACTATGAATGAATTCTAATAGCTTGTATTTTTGTCTTATATTAAATACAAACAGTTGTTTGTGACTCTTAGACAAACGGCAAATACTGCAAAAAGTTGGAGTGGATGGTATATATATAGACTGGTGTTTGGAGATTGCGGAGATGATGTCAGGATGTGGATGACCCTATCGGCGATGCCATAGCTCGGATGTTGCACTTTGGAGAGTGATGTAGCAAGTGTCTGTGGTAGAGGCGGGAATGAAGGAGTGGAGTAGAGACTATTAGAACTAGGTCCTTTGAGGATTAGTTGTTGAGTTTGTGGATCATATATGTAAAAGCCGGAAGGACCAAATGAGACAACAATATTGTTATCTTTGGACAATTTGTGAATGGTTATTAAATTGTGGGAAAGCAAAAGGAGTTTGATGGATTTGAGAGAGTTAAGGCTTATAGATTGGAGTAGGAAGTATGCCATCACCCTTGTGCTTAATTGGAACCTCTTTTCCGGTCCCAATCAGTACCTTGTCGGGCCCATGATGAGAAGTCGGTTGTTGGAGTTGGCTGATGTCGGAGGTGAAATGTACCTTTGCTCCGGAATCCAGAACCCATTCCTTCAAGGTAGCCGCTAAAGCTTGATATAGAGCTAGAGGGGTGTATTCCAAGTTGGTCCTGTGCCAACAGGTTGAGACCGAGTGTTCTGTTTTGTTGCATATTTGGCAAATCGTTAGAAAGCAAGTTGATTTGCTACCCTCTAGAACCTCCAGGTTGGCCTCCACGTTGGTTTGCCGATTGAGTTTCTCCTCTTCCCCGATTGTTTAAGTGACCTCTTCCACAAGTAGCCGTGAGGGCCATTGAGATTCAAAGGAGAAGATGGCCTTTGCATACTCATTGTTGATGTTGATCTCCTCACTATATAACAGTGAGTATGATCCTCAAGAGCGGTGGGCTGAAGCATAGTTCGAATAGAAGGCTTGAATGTGTTGTAGGAAGGAGGACAATTAAGAATGTATAGGATGACATCTTCTTGATCAATGTGTGATCAGGTTGCTCTTATTTGATCCACGAGATGTCTGATTTCAGTTGAGTATTGCGCTATGATGTTTCTCTCCATTGACATGTGGTGTAGTTCGTTTTCCACCTGAATCATGTGAGATCTTTGTGGGCTGTAATCGTCATTCTAATGTTGTCGAGATGGCTGTTGTGGTCTGACGATGTAGGATGTGGGGAGAAGCATGTTTGGTGGAGTATAGATAGGAGATTATGTATCAGGGGCTTTTGTTAAATTTAATTGGATTTGCATAAAAATTTGAGAAAAGTTGTTGCATATGGTATCAGATTCTGGTACAAGACTTGATTTTCCTGTAAAGATTATTTCACGTAGATGTGATTGAATTCGCATTGTAAAATTTATTTTACGATACGAATTGCCTATCCATACGCCTTATTCACTATCAAATTTTTTTTTTCTTTTTTTTTTATTTTTTCTCATTTTCACATGTTTTCATTGAGGTTTTTCTCAATTCATATGTTTATACATCCAATTTGTTCACCAAACATTTCGTTAGTTTCAGAAATTTTACTTTGTATTACATTATCGTCTTGCTGTTAACAATTAGATATATTTAGTTTATCTGAATATAACAAATATATATATTTAACTGCAATATGTTCAATGGCTAATTATATGAAATTTAAATAAAGCATCACTTATATTCTGTTGATGTGCTGTAGTTTCACCCGAAGAAGAATTATTAATATACGTTTTCGGTGGTTATATGAAATACTTTATAAATTTTATATTAGTGTTGTATTGAATGATTTTCATTAAATTAAACAATGTATCATTTGATTTTGGACGTTAGCATCATTTCAATCTTTTTTAAACCTCATATATTTCTTTCATTTCTTAGCCTTTACTTTCTTTATCCAAACTTGATAGCTTCCAATAATATTAGCTTAAATGTAATGATACTATCATTTTTCTTTGTATTTAAGAATCCACAATTAACTAGGAGACAATAAGCAATCTGATTCATGATTGTATATGTTGATGATATCTTATTTACTACTAATGATGTTATTTTATCTCATAAAATCATGAAATTTCTCTAAAAAACTTGGAATGAAAGATATAAATAAGATATCTTTTATAATAAAAATTAAAATGTCCTATAATTTAGTCATGAGTAATAGGGTTATCTTAAAAATATCTATTATAAAAGTCTGAGAGATGTTCAAGATAAAAAATTAGTCTACAAATATTGCTCTAATTTAAAATGGTAATAAACTGAACCTTACCGCTCATAATAAAGTGGAAAATATAATTTATAAAAGTTTTAGAGAATAACTAATTGTTCGACAATTGAATAAATATATCATAATAATGATGCATAACCATTAGAATCCCTATTAACTTTTGCTTAATAATGAATTTATGATTAATCCATTTATAAAATACTTCGCTCAGATTAAGCTGTTATGTTTATTATTTTTAAATCGTTAAATATAATTATATTGCATGAGCCAAATGAGAGAATATTTGAATTAAATTTTTCAAAAGTAAGTTTGAGCTCAAGAATTTTAAAATAATTATAAGAGTTCTATATTTAAATTCCTTGATTTCATATTATTTTAATTGTATTTATATTAATATTTATTGTAAAGAAAGGTCTTTTTGGGGCAACTATAACTTATTGAATAATTTGTTGATGAGCTGATTAAAAGTATTTACTGATAAGTTAGGTATGATGGTTATAATAAATTTTTATTTTTTGTAAAAGTTAAACCTAAATCAGAAAACTGACACGACACTTAGATGGGTGCTGTGTGAACACATCGTTTTCAGCATTTTAAAAATTTATAAACTGTTAAAATGTAATTTATTAAAATAGATCTGATGCATTTTCAAGATATTACTGTATAAACTGCCACTAACGGCCCGTCAGGAAGAGCGATTTTAAGCTCAGAAATGATTATGAAGGTAGGGCCCAGGGTAATATTTGCACACAAATTGACAAAGACATCCGTGAGCGGGTAACAACAAACAACTTGATTGATTCCTATTGCCCTTTAAAGCACCTTTTTCACGCTGCATTTGTTTATTATTAGCTTCACCAGCAACTAAACCATTAACCATTCTTTAGAGGGAAGGGGAGAAAGGGCAACGAGGCATGCTCGGCGCTCAACAATTCAGAACCCAATTTTTATTTGTACCTAACCTGCCGACGCCCATCATGAGACCTGCGCCAATTTGTAAGAGCACTCTGCAGCCCATTTTTTGGGAACCAATTACTACTACTAGTAGCATCGCAGCCATTTCGGCGGCACAAACCAGCCCGATTGCAATCCATTGTGCAGAAGAAGAAGAAGAAGAAGAAGATGGCAAAGGCGACACGTTGTTGCTTCCATTGGGACTTCGTCGTGAGGCATTGCCGAAGCACGTTGCTGTGATAATGGATGGGAATGGGCGGTGGGCTGCCTCGAAGGGAATGCCTGCTTCTGCCGGACATGAAGCGGGCTGCAGAGCCCTGCAGGAGATTGTCAAACTCTCTTGCAAATGGGGAATCCGAGTCCTCACCGTCTTCGCCTTTTCCATGGAGAACTGGCAACGGCCCAAGGTCCACTTTTTGGATTTCATTCTTTTTTTGGATTTTTATCTTTGGTATCTGTGTATGTTGTGCTCTTTCTCCATGTCCGCTGGCTCATATCTGTCCATGTTTCACAGCCGGAAGTTGACTTTTTGATGATGCTATTTGAAAACTTTTTCAAGAATACTTTGGGAGATTTTCTGAGGTATTGATTACTCTACACGCTTCTCTGATATTTGAATTACCAAGAATTATGCCTGTGTTTTACAACTCTGGCTCCACCCACAGCCATAATACAGTAATGACCCTCTTGTCTTTGTGTATGCGTGGATGAGGTGGGGAAGCTAGGGCTGTAGATTAAAAGCAGGTTTGGGGCTTTGAAAACCTTGCCTTCAAAAGAATCCATAATTAGATATATTTGTTTCAAATCTCTGCGTATCTTGGATGAACCAAAGTTTAGTTGTCTTTAATGCACGGGAGAAACCAAAACTTGTGTTTTGAGAAGCGGAGCCATGGACTCCTACTAGCTTATGATTCTTGCTTTAAAATGAATGGTGGTTTTTCATAACCATATCAATAATATTCCATTGAAGCAGGACTTTCCCTTTAAACTTCTAATTTTTGCAGGTCATGGCAGTAGTAATTTATCTCTAAAGTTTATTATATTTCTCATAACATTATCCGTATGTTACAAAGGAAAAGTGAAAATTTTGACTTAAAACTAGCTGTGTCATTTTATATGACTATCTTAATTATATTATTAATGATAATAACTTTTTATAAAAACCGATAACCTTATTATTATAAGGAAATATTAAACACAAAATCATAACATGATATTCATCCTTGCTGCTTTTGTTTATAGCAAATTTTATCAATCGTTCATGAAGATTTTTTCCTGTTAAAATTAAGATTTCATGTCGGAAGCAAACTCAGTCAACTTGGTATTAGCATAATTCCTTAGCTCCTTGGAAGCAGTCTTGCTATATACGTCTCATAATCAAGAGATTTGAATGTAAAGTACAACTAATCAAAACGATTCCCACAAATATAAGGCTCTTGGCAGAATTCTCTATCCATAATACATTTATTACCTTGAAAAATTTTTCCATCGTTCAGAAAATCTCCAAGGACCTCTCAAAGCATGCCATTACAAATCTTCTGGGAAGTTCTCTAAAATCTGCATATAATACAATTACTATGAAAAATCATCTTAACTGGGTGTTAAATGGTGCAGTAAAGATATCAGGCATCAATACAACTCAATGTGGCTTTATTTTTTTGAATCATTAAGAATTCGAATGGCTCAACTCCTGAGATGAGAAACCTTTAAATACCAACTTCAATTTTCTGGAGGGGAGAGACCCAATCTCCACAAAAGAATCACAAACATCAAATTCCATCATGAATGATTTTAATTTGATGGTAATTTTTGTAAGAGAACGACTGGGGTAAAGAGGGAGAAGTTGTTCTTTGTGCTGCATATAATAAAAGCATAATCTCTTAGCCTTACATAGTAGACAGGTCAAAAAGGTCAAATCACTTGAATTCATTTTCTTGTCTTTAATCATTGATTTTTCTTTCATTTGTTATTATTTATTTTATGTTAAAGTGTCTCTAAACCTAGTTTCTTCTCATCTTCTCTATATGAGTAGTTAGGAAATTTGCATTATTCATAGGCATTCTTGAACTCATCTCATTTTCCTATGTGAGTCATAATATTCCTAGATCTACATTTCATTTTTTCAAAGAAAAATATTACAGAATAGAGGAGGTAGATATTAGAGATTATTTTTTTGAAAGTGCAACGAAGAAAATCTTGCAATGTCTTTGGTTGAGGCACCATAATCCCGTATTCTGCTAGAATGCTCATTACATCAGAGTCACTACTCTCTAGAGCAGCTACTATTATACCTTAGCCGCATTATCCATCTTGGAGTCAACTGGAACCGATTGTCTCTTCCTGGTTTGCTAAAAATTGAGAATTCTCTTTAAAGTCTGCATTTTCTGGATCACTGTTTATCTTTTCAACTGGAAGTTGATGCTTCTGCTTTGTGTCCTCACCGTCTTCAATGTCTACAGTGTCATTACCTAATTTTTCAAAAATATCCTGTTCAGTGAAACAAATCACCTCCTGCTTGTGTAGTATGATTCAACATGCCTAAATCCGTGGTAATCGCAACACTTTTTAACAGTGACAGTTTTAAGGATGCGTACTGGTTCCACCTATTTTTTGTATTGAATCAGCTTTACCTCTAACGGGGTTATATTGTGTGTTCTCTTGGGTGAAATCTAGTTGTAAGATTTTGAGGTTGAGCTCTGCCTGCAAAATGTGGTGGTCGCCCGATAATGCGGTCTCTCAACTTCTAAAGCTAGAGTTTGAACTTTCTGTCTATAGTAAGCTAGTAGGAAATGGCGCTGATTCTCCCGCTTTATCTTTGGATTCTTCCATTCTTCGTATGTTGGCTCTTCTCTCGACCTTCTTTGATATTAAATTTCGAAACGTCTTGTACTTTTCATCACTGTAATCCTCTTTATGGAAGGGGTTGAAATTCTCCTCTCCTTTGCATCTTCAATTTTCTCGGCACTGATCGAGGTTAATCCCCTACTGGCTTTCATCGTCAATATCCGCAACTTTCGTTGAAGTCGGCGGATCTCTCATTATATCTCTTCCCGAGTAGGCTTGGGCATGTATCTCCCAGGTGACATTGTTAGAGTTTGGAGGATGAGGGAAAAGAGGGCTAAAAAAATGATTTAGGGTTGCTAATTTTAAAAATCAGCAAGAGGCAATTAGGGTTAGGTCAAAGTTTTGGCTATAGTTTTGGCTATAGTTTTGGAATAGAAAACAATTTTTTTGTGAAGGGGAAAGACAAATGCTAGGAAAATCTAAGATAAGATTAGGGTTGGGCTTCTGATATCAAATGATATTAAAGTTAACCCAAACGACGACTCAAACGACAGATATTTTGTTGTTCAATTAAAATGGTTATAATGACGACTCCTCAACATAACACAACACATCACATATAAACAGTAACCAATAATAACGACTAAAAAAATAAGAAAATGAAACAACACATGGACAAAAACGACCCTCTCTAGTGGAGTGCGGCAGATCCGGCTGGTGGAGGGAGTTGTTGGACTGACCGGTAGCTAGCAGCAAGTGGTGGGTACTAGAAGGACAGTGGGAGGCCAGTGGTCTTCTTGAAGCGCAGGAAAGGTGATCGGTGGTCTACTGGAAGGAGCCTAGATGGTGGACAACTGGTTGGGAGGTGTCGGGAAGGGAGTGCAGTGGCTACTGGGGGATGTTTGAGGGATCTGCAGCCTGCTGGAGGATGCAGAACTGGTTAATGGTGGGTGAGGAAGGCGTGGGAAGATGGATGACCTCCTGGCAGGTGCCTGGAAGGGAGTGCAGTGCTACTCGGAGAAGCTGGCTTGATCTGCAGCCTGTTGGGGAGTGCAGAGGGGTGGACGATCTGTGGGAAAGCGCAGGAGGATGTCGGCCGGCTGGGAGGCGTCGACAAGGAGTACGGCTGCTTCAGGGAGTTGTTGGCGTATCTGAAGCATACTGGAGGGAACAGGGAAGGCCAGCAGTGGAAGGGAAGGTGTTGGAAGGTGGATGACAACATGATAGAGTGGGAGTGAGCGGAGGTAGTCACCATTTCGAGCGAGGTACAGTCAGAGCACTGCACGTCGTTAGATAAAGCTCTTAAAAGGGGGATGCCTTAGAGGCACAATTGAAATCAGAGATAAAAAAAATAAAAATAAAAAATAAAAATAAAAAAATAAAAACAAACAGATTAGCCCTCAACAAACAACATCTATAAATAAGGGGGAATTAGTTGGTAGACTAGGCAAGTAGAAGAATAGGCGAGAACTAAATGAGGGGGGTGGAAAAGGAAGGAATTTGAAACGAAACCTGTGTAGGAAGGGATGGATTAGGAAGGGAAATTGACAATAAAAATAGAGGGGGCGGAAGTTTCCGCCCCTAATGAAGCATGGCTGATCTGGTCAGCAGTGATGCTGGACCGGTCTTCTGACCAACCGGCCAAGGCTCAAGAGCCCCATGTCACACAATCAAATATTTTTTTCAACAGATGCACAGCTTGGCGTTACTGCATTTCAGCTTCTTAAACATGTTTTCCACCGCCTGACTGCTGCTATGACTTCCTGTTTAGCCGATGGTCCCCAACTTCACTCATATTTTGATTCGGATGGGGCTGGAGATCCAACTGTCTGTCACTCCACTGCAGAATATTGTACTTTCTCAGGGACCAATCTCATCTCCTGGGAGGTTTTCAAACAGAAGACAGTCACTCAGTCTTCTACAGAAGCTGAATATCATGCTCTTGCAGCAGTTATAACATATATCCTTGGTTGCGTCGGTTAATAAATTTGGCATTTCTACTTCATCTCTTACTTCTTTGTACTGTTGATAACTCCTCCTTCATGAATATAGCAAATAATCCTATATTCTATGCTCGTGTTAAACATATAGAGAGAATATCAATTAACAGGAGACCTTATCTCCTCCAAAACAATTACCATTCATCATATATCTACCCAAGATCAGCTTGTTGATATTCTTACCAGAAGTCATTCCTCTCGACTTAATCAGCATCTCAGAAGCAAGGTCACCATTAAGCCCCTGGATAATGAGGGGATAACAGCTTATAACAGCAAATGCCTTCCTCGAGTTACAACCACACGCTGAAATTGGTTCTCCACCATCCCTCATAACTGCTGCAATTCATCCTCGCCATTTATCTACCACTCTTAGGCTTTTAAATTGTTGAACTGTAATAGGATAAAGATTATATTTAACCTTTTCTTCTCTTAGCACCCATATATTTGGCATATATGCGACACAAATGAAACCGAGATGTGAATTGAAACTTTTATGACTTGTCTAATAATATGAAACACTATCTAGTTTTCCTAAGACGTGACATTTGATTTTCTATTTGATCCTGGCAGGGAAGGTATTCGATTATGCATTATTGGTGATTCTTCAAAACTTCCAAAATCCCTGCAGAATATGGTTACAGAGCTGGAAGAACTTACACGCAACAATTCAGGGCTTGATTTAATTATTGCGGTAAGCTATAGTGGAAGAACTGATATAGTCCAAGCTTGCCAGAAGATTGCTCAAAAGGTGAAACATGGGATACTTAAACTTGAAGATATCACTGAATCTAGCGTTGCACAAGAACTAGAAACAAGCTGCGCTGGCGGTTATGCTTACCCTGACTTACTTATCCGAACTAGTGGTGAATTGAGATTAAGCAATTTCTTATTATGGGAACTTGCATACACTGAGCTTTACTTTGCACGGTCCCATTGGCCAGATTTTGGAGAATACGAGTATGCTGAGGCTTTACGTGCATTTCAGAAAAGACAGAGGCGTTTTGGTTTGAGAACAACATATTAGGGACTTCGGCAAAAATGTTTTTCATTTCTTATTTCTTTGTGGGGGCTATAATGGTTTTGCCATGTACACCAACCTCTGTTTGCGCCCCCTTTTCTACTTGTTATACTTCTATAGAATCTGCAAGCAAAGAAGCTCATTTTCTTGCTGATAAAATAAAGTTTTGAAAAATATTTATGATGGAAACGATATTGATAGCCCTGGTTAAGAATCATTGTTTTTCTTTTTTTTTTTTCTCTCTCTCTCTTCCCTTTTGTATTGTTTGCAGTGACATGAATTTCGTCTGATTAAGTAACATCACAATTGCCTTTATATCTTTAATAGTTTGTGTTCTTTGCAATTCTCTTCCTTCTATAGATCATGACTGTTTCTATAATTTTTTCACTTAAATTGAGTGTGACATAAAAAGGCGAAAATCAGACAAGCATATAACGGAAAGAAAAAAGACCACTTGTTACATAAGTTGATAAAATTTTTATTCGACCTTTTTTGCTTCTCGCAAACCTCTGAAGTTTTCTCATTCGTTATGCTGCATAAAATATATGTAATGAGAGACCCTTTGAAGGTGCATGATTTTTGTAATAAAATATCACTGTGTTACTGAGAAAGATCAAGCTCCTGCGAAGGTTTCATTGATCTTGGTACTTCATCAAAGCAGTTTTAGGCCTACGTTTGAAAACAAGTCACCAAAAACGACATGATATATGCATTCTTTTGTTCATGTTAGCATTCCTTCTCCATGAGCAGTGGCATCATGAAGTATTAAAATCTTTCAAGTTGGGTTGTAGAGGGAAGATTTGCAAATTATTTAGACTTTTTAAAAATCTAATATGTCAAAAACTCAATATGCAGACAAATATATGAATTTAAACAAGATTTCAAAACTTAGAATCAATTACATCGTGATGCCTGTGCTCCGTTGAACAAGAAATCCTTTATCAAAATTATCAACATTAATTAAAACTAATTTTTCTATTGCAACATGAAAAGCCAGTGTTGGAAAACATGAAAAGAATCACAATCATCGTGCCCTGATAGAATCTGGATGGACTGAGGAATAGAGGTTCACCCGAGCTACTACTGGATGCTTGATTTTGGTCCCATACTTTTGCTTCCTACTCTGATTGTGGTTTTCATAACGAGGCTCAACAGAACTGCATAACTGATGATAGTGTTAACAATGCCAAGGGAAACCTCAATTGCTATGTGATAACCTGAGAAAAAGAGATTATTGACTCGTAAATTACAGTTTCTTATAGCATATATATCAGTTAAAAAAAATAGAAAATCAAATAAAAACTTTTTACTTTAAAATATATATTTTAAATTTTTGTTATTCAGATTTCAGTCGAGTCGAATCAATTTTATAAAGTTCTACAGTTAAATCGATCAATTCAATGCATAACACATATGCCTTAATTATGAATGGAACGACGGATATTAAATTTTGAAGTTTTAATTTTAATTAACATAATTAATCTTTTAATTATATCCTTAATTTGCATGATTACTCTTCTCAACCGGCGTTCACGCGATATTCAGCACTGATTTCCATCGAATGGGGGGATTTTTTTCTCCAGAACCTTCAATCCCTCTCTCATCTCTCAATTTCGTTCGCACGAAGCCCTCTCCTAATTCTTCCTGCAAGCGTCCGAATTCAGCTCCTGTAGCACAGATGCGAACTGGGACAGGCAAGCGACTAGTCGAGTGCCGCAACTCCTGGTTTAGGCTTCGGGGACGAAATCGGTGAGTATAAAGCCCTCTTACACACTATTTGAGATATTATTTCCCATCATCGTGTTTCCATTTTGACGTTCGCCACAAATTTATACATTTTTTTTTCATTTCTCGCAGTTGAAGCGATGGCGACTTTGTGTAGGAAGTGCAGAAAGTTAGTATGTGGGCTTCCGTAAGGGATTTTACCGGTAAATCAGCGAGATAAAGGGAAGATTAAGAGAATGGGAAGAAGAGAGAAGAAGAATAGCCAGATTCGAAGAAGAGCTGATTATGCCTAGAAGCCTATTTGAGGTAACAAAGTTATGTTATGGTTAAATCGCCATATGAGTCAAGTTATCATGAAGATGTTTACGAATTTCATATTGCTTACTCGAGCCGTGTGAAAACTCTTCATAGGATTAATTTGTCAATTCAAGTAAAATAATTATATGCTAACTTGAAGAATAATTCAATTAACGGAAAATTGTTTGAATCTTAAAGTTTGATATCATAATATGTTCTTAATATCAACACAAAAGTTATCATGTCACCAAACTAGTTACTGAATATTGAGAATCTAACGTGGCAACCGAGGTAAGTAAGTATATTTCTAAATTTCGGTAATCTTCTTTATTTCAAAATATACGTTCTAGTTCATTTAGATTTAACTTATAATAGCTTTTTCATATTGTTATATTGAAAGATAGACATGATAGAAATGATATGCATGGTAAAAAAAAAAATAAGATATGATAAAACGATATGCAAAATATGCTTGATAAATAGTTGTACATTAAAGTATGCATATTAATAGATGAATGAAACTATCTTAGAAGAATGTGTATTATGAAAAACGAAGTAACTTACATATGAATGACTGTATGTGCATGCTAAGAAGAAGAGTTCAACCCCTAATGATACATGCAGGAGACGTCAGTATACCCACACGTAGATAATTTCATACCACCCGAGACATTTGTGATATTGAGATCATTAATCACTATATCGACAGGAGAATATCAATCACGGGCGAGTAGACCACTTATCACCCCAGACAAGTGTGATATTTAGATCGTTAACCGTTGTACCGACAAGAAAATATTGATTAGAGACGAGTCATGACCTTTCCACGTTATGATGTTTAGATCGCTAACTGCTATGCCGACGGGATAATACAATTAGAGATGTGTCAAATTATATTTTGATGGTGCTCCTCAAATAGACAAATATGCATGTTAAGAGTATAAAGTAAAAAATTAAAGTTAATGAAATATAAGTTTTGTTTAGGTTCATTGAGTAAAAGTCATTGATATATACATTAACATATTATAAGATTTCTTATAGAAATAAGAAGGTCAAGCATATTATAAGATTTCTTATAGAAATATGAAATACTAACATGCATATTATTTTTTCTTCATTGAATTAGTATAGTTTAGAAGTGTAATCGCTTCTGAGTTATCTTAACTCATTATGTTGTTTTAATATTTTTTTTAGATTTTATGTTTTTTAATAAGATGAATAAAAGATGAGTTAATGTGTACAGAATGCGAGAACAATAATTGGACAGGTAAAAAAAAACTTCTACTTATTAATTAAATTACTTTCTTTAATGTTTCTTTCATAAATATTTGAATATTAAAATGTCAATGATAGAAATAGTATAGTATATAATTTATTTTCATCATTCAAGTGTCTATTTTCGACTTGGTTAATTCTAAAATCCGAGTAGGATCATAACAAAAGTGGTATCGAAGCAAGGAGATTAGATTTAGCAACATTAATCTTGATGAAAAAGCGATTAAGATGATTGAATTAAGTAATAAATAAGAGAAATTAAAATTTTAACCGAGTCTAATTAAATTATTTTGTTGTTGTCGTAGAATTATGGATGATAAGAAGGAAGATGTCAGGGATGAGGATGCATAATTTTACCCCAGAATCTCACAATCAGTATGGGTACATTTTTTGATATGATGAATGTTATGACTCAACTGATTAAGAATTCTCAATCTCAAGCTGGTAGCAGTGAAGGAGCACCCATAGACAAGTACTTGAAACTCTTACAGAATATGAGATCACATTTATTTTCTGGAGCAAGAGGGTCAGTGGAAGCTAAAATTAGCTATTGAGAGAAGAGGACTTTATATGGGTTGTTTTATCCGAGAGAAAAGTTTCTCTACCCACTTTTGCTTTTGAAGGTGAAGCTAAAGGACGGTGGGAATGCAGATGCAGTAAAAGTTTGGAGATAGAACCAGCCATTTAGTACAGTGGGACGAGTTTTTGAGAACCTTCAAATATTGCTTTGTACCACTGTCAGCCAATAGAAAGATGCAAGATAAGTTCATTAGGTTGGTGTAATGAGATCATTGGTTATGTAGCACCGAGCGGAGTTCACTATGCTATCGAGATATGCACCACAACCCGTTCCAAGTGCAGGAGAAATGTCACAGATTTTTTTTTGGATTGAATGATTCAATTTGGAAACCACTAGTGCCACTTAGGATTGAAGAATATTCAGTGTTGGTGGAGTGGGCTAGGAGGGTAGAAATTGATTTCCAATTGTCTATGAAGCGTAATGACATGCACAAGAGAAAGAGTTTGGAAGAAATAGCACCAACACTTTATTCAGGATTCTTATGAGAAGATAAAATCCCACAATGGTGGAGTTCTAAGTCAAGGTGGCATCAGCAATATAGTCTTGTATGACGTGTAGGAAGTAACATCGTGATGAATATCCATTTGGGTTAAAATATGTGTTCCTGATGCAAATAACATGGACATCATATGAGGAATTACCCTAATTTTACTCATAGATCCATATCAAATGTAAATCTAGGGTTCAACTCAGAAGAATTTTCAAGAAAGATTTATTTTTAGAGATTTATTTTTAGAAGTGGTCAGCAAAGGATAACAGAAGTTGATATTGTGGCTCATAAAGAGCAACTAAGGTAGAACACTCGACCAAGTGTCTTCCTTAAATCATCAAGAACTTGAAGAACATGTTATGACTGATGCTAACGAATAAAGTTTGATATGTTTTAATTATTACTTAATAAGAAACAGACGTTTATTATCACTTCACATTTCATCTATATGACACTTAATTCATGTGCTCATGAATTTTGAGGACGAAATTTTATAAGAATGTGAGATTGTAATAATCAGGTTTAAAAAAAAAATTGAGAAACAATGTAAAAAAATTTGGCGACTTTAAAATCTACTCCTAATTTCATATCCCTCAAATTCCAACTAAATCAATTTTATAAAATTCTATTTGTCAAATCAATCAATTCAATATATAACATTATATTTTAATTATAAATATAAGGGGAGATAAAATTTTGAAGTTATAATTTTAATTAATTATATCCTTGATCGTAAAATTATTGCTCCAACCCAACATTCACATGATATTTAACGTTTACTCCAGAGTTTTTGAATCCCTCTCCCATCTTTTGATTTCATTCACACAAAGTGATCTCCTGATTTTTCCTGTAAGCATCGGCGTTTGGCTCCTGTACACAGGCGCGAACAGAGACGAGCAAGCGACCAGTCGAGTGCCGCAGCTCACGGTTTAGGCTCGAAGTCAATCGATTATTATGAACCCCTCTTTCACATTATTTGAGATATTTCTTTTCTTCCTCACATTTCCATTTTAAGGCTTGGCTGAAATTTGTGCACTTTCTTTATTTTTGGTAGCTCTAGTGTAGACGTGCTTGTTCGAAAGTAGAGAAATATTTGCTTACGAAGAACGCATGCAGCTCTGCGTGCGTACTCCCAATAACCCAGCCATACCCCCGTTATAACCTATCAATAACATTGAAATGGAACCCGCGAAGATTATTGGAAGGTTATTGGGTTTATTGGGTTGTTAAAATTAATACCCCAATAACCCCTCAATAACTCCAAAATTGAGGTTATTTAGGGGTTATTACGCACGCAGAGTTGCATGTGTTCTTCGTATGTAAATATTTCTCTCGGAAGTAAAGAACTTTTTGCGTGGGCATCTGTAAGAGATTTTACTAGAAAATCCACGTGGTAAAGTGCAGAGTAAGAGAATATGAAGAAAAGGAAAGATGAGTAGCAGTTTCGTAGAAGAGTTGGTTAGCGAGAAGCCCATTTGAGATAAAAAAAAAGGAATGTGATGGTTAGATCACTAAATGAGCCAATATATCAGGAAATTCTAAAGTATTTATGAATTACAGATTCTTTGCAACTCAAGGTGAACATGTAGAAACTCGTCGTAGAGCTGCTACGTCAATTTAGGTAAAATAACTTTGTGCTAACTTAAGAAGAATAATTCAATTAACGAAAACTTGTTTGAATCTTAAACTATGATATTATGTTCTATATGTTATTAATATCAACATAAAAATTATCATGATACCAAGCTAATTGCTGAAGATTAAGAATCTAATGTGGCAATCAAGATAAGTAATTATACTTCTAAATTTCAGCAATCTTTTTTATTTCAAAATTTATGTTTGACTTCATGTATGTTCCATTTAGTTAAATTTAAATTACAATTGATTCTTCATATTGTTAAATAGAAACATGTAAGATAAAAATGATGCAAGATAGAAAACATGTGCATGATATGTATGAACGTAAGATATACAAATATGAATGATAGGAAAGATGCATAATATGTTTGATAGGAAAGATATGCATGATAAATAGTAGCACATTACGTATGCATGTTAGCGGATAAATGAAAATATCTTAGAAGAATGTATGTTATGAAGAATGAAATAACTTATATATGAATGTATGTATATGCATATTAAGAAAAATAATTCGCCCTGTGATGGTATAGGCAAAGGACGTCAGTATACCCATGCGCGTACCATCCCCTGACAATCGTGATGTTTAGATCACTAATCGTTGTGCCGATAGGAGAATATCGGCTAGGGGCAAGTAAGCAACTTACCACCCCAGACTTATGATGTTGGATCGCTAATCGCAGTGTCGATGAGAGAGTACTTGCCAGAGGCAAGTCGGGACCTTTCTACCTCAGACAATTATCATGTTTAGGTCTTTAACTGTTGCACTGACAAGATAATATTGGTCAGAGGTGTGTTAGGTAATGTTTTGACGGTGCTCTTCAAACAGACAGATTTGTATGTTAATAATATAAAATAAAAATAATGTTAAAGTTAATACATATAGAAGTTTAGAGTTTTTTCATTAAGTAAAGGTCATTGATACATGCATTAATATATTAAAATATTACTTATAGAAATAAGAGGACCCGGTATATTATAAGATTATAATAGAAATATAAAAGACCAAGTCTAGATGTATAACGTCGACCATCTAATAGATTAAGATCATGTTTTATACAATAAGCCCAAGTCTTCCTAGGTCTACATCTGGCCTTTCTTAACACAAGTCGAATTTAAAACATAACTCTCCTAATCGGATCATCAAACGATCGACGTTTAATGTGACCAAACCATCTAAGGAGACTATCTAATTTTGTCTGTCACTAGATTTACACCAACCTAGCACGGATATACTCATTTGGCATTTTGTCTCTAAATGTAAAGCCACTCATCCATCTAATCGTTTTCATCTCGACAACACTTAACTTAGTACTAAGCTTCTCTTTTAAAGCCAACATTCAGCACCATAGAGCATTGCAGGTCTTACCACCATCTTATAAAATTTTCCTTTCAATCTAAGCGGTACTTTTCTATCACACAATAGGCCGGAAACATTCCTACTCTTCAACCGGCCAACTTGAATTCTACTACTAATATCCCCATCTATATCACCATCGCTTTAAACAATAGACCCGAAATATCAAAATCGTTCACACCTAATAATTTGATCACCCAGAGTTACACTTTTGTCACTAGAGCTACTATTACTAAAATTACATTTCATGTATTCAGTTTTAGTTCTACTCAAACGAAGGCCTTTAGACCCCAATGTGGACCTCCATAATTCAAGTTTTTCCTCGGCTTTTTCTCTTGTCTTATCCACAAGAAGAATATCATCAGCAAAAGGCATTCATCAAGGTACATCCTCCGTAAATGTCCAGTAAGACCATCCATAAGTAAAGTAAAAAGATATACGCTTAAACCTGATCCCTGATATAATCCAACATAAATAGGAAAATATTTGGTCGATCCTTCTTCAATTAAAACACAAGTAACAACTCTAGTATACATATCTTTAATGACGTTAATTTAAGTCATATCAACACTTTTCTTCTCAGGAACTCTCCAAACGATATCTCTTGGAACCTTATCGTAAGCTTTTTCTAAATCAGTAAAAATCAAATGTGGATACTCCTTATAATCCTTTTACTTTTTCATCAAACCTCTCAATAAATGTATAGCTTTAATGGTAGACTTGCCCGGCATAAATTCAAATTGATTATGAGAAATTTTGGTAATACGTCTTAACCTAAGTTCAATATCCCTCTCCCATAGTTTTAAAGTATGACACATCAATTTAATTCCTCTATAATTTGCACTTTGTACATCCTTTTATTTTTAAAATTGAGGATCAAAATACTCTTCCTCCACTCCTCAGGCATCTTTTTAGTTTTTAAAATAATATAAAAAGTTTAGCAACCAAGAAACTCCCAAATCTCCTAAATATTTCCACACTTCAATTGGGATATCATTAGGTCGTACAAACTTTCCACCCTTGGTCTTCTTTAAAGTCTCATCAACTTCTTTTTTATTAATGCAACGGTAAAAATGAAACGTTTTATTATTATGAATGATATTAAGATTACTAAGATCGATCGTATTTTCTGAAACTTCATTAAAAAGTTTATTAAAATAAATCACCCACCTATGTTGATTATCTTTTTCTAAGAAAACACTTTTGATTTTCATCTTTAATATATTTTACTTGAGTTAAGTCTTTACTTTTTTTTTTTTTTTTTTTGGCTAGTTTATACATATATTTTTCACCTTTCTTAGTATTTATCTAAAATTCTACTTTTAGTGGTTGTTATAATAGATTAGATATAAATCACAAAAACTAATAAGAATAAAATAATGTGAATTTCATGAGAATCAATATAATTTGGCTTTACAGCTAATAAATTACCCACCAAATAAATCAAAATTCATCTTTGTTCCTTTTAATGCCAACACAATTCCTGTGGCAGGCTGCGAGGAAAAACTGTTTAATTGTCAAAATGATTTCGAAGGCGATCACATTACACTAACACATGCAATATTACTAAGAAAAATTTTGGTTCAAAATATTCTAATCCAAATTTAATTAAACAGGTTTTCAGGTGATTGAATTTCCTCTGAAGAATAAAAGCTCGGTGTAAAGAATTGATTTTCTGTAGCTTAACAACACATGAAAAAATTGCAAGTATGTCATACCTATGACTTGACAAAAGTGTTCTCTGCTAGATCAATGGCAAAGGCAAGAGCTGCAACCTTATTCTCACACTCTCTCTGTTCATCATCAGGATTGCTGTCTGCCACAATCCCAGCTCCAGCCTGCAGATCAGCCACCCATTCCTGTCTTCTATTCATGTTCTTGAATGAATACCTTCTGTTGTAGCGATCAGCTGTTGGAAAGACCATGGTCCTGAGAGCTAGAGCAATATCCATGTCACCATTAAATGATATCCCGCCAAACCCACCGCTATAAGGACCTCGTCGTGTCATCTCCAATTTATCAATAAGTTCCATGGCTCTCACCTGAACAAACGGAATGAAAATGAAGATTAAATTAAAAATTAAATGTTTCTGAGCTTAAATAAGTAGCAGAGAACGAACGGCAGAGAAATGAAAATACCCATAATAAGCCAGACCTTTGGAGCACCGCTAACTGTTCCCACCGGCAATGCAGCTCTTAAAGCATCCCAGCAATTAAGATGATCAAATAACTCTCCAGTAATCTGCATTAAAGTACAACTGATTTTTCAAACTACTAAAAGTAAAACTAAAACATAACAGGATTAATTATTACTCTTGAACTGGTCTATGCGCCTAAACATTAATGAAATACAATAAGCATGGATAAATATCATCAGAACTTCACCTTTTTATACAATCCTGCATAACAGTTGGGATTTTGAGCCAAATTATTAACATTAATCATTTACTCATCATCCAGAACAAAAGAAAAAAAAAGTGTATGTGCTGACTGCAAATAGAACCTACAAGGTAAAACATTATTATGAGGTGAACTATTTGTGCACACCATCCTTCATTAGACTTATCCAACAATTTAGGGCTAGCTCTTTGAGCCTGAATGCTCCAATCTTACTTGTTAAGGTTTAACCATATTCTTCAAAAATCATTTGAAACAACCTTTCTCCATCTTGCCTTAAGTCTACCATTTCTTCCAATCCTCTGATGCTAATTTCATTTAATCATCTATAGAACTTTTTTATACTTTTAATTGCACATGCCCAAGGCAGGTAAATCTATTATCAATCACTTCTTCAATATATGTCACTACAATCAGTCTGCTAATGTAATCATCCTTTCATTTATTCTTGACAATTTTTCAGCAAATTCATCAATGGGTTTTTCTACTGCCCAACACTTTGATTTATACAGCATTGTCAACTTAATTATAATCTAATAAAATTTAACTTTTAATTCTTTATGATATTTGTTTGTTAAATTGTCTCAATCATGTTTACTATTTGATTATACTCATGTTGAATAGGAATTAAGGAGATTTATACAAGATCTTAAATACCTAGAATATTTCTATGGTGATCGAGCCACTGGGTTTCTACCTTGGGATTTGCAAAACTAGACCCAAGAATCATTTTGTCATTATTTTTTCAAGTGAGATCTACTTGCATTGCGATATTGGAACCATCCTGTAAACCATGTGGCTTAGCTCTTAGCTTCTTTCAATTATGTGCCTTCTCAAGGTTTCAAATCTTCATCTCTATTAGATCCTAAATTCATGGCCTTGGAGATTGGAGCTCTTGGAAGTTTGGCAACTTCAACTTGCCTGATCAACAAAGATTTCTTGGTGCATGCAAAAGCATGTTATTGCAAGCAAATTAGATTTCTTGGTGAACACGAGATGACCTTATTTGAGATGTAATTTTCTATATAGGAGTTTCTTTAAAATTCACCTTTGACTAAAGCAGGTGTACTATAGTTTCGAAAAGGACTAATGACTATCTCTTTATTTTGTACACCGATATTGCTTCTTTTGATATTGGATTGGATGAGAAACATGCAAATGACAACCAATGGGTGTGCATGTCAATGAATGTGAATGCAACATGTTAAACATGAATTTTAGTAATGTTCTTTATGTGATTATAAAATGGGGGTGAATTAGTGAAATTTTGAATTACCTTGTTAATATGATTTATTTGAATAAGAAGTTGTTTTTTAGTTATGAACCATATGATGGTTTTGTGCAATACGGAAACAATATTGTGTGCAAGACCGTTGATTTTGGCATTGCATGAGGATGCATAATAGTGTGACTAAAAGATTGATCAGAGGTAGGTATACGTGATATGTGAAAGCATTTGATCTTTATTGCTCTTATTACTCCGTGCATTAACATCTTTTGTAATGTTGAAATGCTCTTAGTATATGATGCAACCTCGAGTGCTGCTTCAATTTTATCTTCATCAATTATTGAGCATCACATTTTGGGGTATCATGGCTACAAGAAAGGTTCTAAGAGAAATTTAAGCACTAGACAAAGGGATAGCTATAAGAGGACACAAAATGAATCATGTTTATGTTGCATAATTTATAGCGGTGCAATTCATACTAACAACATTCAAAATGGGAAGATGGCCACTTCAGGGGCATAAAAATATTAATTCAATATGTAAAATTATTAAACTGACTTAGGGATGTGTTTGGCTACCTATAAGATTTAGATTAAGATTTAGTAAATCCGATAAATCTTGATTTATCAAAACCAAATGCCGAAATTCAGAATAATGTTTGGTTCTATTTAAGGTTAGATACATTAAATCCGTTTATTGTGTTTGGCATAAAGCCACACCTGTGATTTTCTTCCTAATCTAAACCTGTTAAATCCACGTATTAATCAAATTTAATAAATCTGGATTTACGTTAAAAAGTACCGGAATGTGAAGAAAAATTGGATTTAGCGATGTGCAGATTTAATTTGTCCTTTTTTTTTTGCTGGATTTACGTTAAATAGTACGAAAATCCTGCTCAAATCTAACTACCAAAAACCCCTTTAATTAGGGTTTGTTTAATATTTTGTTCTACTCACCTTGCATATGAACTAAGGAACATTACATGGGATATTAAAAGTCAAATGTTTTTTCATTGGTGATAAGACTACTGAAATTCTATCTTAACATCCACAAATATAGCATCAAAAATTGCACTTACCTTCTCTCTCTCTCTCTCTGTCGTTATGATAGTGCATGTTAAAAGACCATGTTCTAAGGTAATTATGAGAATTTTCTTAAGCTTCTTCTTTGATTAATAATGGGAATAATTGGTTTTTGAGAAACGATAGCAAGTGCCCCTTATTTTATGCACTGTGTGGCTTCATTTGAAAGTGGAACAAATCCGCTACCCCCGCCCCATAAGCACAATTTTCATTCGAGCCGAACCACATAAATCTTAATCTCTCTGACTCTAACTTGTTTGGTCTCTGTGTTATTTTGTAGTGCATGGTAATAAACTCCTGTAGGTACTTTGGCACTAAGTTTGTTATTCATATTTTAATATCCCTTTATCGTAAAATTTCTTCTATGGCATCAATTTAACTACCATCCTTAACTCTAAAAGTTATATCCCAATATATTCTTATTCTTAATATAATAGATTCAAGATTCTTAAATCAAACACATCAAGATATGATTTAATCTTTGAATAATATTTATTACTAATTCTTAACATCACACACACAAAAATTGCTTATAATATATTCATGCATGATTATACCAATCCTAAGAATTTTCAACGATGAGTTATATTTTGATTTATTTCAATAGATTTGCTAAAAAATAGAACTATGTTGTCTGCAAAAAGAATATAACAATATCCTTTTGAATATCTTTTGCAAGCATATATATAGGCAATATAAAAAAATAATTAAATATAATCATTCAATGATAAGAAACTCTTTTATCCCTCTACAATTATTATTAGTACAACATTCCATCGTGCATATGTTTAAGATCTCCAACATACCTTTAACACAAATTTCTTCAATAAGGAGTACCAAATCAATCCTCAAAATACTCAATAATATCACTCATTCGAGATAAATAAAATCATATGTTCATTTTTATGATATTTATACTTCTCAATAATCGTCTTAAATAAAAGTTGTTTTCGTAGGTCTTTTTGGCAAAAAATAAAATTGACTCATAAAATTGCGTAATTTTTCCAAACTTATATTCCATTATCATCTTCAATAGCCCAAACTAACATAAATTTTCAAGTTTATATTCCATTACCATTTCCAAGATTTATTATATGACTAATAAATTTGATTTATCAATAGTTAGCACAACCTTGCATACCTTATTTGTTTTTAATACTAATATCAAAATGTTTCTTTTCTTACCATTTAACAACCTCAATTAAAAGGTTTGCTAACCAAACAAAATATATTATTTGTATATCGCAATAGGCATGTAATATAAATTCAAAGAGTTACATTTATACATATTATTTGAAGCTAACTTTATCTCATTTTTATGGATCACTAAAATAAAAAGAATTATTAAACTCATTATGCTCTATCAAAATAAATTTTCCCTTAAAACATTTAATTACTTCTCAACATAGTATTTCTATCATTCACTAATATTGTTATCTTTAATTAAGAGCCCATTATCTTCATTTTAATATATTTAACTTTATTCTCTTATCTTAAATTTCATATAAATCTTATCTTCTCCTTCAATAGAAAATCCAATATATCGATGAACAAAAGTTAAAGTTGTAGATATTTCTTTGATCACGACACTCTTTGCTAAAAGTCAAACTTTCTTATTATTATTATAAGCCTTATTGACATTTAATTTCTACACTTTTTATAAGCAAGGCCAATTATTTTTATTAATAAGCTTTTATACCTCCTCACTCTATAAATAAGTATCCTTATCAGTATATGATCTATCTCTAAACTCAACTTCTATGATAATCTTCTTAAGTGAACTAACCATTTTTTTACACGTCATGTTTATATCCAACTAAAGAATTTATAATTCTCTCTCAATGTTTATTTTAAGACATTAACAGTTATTTATCTTTCAAATTACAAAATCATATCCTAGGAAAATTATTTCATCTGATTGATTTCATTATACTTTTAACATTCACATCCATGGTAACTACTTTTGTCTTTGTGGTGAACGCTCCTTATAAATTATAATATTTTCAAAGGAATTCTCCTTCTCATTAAGGTAACAGAAAGTCTATTTGTAGATTTTCGTGGTGCCATTTTTATTAGTAATTAAATGTTCTTCCAATATTTTAAAGCAAATGTCTGTTATTGAAAAAGAATATAAATTGCTGTGAAATCAAATATAGCTTCCCCATTGTATCTTTTTGTCTCCTAGTCCGTACTGACCATGAATTACTCTCATAATCCATCTTATAAGAACCTATATTCAATATGGTCGCCTCCAAGAGCTATTATTTCCAAAGGCATGTGATTATTAAGTCACCTTCTCGTCTCAATATTGATTTTTTTTTTAACTATATTTCAATTCAAATGAGGAGCTACCACACGCCAAAATTGATTAAAGTATCCACAAGAACAATAACCTTAATTGCAATCAATCTAACACTATCACTATTGACCTCATTTATCCTTTTCAAATGTCTTTAGAGCTTCCCCCTTTTCATTTATTTTGTTAGAAACAAACAATATCATCGTTTGAATCATTATGTTGACTAATTCTCATCTTCTCATTTGATACCTTCAAATTTCATTTAGGAATTGAATCTTAGTGTTAGACTTAGTCAACACATTCACTTTACACCATAGTTGAATTAGCTTGGGGCCTGTAAAGAAGGCGTAGTCCTACCAAACTCTTGCCTACTTTCATCAAAATAAAATTAGGTTATGATGCATCATCTTGAGAATGCAAAATCACTAATGAAATTAAATTTATATTCAGCTCATTAAATTTATGATAAAGTTTAATAATTGATTGCCAACCTAACATTAATTCTTAACATTTCTCATTTGAGCTTGAAACCGGCTATGATATTTTTTTTGTAAGTTGTATTATCAACACAAAATTCAAATAATCGGAAGAAAAAGCATCCAAAATCTTGTTCTTCCGATGCAAATAAAACCAGCCGTACCGTTGAGCTGAAATGCATCACATGAGAATATCTTTCAAGGTTCATCAGTCTCTCCACTTTAACCGAACCAAATTTTGATACCTGTCACATAAGCCCATTTAAACAAGGTCAGGACAGGAAGTGAAGGAAATTGGATGTAAATTTTAAATCCATTGGACATTAAAATGTTAAATAACTTGTATACTTATTGATTCATAGTTACAGAACTTGGAGGCTACATCTAAGGATCCGTTCGAAACAAGATTTTCTTAGACTGAAGTGTCTTTATTCTAAACTTATTTTTCAGTATGCAGCTTTCTTCTTTAATAGATGGGTATTTAAGTATTCTAGATCTGATTCAGATAAATCAATCATTTGTTAGGAAAAAGCAGGGGATAAAAAACAACAGAAAATGCACAAGAACGAAGAATTTTGTAACAGTTCCATGTGTAATATACAGCTGAACTAACAAGATATAAAACAAAAAGAGGCAGACCTTTCCAACATCATTCCGTCCTAAATCTACAAGCATTATGTGTTCAGCACGTTCCTTCTCATCTCTCTGTAGCTGCTGTTCTTGCATTTTATCCGCTTGCTCTGACATTCCTCTTCTAATAGTTCCAGCAAGTGGCCTGTTAACAATCTTCCCCTAATCAAAGACAAATAGTTGCATATTAATACTAGATTTTAATAAAATTTATTGTTTAAAGACATCATATAGCAATTATCTCCTGCTTGTTAGTTTAATAATACTAATAATATTAAACTGATGTCAGGCAGCAAAGCTGCGATACCAAGAAGGCAAGAAAAGTAAAATTCCAAGCATGAAAGGTGATCTAGACACGTAGATTGCAAATGATTGTAACACGCATGGAAGCATTCAAGGCTACACTAAGGAAAAATCAGCTATATCTACAAGATAGAAATCTAGGCCTCAAACAGAACTGTTTAAACGATGTTCAAAATAAACAAAAATAATCATAGAAAACATTAAAACTAGTCATCAATGGATGTGCCTGCACTAATTTAAAAAAAAAAAAAGAAAAAACCGACCAAGGAGCGCAAAGATGTAGGAGAAATAAGACCAATTGGTTCCCACACAACTCTCCGACCCATTTTGCGAAAGACTGATTCAAATTTGTAACTCCAATTGTTATCTCTCTCTCTCTCTCTCTCTCTCTCTCTCTCTCTCTCTCTCTATATATATATATATATATATATATGTATGTATGTATGTATGTATTTATGTATTAGAGGCTCAAGCATTTTTGTTTTGTACAACATTAAGGGCTACATTTGTTCAAGCTAATTATTGGGTTTTCACAGAATAAAAAGGTAACATTGAAGAAAGCACATAGATACTAGGTCTCTATAGCCACAGAGTGAAGCTGTATACTGTTAAAATTTGTGTTTATATTCCATGTTTTGACAAATTAGTGCTAAGGGTTTTTCAAGGAAATTTAGCTTTAGTGTAATGCAGGATATCCTCCCCCTCCCAATCTTTTCGGATGGGAACATGACATTGCTAATTTTGTTTCATATTCTAAAATATCACATTTAAATGGAGCATTCATTGCATCTTTGGACACCGTCTCTATACTTTGGCAGGTTGTTAAAGATGGTCACATGTGAAAAGTAGCTATACATGAAAAGCATAGGGCTCTCGATAAAAATGTAACATATGAGATAGTGCCACTACCAGAGAGAAAACTCCATAAAGGAAGGTAGAGTGATAGAAAATACAACTGGTGGCTGATAAGAGTGAAATATGTAATATTTAGATGGCGTGCTTTCTCATGTTTTACATCATTTTATACTATAAAATATTGAGAAGTGTATGTTTGGTCTTAATTGTGTAGAGGACAGGCTGAACAGAAAAATTTGAGCGAAAAAGAATGAAAATGAGCACAATATAAGAATTTCAGACTGGCGCACCCATGCCAAGTTTAGCGCCCCAGTGCCCAGCTTAGAGCACCTGCATAGTATTTCACGCGCCCACGTATGTTCATCTATTCAACCATCAGCACACCCGCACCAAAGTCATAACGCACACACGTCGTCCCGAGCACACCAACCCTAGCTTGGAGGCGAGCCAACGCCAAGTCGCAGGAATCATTTTTGGCAAGAATTTGCTTGCATTTACCGAGCTTTGCTTATAAATTAACTCATGATTCCCATCTTAGATATTTGTTGCCGGTTGAAGGCTGTAAGAAAGGTAGGTTCAGATCAAAGAAAGCGTTCCCTTTAGGATTCTCTCCTTCCTTTGAATTGAAACCTTAAGGGGAGTTGCTTCCTTTAATTTTCTGGTGAACTATTGAGAGATCTATTGTATGAGAGAGAAATGTGCTACCCTTGTGGAGAAGTCAAATTTTATTGTAATTTTTTACTCTTGTTTATTTCCTGCAATGAAGATCTGTATGGATTTTGTGTCTATGGTTTTGTCGATAATGTGTGGTTAGTCTTTTCTTCATGTCTATGTCATGTAGAGGTAGTAGTTTTCTTCGTGATCTTCTAAGATCTTTTTTTCTTGTAACACTTTTTGTGCTTTCATGGCTTATGTTGTTGGTTAACCTTCGATCTTAACTTACTCACAGTCTGGTTAAAATAGTTTCGTGAATCTGTGACTTCTAACCATCACATTGTGAAAACGAAAGGTTAAACATAGAATTCCGAGCGAATAAACATATTTTAGTGGAATTATGCAATCTTTCCGAGGATCGGAAGTCATGTGGATTAAAGAGGCATCAATTGCACGGGTTTTAGGCTTCTTTTGACTTGGATATAGGCATAAGGAGTAACATATCCCCGATTGGCAACAATCATGTAAGAAAATATTTAGGAAATCCACGATCACCACGATCCCCGAATCACGGAGGCATGAGCCTCATCTGTCTTGAAAGAACTTTTAATAATTTTTTCTGGTTTTTCTACTAAATAACAAGCTATTGAAGCGAAGTCATGAAGCCATTAGAGAGCAAGTGGTAGACTTACTAAAGGACTCAATTCATTAGATTTGTTTAGGTTATGTGAAAAGATGGGCTTAGTGGATATCTTCTGGCCATCTCGAGAGGGAGTGTTAAGAATTGGACCTTATTTAGAGTCCTATTAGTAAAAGGGGAACATTAAAGAAGTATGGGGTTTTATTTGTAAAACATTTTAATACCCAATTTAAGCCCAAGTTATGTATGTACATTTTTGGTTTTTTGAAAAATTCTTTTATGGCAAAAATACTAAGAATAAATTGCATCATAAGTATACTAGCATTTGAAGTGACATCCAATGTAAGTAATTGAAAATATACACCGTTGATTTGGAGATGTGTAAATAGGTGTAGAAAGCACAATAATTATAAAAATAGGTCAATCCAATGGTAGAGGATTACAAATATAAACAAGTATGCTTGGGACTTATTTGGGAAAATTTTTCTTTTTGTTTTTTTCATTCGTTTAGTTCTTAAAACGTGTTTATTTAGTATGTTTTTTATATGTTATTATTTTTTTAATTTTTAAAAATAAATGAACAAGCTATTTAAAACAAGTAAAATAATTTTTAGGAGTTCTAATATTTTTAAAAATAATCATACTTTAATCAAATAGTCAAACATTTTATGTTTTAAATCAAAACATAAAAAAACAAAATAAAAATAAAAAAATAAAAAACAAAATGCAGAAGCGATCGCCAAACGACTCCTTAACATGATTAGGCTTTGATCAAAATAATTAGATTTAACACCAAAAGCAATACTCATTAGGAATGAATAAAAAATAAGTATATATAAAACATACTTCGAATAGTTGAGATAAAGCTAATGATGACATCATCAAAAACCATTAACTATAAATATTGAGATTCATCACTACAAATGATCAAATTTAGCATACATGCTCATCAATGAAGCATTTATAAAGCTTAAGCTTTGATAGAAAATTCAACAAAATTCATAATACATGGATGATGAAAGATGAGGAATATTTCTTTAAAAGAGGTTTAATTAATAAATACTTGAAATATATCACTTTGAAAGAAAGACCAAAGAATGGTCCTTATAAATAATATTGTTGAGCACACTTCAAACTTCTCTTTTAAAGTAAAGTGTATGTGGTCGGGCTTTGTGTGTCGAGTGTGTCTAGCTTATGACTCAAGATTAGTGATTGGTTCATTTCAATACCATTTCATGTGCTCTTAGGGTTCAAACTAAGCGGGTTTAGATTTGATAATCCTAATTCACTGCGATTTGTGATGCCGAGGTTAGTCCCCGCCACACCAGGAGGACAAATAATATTACTAAAAGAAATAAATGGTTACAACCAACACACTTGAAAGGAGAAATACGACAACATGATACAAGTAAACACCACTAAAGTGTATCCCAAGGGTGGTCGAGGTCTGCTAGGTGGATCAAACTAGCTGATGGGGGTAGCAATAGCAAAAGAATGCTGGCAACAGCAAGGGGGAGGTGTGTTGACCTCACTTTTGTCGAGGTTTAGTTTTCCTCCTAGGATTTAGGGTTCTAGCTTTAGGAGCTTCCCCGACGATCTTAGATTCTTAGCAATGGACCTACCTCGTTTTAGTTTGATCGAAGCCACCTCGTCACTCTTTTGGAATCGTACCTCTAGCTCATAGCAGGTTGGAATTAACGTTAGGAGTCCAAATTGAGTTCCTATAGGACTACCGGACCTTAGGACAGTCTCGTGCACGTTTCCTGCACCACCGAGCACAAATTCCTCGGACCACAGCCTCGACGCTTTCAACCACCTCGCAGCGGACCAGAATCAGAAGCCAGAACGCTGGGACGATCAACGTTGAGTCAGAATTTCAGAAAACGCCGGATTTGACACACTTTCGACGCGACCGTCGACGAGGTTGTCCAAACGACCTCGGATGACGAAACGGACTGCGCTGATGCGTCCGGAACATCGATTTCACCTAAAATAGATATTTAATTCGCGACGATAGCTCGTCGGGGAGGAAACGCCGAAAACTTGTATAATAATAATAATTATAATAATAATGATATTATTATTATTATATATTTTATTTTCCTCCTAAGCCCTAAAACCCCCCATTCTCCCGCTCGGCCCATCTCTCCCGTTCCCTGCTTCTCCCGCGCTCGAGCACGTCACCCCGACCACCTTTATCTTCCCCATACTCGAGCGTGTACCTGCGGGGCTTCTTCTTCTCGAGCCGCACGCGTTCGACCCCATTCCTTATCCCTGGCAGCTCCCGGCTCTCCTCTGTGACTCTTCCTTGTCGCTGCTGCCCGAGGGCGTCCCACTTGAGGTTTATTTTTCTGTGAGTCTCCCTCAGCACATCCCTCTGACCCTCCCCCACTTGCGCTCGGCTCTACAGGTAAGGAGCGGCACTTCATCTCCTCTTCTACCTATAAATACTCCATTTTGGGATGAGTTTAGGGCTGGCCGAATTTCATCTTGAAGAAGGGGAAGTGCTGGTACCTGAATCCTTGCTTTGCTTGTGTGCTCTACATTGTCTGGTAACCTCCTTCTTCCCCTCTATTCTTTTCGGTTTGGCCCAGGGAACCCGTGAGCTTGTTGTTGGTTTGGTTCTCCCTGTTTATTGTTTCGGCTGGGAACTTATATGCTATGGAATGTCTTACCTAGTTACATAAATGATGATTCCTTGCTTTTCCCCCATAGTGGCATGTTGGTCTTTTATTATAACTTCATTTGGGGGGTTTTATTATTCAAGCATGATAAAGATCCAAATATGAGCATGTTTTAGAAGCAGGCTTGATCATTTGCTTATGGTGGAAGTATAACATGGCATGGGCTCTCCTCTTTTCTTTACTTAAGATGATAAAATGTGGTATATTTCTATTTCATATGGTTAAAAAAAGTTGAATCATAGCCTTGGAATAATGTTGGCTCCTCTCTCTTTTATATTATCTAAGGCATGTAAATATGTTTTGAGGCAAAGTATTGGTCCCTTCTAGCATGTTGGGGTATGCATTCTAAGCCCCTCTTCTTACTTTCTTTCTAGCATGAACCATGGAGGAACTTGTTTAGCTTTTGATATACATGTTTGGGGCTCACCTCTTGCTTCTTATGGCTCTCCTTCATCAAAGTTATATGCTAGGGAAAAGTTTTACTTTACTTTGGAAAGCCCCATGTTTGTTCTCATGCTAAATATATTGTGGCTTTATACATTGTTATGATGAATATGTGGAAGAGTTTTGCTTCAGCTTTACACTTAATTTGGTGGCCTGGATTTATTTTTACACTGGGGTGGATTTTGGGGGTTTTGTGAAATCTCATTTGGCTCATTTTAGCTCTACTCGAGAGCCTATTTTTAATGTATAATTGTTGTCCCTGTTTAAGAGCTTTGAAATTTTCCTTTTTTGAGCCTTGCTTGTGGTTGGGCTGGGTGCGGTTTTGTGTTGGGCTGTCGTCTCGGCCGTGTGGTGAGTGTTGTTGCTTGTAATTGCTTGATCCCAGCTTTTCTTAATGTTTGAATTGGGAGAATTTTTTGAGGTTGCGGTCTGAGACTCCCTTGGCTTGCTTATGAAGTGAGGTGATTAATGTTTGGATTTGGGTATCTTTGCTCTATTTTGCTTGATGGAATTGGAGCTGAATTGGAATTTTATGTGAGCTTGTACATTCACTTTCTTATGTGTTAGAGGCTATGTTTGGAGCAGCCCTCCTTTTGAGCTTTGTGTTTATGCTTTGGTCGTGGGCCTCATTGTGGTGGTTTGTGGCATGGTGGCTTTACTTTTTGCTACCCTTGCCCATGAGGTTGTTTGTGAGGAGCTGGAGCTGTCCTTGGCTTGCTTGTTGGGAAGAGATCTTATATGTTGAGGGCTTGGTGTTGTGAGGGGTCTCCTGCTCTTGCCTTGGCCGTGAGCCACTTGTTGCCCTCTGTTATAGCCTTAGCCGTGAGCTTCCCCTGATTTCTGTAGCCTTAGCTGTGAGCTTTTATTTGGTATTGTGGGAAGACTTTGCACTTATGATATATGAGGAGTTGTGCATCATTGGGAGGTCTATGTTTTAAAAGCTATCAATTGAGTTGGAGGTTGAAAAATCTGGATTTTATTACGGGTTTGGAGATTCTAGTAGTGGGTTTTCCCCGAGTCATTTCTTTCCCGTTTGATTTACGAGGTTTTAAAAGATTTTCAGATTTTCTTCCTTTTTGTTTGGTTTTGTCTGAATACAAAGGACATTCTTTTTTGGGGTCGATCCAGTTATGCCTAAGTAAGAAAATGACATCCTCAGGATTGATTCAAGGACCTCGGGCTCCGCTTTCAGTGTCCTACTTTTACATGTGTTAGGAACGTTTTAGATTAACTCTTCTCCTGTTTTGGTTTTTCTTGGATTTGGAGGCAGGTTAATCTCATTTCTTTCCCCTTCCTGTTGATTTACTTGTTTTGACTGTTATTGGAAATCGGTTCACCTCTTTTTACGAAGATTGTGTTAGGTGGACTGCTTTCCCCTTTCTTTCCTCGTTCCTCGTCCTTGTTTTTCTCGCTTGTTTCTCGGCTCGATATCCGCACCTACGGGGGACGTGTAGGTGTGCACATATAACTCATTTGGGTTATATGTGAGGCCATCAGTAGTGCTGTAAGTGCGGTGGGGACAGCGATAATCTTGCATAGGGAAGGCTACGAGAGAATCATAGAATGGCGTCGCCTGACTCAGAGACAATGTAGAGAGTAGAGCAGGAATCACGGCACTATTCGCCTGTCCTTGGGGTTTCTACTGCCGGCTGTCTAAAGATGTTAGTAGTCTTAGTCCAATTAGGGTTGTCGACCTGTGGACTAAAAATATTTTAAAACAAAATATATACATTTGAAAAAATACAAAATTACCTCCACCACAACACAGCCTACTTACCTACAGCTTTTACTTGCATGCAAACCTAAAATGAAATGTGTGAAAATTTACAAAGGACCACGGTCTGCTACTCGAGTCGGGTTAGGAACTCGCCTGTCTTGAAAGTTGGTGCAGTAGCCATAGCTCAGGTGGGACATAGCACGAGCTACGAGTCCTTAACACCTACCGCGTCTTACTGGTCTTTTCCGGATGCCTCATGGTTTTCCTACGGTTCGCCGTGAGTTTAGCGGTACATCTGCGAGTTTCTTCCGGTGTTTTGCGGTTTTCACTACGACTTTGTTTTACTTTCGTTCGTGATTTTCTTCGAGGTTTTCTACGGACGCTCTTTTTTTTCTTTCTCAAATTTTTTTGGTTTTCTTTTACGTATTTTTTTGCTCTCTTGTCGTCTTTCTTTTGTTTTATTGTCGGGTTTTCGCACTTTGCTTCTTGTGCGCGTACTGGTAAGTACACTCGCTTAGTTAGGTTTTCCTACTTACGTTTACTCTTGTTCTTTTCTTGCATTAATGTCTTCTGCCGGAAAAACAATAAAATGAAAACGATAAACGAGTAACGATACGCGCAGTGTCATCGCCTACTGAGTACACTACACGGCATTTTTCTACTTCTTTCCTTTCTTGCGTAGCATGTTTACTTTTCTAAGTATCGTATTCTGCTAGTATAACATGTTTTACTTTTTCAGCAGTACGTCACTGTGTAGCGTCTTTCTTTTCTTCGTGCTTACTCTTCTGTTTAGCATAGCATGTTCATTATAAGCATATTCAATGCTTGTTTTGCATGCTTCCTTTCTTCTGCTACCCATGTCATTTGCTGCACACACTTACTCTTGCGATAAAAGTGATAATAAAAATGAAATAAAACTTGCGTATTCACTTTAACCTAAACTTTAAATTTAAGCTGCAACCTTCTACATGACTTGGAGCTTGGAGCACGGTCAGGCGACACGGTCATCTTCTTCAATGAAACCAATTCTTTAGTTTAAACAATATGCCATGGACTTGAGTAGTCCACCAGTGCGATATAAATCCTCACGCTATTCTTTTAGAGCTTCTGACCGCCCTCTTGTCTGCATATAAGCTCTTAACTCAGCTAGGATTCGAGGTCGTCGTCAGATACGGCGTAAATCCTCTTATCTTCGGGTTATTTGCATAATCGGATATTATGCAAATGTAATCCCTATAATTAATTGACAAAATTGAAACTAAATAAATTCATTTTCCAAGACTTAAAGCCCAACCATAGGATAGCCTGGGATGTCATTGAGGTTCCCCTCGAGATCCGCGACGTCCCCTACCTCTCTTTTCTTTGACTCTGGAAAATAACTGTTTCATATTGCGCCTTTCACCTATTGGATTCCTCTTATCGCATTTCGTTTAAAGCCCTCCTTTTGAGTTCATGGAGACAAAACCACGATCTAAATCGAGAGTCTCTCGGGTGAGCTTCGTCATTTGAGGGGTAATTGATCTATAGAGAACTGCATACATAAGAAAGCTTTAAAGGCACTCGGATAATATAAATCCTATTTAATTCTTTTTGTATTAAATAGGGAAATTTATCGGTCCACATAAAGGTTCGTAAACCAGAACGGATGTCATGAATTTCACGGTTTATTCGATCGAGCGATATTGTCAAGTAGGGTGTCTATTCTTCGGAATAGACGTGTTACTTGCGATATTACGCTCGTTCATTCAAACTGCTAAACGAATGAGATTCGTCCACTCTCATTCTCATATTTTAAAATTTAAAATTTTACTTTTAAAAATCAATATATATATATATACATTAAATTAAATCACAATACACGCATTTTCAACGGCCGACAAGGTGCAAAAATACAAGGATAGTAATTATGGTGGCAGCCATGGGTGATGGTAGTGAGGAGTTAGGGTGGATAGCGGCGAGAAAACGAGAAGAAGGTGTTCCCTAGCTGTCCTAGGTGGCACCAGCACGGTGGGAGGGTTGGGAAAGCAATAATAAGGGTCAATTTGGGCGGCACCAACGCCGAAAGGAAGGGGGAGGCAGTTTGGAGGCTGGGACGCTAGAGGCTGCAGAAAATAGCACTTGGAATGCTACTGCGGGTGGCTGCACCAAGACAATCGAGAGAAATTTGGGAGGATGTGGAAGAGGTGGGAGGTAGATAATCACCACCATGGGAGAGAGATAAAGCCGGAGCACCACCCAATCTCTTGGATACAGCCTACGAAGGGGGAAAACGGATGTCGGTGCTTGTTCTGACATAAATCTAAAATCTAGAAGAAAAAAACTTACCCTAACCAAAGCAAATAGTAGATAGAATAAGTTTGGAATAGAAATAGAAAGGTGATGGAAAATGAAGAAGATGGACAAGGAAAGTGCTAGAACTGGACAAGGCAAGAAATCAAATAGAAAAAACATGTAGAAGTTGACCGCGGTACTGTAACTGCTACAGTACCGCGTTCCGGTAAGCTCCCACCTCAATTTGAGTGCACTCAATTTTTATATATTCAATTATTTCTCCTTTTACTTTTGAGCCCCCTAAAATCTTCAACTTTTATTCTGATTTCAACTTTGAAAACTATTTATCAAATATATGTTTATAATAAAGGAAAGCATGCATATTCATCTCTTTATTTATTTTTTAAAGTGGAATACTACTATGTACTAGTTTTCTTTTGAATATTTGATTTGAAATACCTGAATCATTTATAATTATGATTTCTACAAAGACTTTGGAATAACGTAATACATTATAATGTTCCATGTGATTTGCGGGCTTCAATCAACTAAAGCATGTATTTTGTTTTTAAATGTCCAAAACATGAAATTTCAACAAAAGTGTGACTGCTTACCTTCTTTACACGCGTGAGGATCTCAGGGCTTGATGCTACAAGTATACATCCCCTTGCCTAATTTCAGATACGAGACAAAATTAGAGAAAATAAATAATATGTTATGAAAACAATTGTATGCTTGGCCGCTGGAATGTTGTGATAACCGAAACACAGGAAAATTACTGAATGCTACAGTGTAGAAACATACTTGTACGTAAGCCATATATGGACTTGGATTCACAATTCTTAGTGCTCGGTAAACATCAAAAGGATCCGCAAATGTACGTCTTTCAAATCGCTGGCTCAAAACAACCTGAAAAATGTCACCAGCAAAAATGTGTTCTTTTGCTTGCAAAACAGCCTGTTTGTATTCTTCTGCGGTAATTGTTGACCTTCTCAAAGAAGCGCCAAAGTGGCTAGTATGGAATTTTATAGATCCAGTACACAACCTTGGACTGCATCAAGTAGGCAAGAGGATTTACAAGTAGAAAATCATGTGGTCAGACAGTTCTTAAAATATTGCAAAAGCTTGATGAGATGCTAGGTGAAAGCTACTCACGGTTCCATATTCTGCAATCGTGATAGCAAAGCCTCCAATCTATTCTTCCCATTCTGATAAGCATCATCAATAGAAGAATAGTGACTCAAATGTACCCAATGAATCACATAAGCTTTCTGGGGACAAGCAAACACAAGGGAGTTCAATCAGGCAAATAGCATAAAAAACAGATTTTATGGTCTTATGACCTATGCTTATCGTAAAAAACCACTGCTAAAGGTAAAAAAACAAAAAATAGTTCAGTAAAAATGTAAAGCTTCATTTTGAATGGCGGCACACTGAGAAGGCATGTAACGGTTAATAGCAATTGGTTTAAGTGTACTCCCACTGCATCACAACCCTAGTTGCAAACCGAAAGTGTTCGTAATTGAATACACAACAATGCATTTTCATGTTCCTAGTTGCTGGGGTAGTCGTTCAAGCACGGCACCTCGAACATGAATCAGTTCAGGGGCAAACCAATTCTAAAAGTTAACAAATAAATACTAACATCCATTGTTGTATTGCTTACGAAGAGAAATCAAAACATAAAGATATGTACAAATTTTCTGAAAATGTACTAAATTCTCAAAAAATCAAATATTGCACTGAAAACATAACTGAACGATGGAAGCAATTATGGCACAACTTCATTCAGCATTAGCGACATATTTAGGTTTTGGTACGTCTTAAATATTTCTAATAGAAGCGATTGCAATATCCATTTTGGAAATGGAGAAGCAAGCACGCTCATATTTTTTTCTCGATGTCTAAATAATGATTCAATTTTGAATAAGACATTTGAAGCTTTTGCTTCTAAATTTATTCATGTATTTTAGAATTTCATTGCTCAATATCAAATTCGGTAGTACATTTACACATTGGCTTTAATAAATGTGAAATTTATGGGATGAGATTGCATAACAGGCTTGCCAATACCAATCAAACAGAACGCATGCTTTTTTACAAGTCCTTGAATAAGCATTCAACTGATTGTACTACTAGCATGATAGCATCGTTCAAGCTCCAGGGGGTTATCTTATTCACCAAGGAAATTAAAAGTATATAATTATCCTTCGCTAACTGATCAATACAACTCCTAAGAGACATGCTAAAAATAAAGGATGCATCTTTCTATAAAACTTTCACATACCAACTAGTTGCATAAAAATATGACAACACTTTGCCTAGATAAATGATAGTCATGAAACTGCCAACAGGAAATAGTAACTCAGGGCATGCATAATAATAAATGTAAGCTTCAGCACATCCAACCTGAAGCCAGAGAAAATGAAACTGATGATGATTATTCAATATTTCTCTGAACGATTTCAAAGTTTGACAAGTTACTAACAGAAAAGGTTAATAATAGGGAAAAAATAAAAAAGAAAGATTAAATTAAAAAAGAATAAAATTTGGTAGGAAGTGCCGTTATTTATTAACACCATGCATATTAAGATAAAAATATTAGAACTATAGCTAGAAGGAAAGAAACGGGGATACCTTCTCTACATGATCAAACACTATGACATCATTGTAAAGACCTAGGTTGATGTCAGGGAGGTTTCTATCATCTTTTGGAGCAGTGGAAAATGTGAGTCTTTTCTTCTCAACATATCGCATGGTGTCATATGAAAAATAACCCATCCATCCACCTACAAAGCAAATGAAAGTCACTTTCTTTGATCAAAGTAATGCCTTAAAATAATTAAAAAAAAAACACTCCAGATTTCCCAACAAATAACAAATAACCATATTCTATAAAAAATTCATAAAGCTTATTGAGCTTCTAAAAATCACATCAAGACTGAATGTAACCTCGAGAATGATATGAACCTCGAGATGAACCTTCACCAGTATTATAGCATCGCAATCAAGAGAATAATGAGTTGAGTCAGGTAAGCAGAGCCCGACTCAGGTTAATTGGGATCATCACCAATCACCCCAAAACTAATCCTCCACTAGTGAATCCTTCATAGATTAGAGACGCAACCAAATATCTCTCCTTTGATTTAATGTCTAAGATGCTCGGAGGGACAGAATGGTTCAATTTCTGCCTGAGTCGGCAATCCTAGTATCTTGGACAGGGCTAGCAATAAAGTGGAACAAATTGGAGTATATATTCCTAATAAATATTGCGCACGTTTTGATGCAACGAAGTCGCAGGAGGCAAATGGACTAACAACAAGAAGCATGATGAGGAAATGATAAAGAATTTTAATTAGAACGTCATATTGTAATTTTCTACGCGACTTTATTCATAATTTCATGTCATCGATTTATATAAAATGAATTGAAATTTTAAATTTTTATGTGATTTTATATATATTTTTTTATTATGAAAGAATTTATGAAAATTTGTGAGATAAATAATTACTTCTGATATTAATAATTAAATAAATATTTATTTCATAATTTTTAAAGTTTTAAGCCATTAAGTTCAGCCCTCCTTCCAAATAAAGGGGCCTCTTTTTAAAATATTTTTAATACGTCTTAAGAGTATTGTATGGACCTTTTTATTTGTTGAATTGCTCAACGAAAGAGATGGTTATCTGAGAAAAAAATTTAGATGCTCTGCAAAACCTGGAGGGTTGATGGTTGAACCAAAAAGTTGAAGAGATTTCATGATCTTTCATCACCCTATTACTTCAGTGATTTATTTATTCCTTGTAGATATTTTCTATAAAAAAAAAAAAAAATTCATAAAACTCTTGCTCTTTCACCCATATACTTCTCATAATTTTTCCCTCTAAATCTCCCTCCCTCCCTATCCAAATCCACATTTGCTGTCTGGATCTCGCACAAAATCACTACCTAAACCCAACTTGAAGCGGTCAACCAAGTCTATGTCAAAACAAATCTAGCCTTGTTACTTTGGTTACTTACTCTTTATATCCCCTTTGAAAAATTGTAAAAATCACTAGAATTGATCTAAACAAAATTCTCTATTATTAATGTAAGTTTTTGTTGTATTTATTTTTCACACGCCCTTAATCCCTCCATAAAAACTAAAAACATTCACCTAAAACGTATTGTAAGATTAAGTTCCTTTGTATGTCCTAGTCTCCAAATAAAATCTGAAAAATATCAAAATCTCCATAAAAAACTATGAAGCTTTCCCAAACATATATTAGTATCTCAATCTTTTGTAGTTTGTTAATTCCATTTTCTCCTATATATTATTTTTCATCATTTAATTTGACATTTGGTATGTAACCTGAGTTAATTGATGCTAATCTATTTTTATTTTTATTTGTGTTTCTCTTTGCTGTTTACAATAAATTATTAGTGAATCATGATGATTAAAGAGGTTGTCTGCCACAAGCATGCATTGTTTAAATAGTATTAAGAAGAGGACAGCCCAAAGGCGGGAAAAAGTACCGCAAAAGACATCGGGGAGCTCTTCCATGAACTGTGGGCTCCAGCCCTCCAAAATCCTCTGTGGTATCACCATTGGGTCATCCACGAATTCTTCAGTCCTCAGTCCCAGCACGCGGTCCACAATTGAAACTACGTTTTCCTTGGCAACAATCTCCATAGCCGGGTGAGCTCCAACAACACTATACCGGCCCTGAAACCACAAAAAAAAAAAAAAAAAAAAAAAAAATAATTAATTAATCCCCATACATATTTAAGCAAGAGGAGAGGAAGAGGGAGAAGGAGGAGGGGATGGCACTGACGACACAGGTTCCGCTCAAACCCTGCTCAACGGACTCGAAGAGGAAGCTAGGGGACTCGATGTCGTCCTCTTCAACGAGGCAGCGGTAAGCCAATATTGGGGTTAGGTGATCGCAGAAAATGCAGCGGTAGAGCGGGACCAGGTTGCTCCCCATCTCGACGGCGTATGCTAACCTCGCTTGCTCCTCCTTTTCCACTTTCCGGACTGAATAACAGATTTGAATTAGACGATATCTCGCATGGTTGTGAATGGGCTGAGCAACTTACCTTGGACGGCAGAGGAAGAAAGAGTGGCAGCTAAGCATTTCAAATTAGAGCGGTGGGGCAAGCTCGACAACGGATGGCGGGTGGTCCGGGCCAATGTGGCGAAGGCTACAACGCCGTTGCCGTGGCCGTAACCGAGGTTGAATGAAGGTAGGCGCGACGACAAAGCTAGAGTTTCCATCGCGATGGACGGAGGGAGAAGATGGACGGATTAAGAAAATGAGGATGGATGGGATTGGGAGGGGGGAGGAGTTTATGTAAGCCATCCATTGAGGAGGGTAGGGAGGCAAGCAAGGGGAGAAGCCTGGGAGCTGAGGAGAAGGTTGCTTTTACGTATCCAGGAGGGGGTCCCGTGCATTGAATAACTTTAGGTGGCTGGGGAGATGGAACGATAGTTTCTTTGGAGTAAATGCCCTTTAACTGTCCACCTTTCTTCCTTTTCATTTCTCTCGCTATCCAGTATGCTGCTCCGACAGAGTGGTAAGGCCTGCATTTACTTTAGGATCAGAATATAGCATTTATTGTACGCGCTCAGCCTGGTCCTCAGCATCCACCGCCGCGGCAACACCTCCGGTTGCGCAACGCCGGAAGGCCAAAAAGCTGAAATGATTATTACAATAACACCCACGTTTTATTATCATTGAATACAAATATGTTCTATTATTAATCACAACTAAGGGCCCGTTTGGGTCAGCTTATAAGTGCGGCGGCGTTTTCAAAAACGCCGCTTCACTGTTTGTTTAGCACGTTTCAAGTGCTTATTTGAAAACCGCATTTTATTTTTTAATAAGAAGCCGACCGCGGGGTTATACTCGCGGTCCGCTTTTCCTCTCAGCGTTTTGTGCTTGTTTTACGCCTCTGCCCTCGCTTCCATTTTTCCTCTCGCCGTCGAAGCAGTTGAAGCCGAACAAGCGACTCCATGCTCCTTCGCTCCAGCCGGTGCCAACTCACTGCCGCTGCTACCGATCGATGCCCTGGGGAGGAAAGCGAAGCCGAGGGTGCTACCCGATCGATGCCCTAGGGACGAAAGTGAAGCCGAGCAGCTACCCGATCGGTGCCGTAGGAAGGAAAGCTGAAGGAAGAAATCACTCCTCCCTTCGCACTCCCCCATTCGGACGACTCTCGACACAAGCCAGCTCACCTGGTAAAAGAGAAGCCCAAGGTAGAACTGCTTAAGCCTGCTCACCTGGTAAAAGAAATCGCTCCTCCCTCCACACTCCCCTATTCGCCGTTTTCATATGCGTTCGTAGAGTTGCTTAAGATTGTGATGGTTATTGCTTAACTGGTTAATGCTTAAGATTGTGATGGCAAATCCAGATGCTTAACTGATTGTTATTGCTTACACTTCATTGAACATTTATAGCACACTTCAAAACTTTTAGTAGTAAACCATTTCAGTAACAGTAATGGTAATAGCCATATAATGGTGATTTTCTGGTAATGGTGATAGTCGTATACTTCTTGTCCAATTTCAGTATAAGGTTCTATTGGAGTTTATGGCATTGTCAAAATTATCTAGAAATGAATAATCTGCTTGCTTGAAACCATTTTTGGATGGAGGTGACTGTCTTTTTTGATAATCTTACCATTATAGCTTGAAACTGAGCTACATTCTTGCAAATTAAGGGGAAGGTTCAATTGTAATCTTGTTCAATGTGGATAAATCTGCATTTAAAATGAATTGAGGCGAATTAAGCTTGCAGTTCCCCATTCTGTTTTCATTTATGTTTGGCTAAGCAAATAACTGGGCCTTTAATTGGATGGATATTTCCAATATGGCACTGTGATCTTTGTTTTGTGGGTGTGGGCGTCTGTGCTCCGTCTTGTGATGAATATTTAAGTGGATGGATATTTGCAATTCGTTTATTAACTACCTTGCTGCAAGGAATAACCTGTTAATTGATATATGCTAAATTTATTTATTTGTTTCTTTTGATGGAATAACCTGTTAATTGAAGAATGAAAATCTGATGTTTGTCGTACAGTTTATTATTGGACTCAGAGGGAGAAATATGCATATGTTTTAAATTCCTGGCTAATATTTGCACTTCTTATGCATTGAGAAGGGCTGTTGTTATGCTCCTTTGGTTGATGGGGAAACATGTGAATAACTTCTGATTACATACATACCACTATGGTGCTGTTGAACTGTAAGATGCTCTTAGTTGGAATGAATCTATTCATCCTCCTTGTATATCAATCATCCTGCAGACATTTATTTTTTTTCTTAAGTGAACTGTAAAGGAATAGAAGATTTGTTTGTACATTGCTGGAATGAAGCATACAACATTGTACTTAATGTGATATATCGACCCATTATGAAACTTGTTGCAGTCTTTGTTGCCATATACGGTGGAGGCATGGTTTTGTGATGATTTCTTATGCTTCAGAGCCCTACCCGAACTTTGGATCTCCTTTTTGCTGATAGATTGGATCTCATTTTTGTTAGTTGGTTTATGCTATTATCAAAACCATGGATCTCCTTTTTTCTAGCTGTTTCACATCAACTCTTCTTCACTTCAAGAATCTTCAAGTATTCTAGTCGGTAGAATTATTAGAATTATTAGATATGGATATGTGGTTGTTCTGTTTACATCAACTCTTGTTGTCCTTGGCTTAGGATACAGTTCCATTCTAATAGATATTTGGAGGCATGGTTTTGTGATTTTGATGATTTTGCTATCTTTTCTTCTGTTTGTGATTTTGATGATTTTGAAAGTGACTTCAGAATTTATCGGAGAAGGAGGCCTCACACAAAAATGTGGCGATTGTGGTGGCACCTGTTGAAGCAGAGTGTTGTAATATATTAACATGGAATTCATTTGAGATGCAGTTGGCCTCGTAAAACCAGTCTGAGTAGGCTGTGTTAACATTGGATTTGCGTGTGTGTGTGTGTGTCTATATATATATATATATATATATATATATATATATATATATATATATATATATATATATATATATATAAGCATTGCAAACCATGTGTATGTAATTATAACTTGGGTGAGTTAGTAGTTGGCATTTGAATAAATTTATGGAATTAAGGGATCTGTATACTGTTATTCATTGTGGTCTGCACACCATTGGGGTCAGCAACTCCCATTTAGGTGAGATGGTTGTCCCCTTCTATCCACTTATCTCCCTCTCACTCTCCCCCTATTTTCTAACCTGACAACTATGGAGCAGTTTGGATGGCCACAGAACTTTGTTGTCAACAACCGCTGAGTCTACAATTTGGTATGTACATTGTCTTTATTTTCTCTATTTTTTCACTGAAGCATCTCTTTTTATTAACTGCAGGACGATGAGTTCCAGGTATTCAGGGAAATCCGGACAGATGATGTGCCGCTGCGGGCTAACGTCCTTGTTACTTACATCACACAAGCAACGTAGCTATGGACGACAATTCTATTGTTGTCCAAGGTGGAAGCGGAGACTGGAGGATCACTTCTGATTCAACTTTCTCCCAATCTGACAATGTTGCACGGGGTTCCACGTTATCACAATTTGAGAGCATCACTTCTGGTTTGAGTGTTTCTGAACCGTATAATATTGTTGGGCGATCGATCGTGCAACGACCGAACAACGGTTCTCCTGAGATGTTCCTTTTGCATTTTAAATCGAACGTTATAATCCTTTTACTAGTTGTAGTTGCAATATGTATTTGGGTTTTAATTGGGTATCTTAAAATTTTTGTTGAGTGAAGAGAGCATCACAATTATGAACTGTTATGTTATTATCTTGTTTTGATTTATCTAATATCTAATACAAATACCTACAATTTGATATTTATTGGTGTCAATACCATTATGGAATTATTTGGTTTCAGTAGCATTCGTCAACTGTTTATTATTGATTTTTATAGGATTATGGAAATTACTTTAATAAATATTGGATAAGATTTGCATACACACCTCCATTACTATGTATTTACATATCTTACACCTAAACTTCAATTTAAATTAATTTTAAAATTTATATAAAATGTAAATTATTAATTAGAAGTTATGTTAAACATAATTTAAGAATAAATTTTTATAAATTTATGTTAAACATAAATTGTAACGTAAAAATTTGAAAAATATATCTTTTGTTAAAAATAAGATTTTATATTTGAAATAAGATTTTATATGTTAATGAAATTTTATTAATTTTAGAGGAGCATAAATTGTTATTTTTCTACAAACAGCTACAAATAAGCTGTTTTCAAACCGCAAAAACTAAACAGTTTAACAACTTATTCATTTCAGGGGCGTAACAGTCATTTATCCACAAACAGCTGCAAATCAGCTGTTCTCTAAACTCTCAAACAAAACAGACAAACAGTTTATCCGAATAAGTACATGCATCGATGATTTATCGGAATAAGTTCACTTATCCGGATAAGCTGGATAGTTCTAATTGCCCAAACAGACCCTAAGAAATAGTGCATTTTCAAAAGGAAATGATCTTCGAGCAATGCCAAAAAGTTGTTGTATTCAGTTACAACCTGCACCTTATGAAGACTCATTATCATAAACTATTAGTAAAGAGGAAATTAAGTAGCTAAAAGAAAATGAACAGGTAATACATATTATAGCTAAGTACTAAAATGTTGTAAATGACGAGTGTTGCAAGGAAATGTTGAACAATGTAGGCATAAATGTCATCTTGAGTTCAGAAACTTGGATTGAGCTATTATCTAGTGGATGATAAGTGATGCATGTCAGAAAATTTATGATCGTAGAGTAATGGATTATAGTCTTAGCGTTGTACGAAAATTCAGCACACACACAGATGAAAGATAAAAAAACAGCGAAGACTCCATAAATTTTTTACGTGGAAACCCGTAAAGGGAAAAACCACGTGGTCTGCCCCAGTTGCGGAAATTCATTATTGATTGATGATTACAAGAATCTCTTATCCCACATACGGGAAATAATAACTGTATTTTTCAGATTACAATGTCATTTAATGGCGTCTAGTTGGCGGTGATTAACGAAGATTGATGGTGATCGATGTTTGTTAGCAGTGGTCGACGACGGTTGGCGGTGGTAGACTTCAGTTGATAGTGGTCAATGGTTTTCGGAGGTCATCGATGGTTGACGACGGTAGGCAATGGTCGGCGGTGGTTGACGACGGTAAGTTCTCTCTCATGTGAGGGGCTTGGGGTCTATTTATAGTATTTTGGGTGCAATTAATGTAAGAATTTAAATCATTTTGATCGGACGGTCCAGAAAACTTTCTTCAATTATACGACGTTCAATGGACATTTGGATGCCTTAAGAATATCATAATTAAGTGCTCTTTGGCTTATTGGATTCGTATTGTCGAGACGCTCGATTTGACTATAAACTTGCCAAATTCAGCATTTGTTTGATCTTTCAAATGTGTCTTGAAATCTTCAAAGAATTATTTAATGACTTGATTTTGACTTGATTTGACTCAGATTGGTCTGACTTTTATATCATCAGGTTCGTCTCATCGAGCCGGTCTGTTTGACTTTAAATATGTTGAATCGGAGTTTTAGAAGACTTGTTATCAATGTTTGAAAATCTTTTGCTCAAAATGATGTTTCGAGATCATTGTCATGCATTGAGATTTGTGCCGAATAATGAAAATTTGTTGGTGGCATATCAGTCCCCCCCCCCGCACTTATTTTCGAGCAAGTCCAATTTTATCGTCCGAAAATATTGATATCTAAAGTTTTTTCATTTTAATAAGCTGGTGCGTTTAAGACATTTTTTATGGGAATATGAAAAGTTTTTTTTTAGTATGAAAAGTTCCTTTTATTATTATTATTTTTTTTTAATATGAGAAATTTTATTTTTCTTTTTTAATACATATTTAATGTTTGCACTTCTTTTTGAATTTATATATTAATGTGCATTTAATGTATAATACTCTTTTTTAGCGTATAAATAGGTCTGAAGAAGAGGGGAGTAGGGTCGCGACAATGTGTTGCGGCAGTACATAGTGGCAAATGTCACGGCAATGCATTGCAGTGAGGCGTCGCTGTCAAGCGGTGCGTCGCGGTGACCAGTTGCAGCTGGGAGTCTCCGCGACGCTGTGTGTAGCGGCGAAGCATACGCAACAAGTGGCGGTGGTGCGTCGCGGCAACACTTAACGATGGTGCGTCGAGGCAGAGCGTCGCAGTTGGGAGTTGCGGCGACGAGTTGTGACTGGGTGTCGCATTGATGCAACGCGTTGTCGTTGTGCGTTGCGGCGGAATATCGCGATCGTATGTCGCGGCAAAGTGTCGTGGAGACACATTGTGGTGCGAGTTATGATGCAGAGTTGCATCAAAGAGTTGTGATACCGAGTTACGGTGTAATGTTGCAGTGTCGGATTGTGATGTAAAGTTGCGGCAAAGTGTTGTGGTGCCGAGTTATGTTGCAGAGTTGCAGTGGCGAGTTGTGATGCAGAAGAAAGTCGTTCCTGTCCTATGTAGCAAACAAGCAATTACGGTGAAAAGGAAATTTATTCTCATTCTGCGTAGCAGGCAAGCAACGAGATCTTCTTCCTCATTGCGGTGAAGAAGAAATTTTTCCCCGTCCTGTATAACAGAAAAGCAACGAGATCTTCTTTCTTATTGCGGTGAAGAGGAAAATCGTCCTCATCCTGCGTAGCAGGTAAGCAACGAGAATTTTTTTCTTATTGTGGTAAAGAAGAAATTTGTCCACATCGTGCCTAGCAAGCAAGCCATGGGTTCATCTTTGTCGTTGGTGTCGTGCATTCTGTAGGAGATTCTAATGTCGCCCTTGCACATTCTGGAGGTGATGAGAAATGTTGTAGCATTCCCGTCACTTTTTGAGGTGAAGCTTTGTATGCTTATGTGATGGCGATATCTGGAGACCCTCTTACCATCATCAGAAATACTGGAGTTTTAGGGAGGAGACGCTGACTCTATCCGAAGATGAGCAGATTTGTTGTAGCCCTCGTACAAGCATATATTGGTCTTTGAAGCATTTTTAATCATATAATGTGACATTTGTAGATGATGATAATATATTTATTTGTCTTTTCCACTGTTGTTGTGGTCTCTCAATTATACGAAATTCTGCAACTAAAGTTGGCACACAATTTTTATAAAATGAAGAGTCATATACCTTTTGTGGCTCACGCCTACCGAGGTTGTGCCCTCTCGGACATATTCTCTATAGGAGCTTGAACTGTTAGCTTCTGAGGCCCGTAGCCTTCTGAGGACTTTGAGTGTATATGTGTCTTCTGAGAATTATAAACTTCTGAGGTTTTCGAGTTGAGATCCTATTAACCACTTGCTCTCATGAAGTATTTCTAGTGAAATCTCTGTCAACCACTAGCTTTCCATCAATGCTTGCCCCTTAAGCTCCTCTTCTAGGAGCACTATATTATCACATCAAGTCTTGCCTCCTGGGATCAACTTCTAAGGCATGGTTGAAAGGAGAATTCGTTAAGGATGTAAGACTAGTTCTGAATTATTATCGGAGATGTTCGATGGTACTAACTCGTAGTGAACAAATGCATATGAAATTCACAGTAGATGGTTGACCTATCATCGATTTTTAGTCGAAACGTTTGCTTGACCACCGTAAACTATTGTGGAATATGTAAAAGGAAATCTACCAAAGAATTTTGACATATCCGATGATGTATGTCGAAGCTTTTGTTTTACGACGGTAGTCTGTAATCAAAGAGGTCAGAGGGAATCCACAAAATTTTTTGACCTATCTGATGTTGTATGTCGAAGCTTTTGCTTAATGACGGTATCCTGTAAAGGAAGATGTTGAAGGGAATCCACCGAGGATTTTTAACCTATCTGAGGTTGTATGTTAAAGTTTTTGCTTGACGACGGTAGCCTGTAATCGAAGAGGTCAGATCAAGTCCACTTTGGATCGATTATGTCTAGAATGAGGTGTCAGAGATGTTCTGTATTTCTCAAGGCTATGACATAAATCACAATGGACCATATGTTTCTTAGAAATATGGCTGCAGTCATGCTCAAGAAAAAATATTTGAGAACTTTTTAGTTGCTACCTTTAAATCTTTTGCCCCCGAGCGGGAGTGTTTTCCATGCGAGCTTGTAAAACAACACATGTACAAGCCCTGAAGAGATCAAATTCTTAATCTCATTGAAGAAGAACTATAGTTCGGTGAGGGGGTGCTCAGAAAGTGTTATTTGTAAGAAGATTGCCCCCTGACTAGGAGCCGTTTTGTAAATATTATTGTATGAACGAATGTGGGCTGACAACCCTACCGCAATCGTGCCTCAGGACGTTAACATGAAAGACCTTTCGACACTAAATTGAAGGTTGCCTCCTAGCTTGGAAGAAGTTGTAAAAGGCTTCATGTCTGAATAGGATGCAAGAAGACAACCCACCATAATCGTGCCCGGGATGTTAACGTGAACGACTTTTCGAGAATGCAGTGAAGGTTGCCCCCCACATTAAAGAATGCACCAGGGATGATCTTCAAGTTGTAAATAAGATTTATTTGTCAATTAAATGATATATATTATTGAGAAATGAAGTAGGGGATCGCCGTCTCATAGTTGAAGAAAGTGTCAAACGGTGCTTCGTTTCCCACAGACGGCGCCAAACTTATGCGTGTCAAAAAATTCACTGCAATAGAGTAATGGATTGTCGACTTAGCTTTGTACGAGAATTCAACACACACACAGAGGAAAGAGAAACAAGCAGTGACGAATTTAGAAATTTTTATGTGGAAAACCTATAAAAGGAAAAATCATGGGGTCTGACACAGTTGCGAAAATTCAATATTGATTGATGATTATAGGAATCTCTTATCCCACATACAAAAAATTATAACTATATTGTTCAAATTTCAACGTCATTTGACGATGTTTAGTTGGCCGTGAATGACGATGATTACTGATCACCAATTGTGTTTAGCGGTGGTCGACGACGGTTGGTGGTGGAAGACTGTGTTTGGTTGTGTTCGACGACGGTTCGTAGAGATCAACTGAGGTCATTGAAGGTTAATGACGGTAAGTCGTGGTCGATTGAGATTGGTGGTGGTCGACGATGATAGGCGGTGGTTGACGAAGGTCAGCGATGGTCGACGGCGATTGGTGGTAGTTAACGACGGTCAGCGGTGGTCGATTGTTGTCGCCAATGGTAGACGACGAAGGCGGTTGTTGATGGAGGTTGGTGGTGGTTGACGACCAACGGCTGTGATGATGAGTTATAGCTTCTTCTCAATGCCTCAGATTCTCTCTCTTGACTTCGGCTCTCTCTCATGTGAGGGGCTAGGGTCTATTTATAGTGTTTTGTGTGCAATTAATGCAGGAATATGAATTATTTTGATCAGACGGTCCAGAGAGCTTCCTTCAATCAGACGACAATTAATGAACATTTGGATGACTTAATGATGTCAGTGTTACAGTGTCAAATTGTAATGTAGAGTTGCAGGCAGAGAGTTGTGGTGTCGAGTTACGTTGTAGAGTTGTGGTGGCGAGTTGCTGTGCAGAGGAAAGTCGTCCTTGTTCTGCTTAGCAGACCGTGTTCTGCTTAGCAGACAAGCACCAATATCTTCTTTCTCATTGTGGTAAAGAGGAAAATTAATATTATCCTGCATAGCATGCAAGCAACGAGATCTTCTTACTCTTTGCAATGAAAAAAAATTGTCTTCGTTCTACGTAGCAGGCAAGCAACGGGATCTTCTTTCTCATTATGGTGAAGAGGAAAATCATCCTCGTGCAAGCACCAAAATCTTCTGTCTCGTTGTGGTGAAGAAGAAATTTGTCCACGTCCTGCCTAGAAGGTAACCCACGAGATCTTCTTTCTCGTTGGTGTCATACATTCTGCAGAAGAGTCCAATGTCGCTCTTGCACATTTTAGAGGTAATGAAGCAATGTTGTAGCTTTCCTGCCGCATTTTAAAGAAAGATTTTCATACTTATGTGATGGTGATATCTGGAGACCCCCTTATGATCTTCAGTATTGAAGTATTGGGATGGTGATGCCGACTGTACGCGAAGATGAGCAGATTTATTGTAGTCTTTGTACAAGTATATGTTGGTCTTTGAAGCATTTTTAATCATATAATGTGATATTTGTAAATGATAATAATGTATTTTTTGCTTCTTCCACGATTGTTGTGGCTTCTCAATTATACAAAATTTTGCAATTAAAGTTAGCACACAAAATATATAATAAAGAATTGTGTACTTGTTGTGGTTCATGCCTTCGAGGTTGTGCCCTCTCGGATCTATTCCCTATAGAGGCTTAAACTGTTATCTTCTAAGGCTCATAGCCTTCTGAGGAATTTGAGTGTACCTATGTCTTCTGAGGCTTATAACCTTCTGAGGTATTTGAGTAGAGACCCTGTCAAGCATTTGCTCTCATGGAGTTTTTATAGTGAGGTATCTGTCCACCACTAGCTTTCCATCGAGGCTTGCCCCTTAGACTCATCTTCTATGAGTACTGTATTATCCTGTCGAGTCTTTCCTCTTGGGCCCGACTTTCAGAGCATGGTTGAAAGGAGAATCCGTTAAGAATGTAAGACCAGTTCTGAGTTGTATTATCGGAGATGTTCGACGATATTAACCCGTAAAAAACAGATTCATATGTAATCTACTGTTGATGTTTGACCTATCATCAGTCGTTGGTCGAAACTTTTGTTTGAAGATGTTAAATGAAATACACCAATAAATTTTGGCATATGCAAGGTTGTATGTCGCAGCTTTTGTTTGATGACTGCTAACTGTAATGGAAGAGGTGAGAGAGAATCCAACCAGTGATTTTTGAGCTATCCAATATTGTATGTTGAAGCTTTTGATTGATGACGACATCCTATAATGGAGGAGATTGAAGGGAATCCACCAAGAATTTTTGACGTATCTAAGGATGTATATCGAAGCTTTTGTTTGACGACAATAGCCTATAATGGAAGAGGTCAGATCTAGTCCCTTGGGATCGATTACGTCTAGAACGACGTGTCAGAGATGTTATGTATTTCTCGAGACTAGGGCGTAGATCGCATTGGGTTGTATGATTTCTGGGAAATATGGTTGTAGTTGGACTCAAGAAAAATATTTGACAACTTGTTAGTTGCTGCCTTCGAATTTTTTACCCCCCGAGCGGGTGTGTTTTCCAAGCGAGCTTATAAAATAACACATATACCAAGCCCTGAAGAGATCAAATTCTTGATCTCATTGAAGAAGCACTCTAGTTTGGTGAGGGGGTGCTGAGAAAGCTTTATTTGTAAGAAGATTGTCCCCTGTATAGAAGCGGTTTTGTAAATCTTGTTGTCTGAGTGAAATGTGGGCTGACAACCCTACCATAGTCTTGCCCAGGAAGTTAACATGAAAGACCTTTCGAGACTAGAATGGAGGTTGCCTGAAAGTCTTAATGTCTGAATATGATGCAAAAAGACAACCCGAAATGTTGACGTGAACTATCTTTTGAGATTACAGTGTAGGTTGCCCCTCACGTCAAAGAATGCACCATGAATGATCTTCAATATATAAAGAAGATTTCTTTGCCGATTGGACGATAAATATCATTGGGAAATGAAGTAGGGTGTTAGCATCTTAGAGTTGAAGATAGCGTCGGCACCTCAGAGTTGAAGAAATCGTCAAATGGTGCTTCGTTTTCCATAGACAGTGCCAAACTTATGCGTGCCAAAAAATTTGGGGCGGTAGATTAATGGATTATTATGTTGGCTTTGTACGAGAATTTAGCACACACATAGATAAAAGAGAAACAAGCAGTGAAGACTCCATAAATTTTTACGCGGAAAACCCGTAAAAAGAAAACCACGGGGCCTGGCGCAGTTGCAAAAATCCACTATTGATTGATGATTATAGGAATCTCTTATTCCAAAGATGGGAAATAATAACTATATTTTTCATATTACAGCGTCAGTTGACGACGTTTAGTTGGCGGTGATTGATGATGATTGGTGTTGATCCATGATGGTTAATGGTGGTCAACGATGGTTGGCGGTGGTAGACTGCAGTTGGCAATGGTCAACGACGGTTGGTAAAGGTCAACAAAGGTCATCGATGGTCGACGATTGTAAGCAGTGGTCGACTTCGGTCGGTGGTGTTTGACGACGGTAGGCGGTGGTAGATGAAGGTCAGCGATGCTCGACGACGGTTGGCGTAGTCGATGACTGTTGGCAATAATCGCGATGGTTGGTGGTAGTCGACGACGGTCGGTGTTGGTCGACTGTTATCGTGAATGGTCGATGACGATCGGTAGTTGTCGATGGAGGTTGGAAGTGATCGATGGAGATCGGCGGTGATGCTGAACTGCAACTTCTCCTCAAGACCTCAGACTCCCTCTCTAGACTTGAGCTCTCTCTCATGTGTGGGGTGAGGGTATATTTATAGTGTTATGAGTGCAATTAATGCATGAATATGAATTATTTTGATCGGACAGTCTAAAGACCTTCCTTTAATTAGACGACATTTAATGGACATTTAAATATCTTAATAATGTCAGAATTAAGTGATATTGGGCTTGTTAGATTTGTCTTGTCGAGACGCTATATTTGATATAAACTTGTCAAATTTGACATCTGTTTGACAATCTAAATGTGTCTAAAAATCTTCAAATAATAATTTAATGACTTCATCTGAGCTTGATTTGACTCGAATTGGTCTGACTTTGATATCATTAGGTTCGTCTCATCAAGCTGGTCAGTTTGACTATAAGTTTACTAAGATCGGAGTTCTATATGACTTTTATCAAGATTTAAAAATCTCTCGCTTATAATATTATCTTGAGATCTGTGTCAAGTCTTGAGATTCGTGTCAAATAATGAAAATTTGTTGGTCACGTATCAATGAGCATAAATGTCAGAAACAATGAAAATAGAAGAGATATTATGCTCTAGTGGCAGCTGAACAATGTAGGCATTGTCATTGATTTTCTTTAAAATATGGTACATTTTTGTTGGGCTTCAATTTGTTATTGGTTCCAGTTGGGAATTGTTCTTTGAGCAAGCAAAACATCACAAGATCTCCCACCTTGAATTCTTCATGTCTGTGATGATAATCCGCCTTTTTGTTTGTAATTGAGAGCACTGGTGGTGAGTTTGTGTCGCACATCCTAGAGCATAACATTGAAATTTGTGGACACATGATTTGTGATTTTGTTAGTAATTTTAGATAGAACAACTAAGTCAACGGTGTAACTATGAGTTTTAGTGTATATAATAGTGAATAGTGCTCGACCAACTAAGCGATTGACCATAGAATTGTAGGCAAATTAGCTTGGCTTAACATTTCTTTCCATCTTTTAGGTTCTTCTACTGTTAAACATCTAGTCACGTTAGGTAATGTGCGGTTGGTCACCTCTGTTTAAGCATCAGTTTGAGGGTGATACGCCGAGCTTAGCTTCACATCTATTTGAAATAACTTCGAAAGTTACCGCAAAAAATGACTTACAAACTTCACGACGCGGTCGGATGTCAATCTCCTAGGAATGTCATGCAGTCTGGCAATGTTTCTGCAGAAGATCTGAGCCATGTTAACCACATCAAAAGTCTTTTTGCATGAAATGAAATGTGACATTTTAAATAAATGATCCACTATCACCATAACTGATTCAACTCAACGCTTTGTTTTAGTTAGACCTAATATAAATCAAGACTTAAGTCTTCCCAAATAGAATCTATAACAGGTAAATTAGTGTATAAACATGTATTTTGTGAGCTTACTTTAAAAGTTTGGTAAGTATGGCAACGTTCTACAAACCTCTTGACATCCTGTCGTAGTTCGCGCCAAAAGAAACAAGCTTGTAACAAGGACGATGTCTTATCTCTACCTACATGTGCCGCTAGACCATTGTCGTGAAGCTCTCCTATGAGTTGCATTCGCAAAGAAGTGTTTGGGATACATAAATGGTTACCTTTGAATAATTATCCTTGTTTTAGGTAGTAGTCAAAATTGGTTGATGGGCCTTATATCACATCCATGGCTCAAAAAAAATTGGATCATCAGCATATAACTCTTGGATGGATTTTATGCATGTAATAGACCGACTTGGCTGCTTAAAGCATCGACCGCTCGATTGGTGGCTCCCAATTTATGGGTCAATACAAAATTGTATTTTTGTAGGAATAAAATCCATCCAATATGCATTCTACTCAAATTTTTCTGTTTTTGTAAGAGTTGTAAGGATCGATGGTCATTGAACAAAGCAAATTCTTGATGTAGAAGAAAGTGCTCCCAATGTTTCAATGCTTATATAATGATATATAATTCTTCTTTATACGATGACCATTTCTGACGAGGAATGCTTAACTTTTCACTAACTCAATAGGTCTACCTTCTTGCGACAACACAACACCTATCCTAATGCTTGGCGCATCCACCTCCACCTAAATGGCTTGCAAAAATCTGGAATGCTGAGTACAAGTGTTTTACACATCCTTTCTTTGATAGTATTAAAACTCAATTGTTGTTTGGGGCCCCAAGTGAAAGTCTTTGTTTCATTCATCCATAACAGGTCCCATATTTATACTAATACCCTTAATGATTCTTTAAAAATTTGTGAGGCCATTGAAGCTTCAAATTTAAGAAATAGTTATAGGGATTGACAACCCTTGAATTGCCTCAAATTTTCTTGAATCGGTATGAACTCCAGACGTGTCAATAATGACGCCTAAGAAGTGCACTTTTGAAATAGTGAACTCACACTTGGATTTGTTGAGAAATAACTACTGCTCTCACAAGATTGAGAATATAGCGGAAAGATGTGTGACATGTTCAACCAAAGAATAGCTAAACATAATAATGTCATCAGAGTAAACTACAAAAAATTAAACAAGAAAGGGTTTCAATAACTCACTAATAAACCACATGAATTTACTAGGCGCAATGCATAAACCAAATGCCATAACAGGCCATTCATATAACCCATGTCTTTTTTTGAATCTTGGCTTCCGTTTCTCCCATCCAATCTAGTAGATCTTCAAACCACAGCATGGGAAAACAGTACTTCACAATGATTTTGTTTAGAGCTCGACTGTCCACGCACATTTGCCAGCTCCAATATTTCTTGGGAAGAAGTAAGGTCGGCACTGCACAATGACTTAATCTTGGATAAACATATTCCTTGCGTAGGATTTCCTCAAAATTTTCTTTCAATACATAGTTCTCTTTTGAGTTCATGCAGTAATAGGGTAGCTTAAGAAAAGTAATTGCTGATATCAAATCAATTTGATGTTGAATAACACGAACGGATGGAAGTGTATTGGATGTTCAGTTGGTTAAACATCATCAAACTGTTGTAGCAATTCTATAATTCACCAAATTGTTGTAGTAATTTTATAATTTGATGTGGAGTATCATCCTTCACAACTTCAGATTCCTCTGAAATGTCTTGTTGCACTAACACCCCCAACAATACAGCCTGATTTTTACATTCTGAGATGAATTGACGTCTCTTCAAAGTGATAAAGGCTGCCTTTTCAGCGTTTTTTGTTTGTCACGTTCAACTGAAGGTATGGTATATTGCAATAAATGAATTTGTCTTCCTTGCAAATCAAATATATATGCATTGCTCCTTTCGTTATAGCATGCTCTTGTATCATGTTGTTAATGCCTGCCTAATATAATATGGCACACATCTATATTGATAACATCGCATACAACATCACATTTGTAATGCTTGCCTATGGAGAATGAAAAATTGCAAGATTTAGTTACATTGGTGTCCACCTATTTTTGAACCCACCCAATTTTATACGGATTAGGAAGTTTGGAAGTATTTAATTTCAAGACCTTGCCCATTTTCTTAGACATGATATTTTTGATACAACCATTGTCAATAAAAAGGTCACAAACCATTCCCATCACGGTGCGCCTTGTGCAAAAAAATTTGATGTCGTTACGAATTTTTTTCAACTTCATGAGCTAATAACAATTTTTTCTAGATACAAGAAAGAAAATCACATTCGTCAGTTACCAAGTCTTAACAATTTGTGGGTCAAATAAGGTTGAATTGAAGCCTTCCAAATTATGTTCCTTTCCAATAATTGGGTTTGACATTGATTGAGGCATTCATTAGAACGATGGCCGAGTTAGAAACAACGAAAAAAATTAGATAGACCTAGTTTACTATAAATATTATCTCTCACAAAGTTGTTCTATTCTTGTCCCTTTAATTCAATCGGACTTGAAGATGCTTTGATATGAAGGGAGCTTGGCTTTGCATTATTGTTGGTACTTTTCGACAGCTCAACATTTGGTTCCCCACAAGGTCGTCGCCAATTGTTGAATTTCGGTGTTATGAAGAGTTGCATTTTAGCCTTATAAGCGAAATTGATGGCTTGTGACAACAACCAAATGTAATTTAACTCTAATTTGTCTTAAATGGATTCCTTAAGCTCACCAATGTATCTTGCTACCAACTATTGGTCTATTTCATTCAAATTGTTGTGAGCACTTAATTGAAAAAGTTCTTCGGAGTGAGTGATAATAGTGCAAGTTCCTTGAAAACTTTTTTGATATTTTAGATACAACATTGGGGCATAATCATAGGGAAAAAAGTGAACTCTCTTGATTTTCCTCATTATCCTCCAACTATGAGTACTACTCGAGCCTTTTCTCCAGCAGAATTGAGTGAGTTGATTCCACTAGGCGCTGGCTCCCTCTTTCAACTGCCAGTGACGACTTACTTGTCGGGTGGGTGTTGACCACATTTTGGTGAGGTCCAAAATCTCCCTTTAGAATTTAGGATCTAGCCATAGAGATTTCCTATTGATTATCCTAGAGGAATAGTGATGGGACCCGCCACTTTAGGAGTTTAACCACTTCTTGTTGCTTTTATAAAGTTTCACATTGGTGGTCCTAAACCTTCCACCCTTGGTTAAGTTGGTTTAGGTTATCATGAGGAAGCTCAAATAAGAGTTCCCACGAGACCATGAGGCTCTAGAAAAACCCGTTATGATTTGGGCACTGACTTCACCCTACATGCACATTCACACCACAATTGCCCATCACCATACACATTCACACCACTACTTCACATCACCGCACCCTACACTCAATCACTACCTTCACAACCCTAATCCACCCAAAATCCAAAATCACTAAATTCACCCAAAATTCTTCAAAATTATCAAAATTACCAAAAATGCTCAAAATTGTCCCAATTTCTCTAAATTTCCTAAATCACTTAATTTTCTACCCCAATTTCCTGAAATTACCCAATTACCATAGTTTTCACAAAAATTGCCAAATTTATCAAATCCACTTCAAATTCACGTCAAATCCATCAAAAATCATAAATCAAATCCAACCCACCAATTTTCAAGCCTCAATTCAAAATCACAAAAACTTAAATGAAAATCCTCCTAAATTTGAATCCTCATGCCGAAATCTAACTTTATTAAGCTCATGCCCCAAATCTCATCATGATAAATTCTAAACTCCACTAAGTCCACGGTCAATTCATAATGACATCAAAACTATGTCCAAATCCAAGCTCAACATGCCTAATTTCAAAAGCCTACCAAGCCAAGCCCAACTTCCAATTTATTTTAAATCCAAAGCCCATCTACCATGACACAAATCATCCTCTTATACCACTTAATTAAAATTCAAACCTCAAGTCCTAATATCATGATCAAAATCTTCTATATTTGGTTCCATGACAAAACCTACAAAATGCCCAAATTTCCTAAATCCCTAATACACCTAAAATATATATCATTTTTGTACACATTTTATACCTAGTTTTGAGGATATTATGCTTTAATGGAAGATATTTGTGTGTTTTTTTTCATTCAGGTAATATTAAATGGATGAATATGATGAAAGGAGTGAAAAAAGATCAATTTTGAAGAAAAAATGAAGAATGTGTGAAAATAAACTATTACGCTTAAGCACCCAAATCTGGCGCTTAAGCCCCAGTAGACAGAGAAAGCTACGCCTAAGCGGCGAAAACCTCACTCTTAAGAAGTGGGGAGTTATTTTGTAAATTCAAATAATTTTGCACAAATTTTAAAGGGGTGTTTGAAGCAACTCTTGGTGAAAATGTGAATTTCAGTTAATGGGCACGAAACTACATTAAAATGGCTCTTAAAAAAGGCAACTTTAGAAGATTCATTAAATGTGGACACATTTTAAAGAGACACCAAAACATCTTTTGTAAAACTTTAAAAAGAATGACTTGAATTAAAGAAAAAGCGAGCAGATTTGAAGAGTAGATTTAGAGAAAATTTAGAGTACTTTAAATAATTTTGAGAGATTTTAACCCTCTAGGGTTCGGCGACCAGACCTAGAAAGGGTTATAAGAGAAAGGAGAGATTCAAAGGAACTTCAAGAGTTTGGTGGAGAGGAATTTGAGATAAGTTTTTATCTTTATGACTGAATTTGATTTTAATTTAGACTTCTTTCGTTTTACATGATTTCTACTTTTAATTACAATTGTTGTTGTGTGTTTCTCCATGAATTCTGAGTAGTTCTCTTTATTTTTTTCCTTAACATGATAAGTAATTAAGTGTTGGAAGGAAGTTGTGTGAAGTATAGATCTTTAGTGTTGGAATAAGTTGTGATGATTTAAACCTTGTACTTCATTTACTTCTTGATTTGACAAATTAAGATGTTGATATTTGTCGTGAGAACATGTAAGATCTATGATGATATTATCTCAATCAACTTTTGGTAAGAATCACATGAGATTGTATGAATAAAAATGTAATCCATATGGTTTAGTGCAAATAAATGGGGAGAGAAATTTTGAAGGATGTAGAGTTTGAGGATTTTAGGGTGACAGACTAAAGCCCCCAATTTGGTCTATTGTTTTAAGTATTTATGCAGAAGTTAGCATCCGGGTGAAGGGAGTAGAGATAACTCTAAAGTGAGAGCTAGTATCTTCCCTGCCTAGCCCGTCTTTAGGACTATTCAAAGTTTAAATTAACCAATATTCTTTATAGCATCTATAGTAAGAGTAAATAATAATATTTGGCACACCACAATTTATATACTTCCAAAATAGAATTTTTATACTTGTTATTGATTCATGATAAGGAAAAAGATATTTCAGTTACATTATTTTTATCTTACAAAAATTTCTTTAAATCTAGTTAGTTGTTTACTTTATTTTCAATTATCAAAATTACAAAAAAAAATCAAACTTTTATTCTTACAATAGTATATATAGTTTAAGTAATAATTTTTTTTGAAAGTAGATTTTATTATTTAATTTCTTCTAAAGAGTTTGAATTTTTCTCCGTGGGCTCGATATTTCGGGGCTTAATCGGAAAGTCCTAAATTACTTTATAATGATATGTATATGATGCGGTGTTTTTGTATTTCAATATATTTTCTTTTAGACACGAGAATAGAAACACAAGTATACGTATCGCATGAGTAATACAAGACTCGATTGGCGTCCTGGTTATTGATCAAATGGGGAAAGTGTTAATTTATGACAGCAGTACTAAAACACAATGTTTAAACTTTATAAAACTTACAGGTGAAAAACACAAGTTGATAATATTTGAATATGCTACTAAAACTAAATTTATCAAACTACTTTCTAAACTTCAAAGAAATTTACTAATTTTAAACAAAGCTTTACTATTTTTATAATGAAAGATTCAAATTTTGAGAAAGCATCATTCCCCTTGCAATGAGTTTATGGTTAGTGAAAGATTTAGATTATTGAAAATTGTATTGTGTCAAATAGGAGCATTCCTATTTCTTACCCTCTGCCTAGTGAATAAAGAACATTGACTCATCTTATGTTTAGTCCCTAAATTTGTGGTTAGGCTAAGAGGAAACTGACTCCCACTCCAGAGCTCTCACTTCCCTCTCCCTTGAAGGTTAACTCTCGCTTTAGTTTCCAAACACTATGACCTAATTGGGGATTTTAGTCTTTCACTCTTAAAATCTCTAATTCTACGCCTAACAAAGTATATTTTCCTATTTATTTGCACTCAACCCTATGGACTACATTCTCATCCATAGAATTGAATGTGATATCCACTTTGTTGTAGAACTCATAGTCCTTTCGGATCTTATGTTTTACAATAACTTTTAATATTTCAATTGGTCAAATTGAAAAGTAAATGAAGAACGAAGTGTAAAATCATCACAAATATTTTGCATTTAAAAAACATATATAATCTTTCTCTTCATTTCACATATCTCATGACACGAGGAGAAAGACAAAGAAATATACTTAGAATTCATAAGGAAGATACGAAAAAGCATGAATTTTATATATAAAAGAAAGTTTATACAAAATACAATTTATCTGTAACTCTTACCCAAAGCAAATCCTTGAAGTTTAATTGATTCTTTATATCATCTTACCACAACACTCAAAACTTACTCAAAACAAGACTCCACAAGACTTCACAGACTTTCTACAGCAACTCTTCACTAAAACCTACGACTCTCTCCCTAAATCCAACAACTCACCTCTCATTTCTGACGGTTTTTGTCTTCTAATATAGTGTAGGGACGAGTTTCCTAAGATATGTCTCGAAAAACCTTTCAAAAATCGTCCGAATATGTCAAATCTACAGCAAAATAGCTGGTAACTGTCCTGGGAGCCGTCGGCGCCGGACTTGGGTGTCGTCAGCGCTCAACCGCAAATTAAATCCTGAATGTTCTGTCAAATGGCGTCGTCGGCACCCATCCTGACGCCGTCGGCACCCATACCGAGAATTCCAAAATTCGCCTCTTTTGACTCCAAATTTCGTCATTTTTGCTTTCTTTTATTCCAAATGCCTAAAATCAACATTGGTGCAACAAAATATGAAAAATAACCTTTTTTAAAGCGCAATATCACAAAAACAATGAGTATAAAATATAGGTGAAAAATCTAACATTTTTTTTGCATCAGTATACTTGCGTAGAATCCCTATACTAAATAAAAAAATTTAAAAATATGATTACATACATATAAAAGCATATATAAAATAAATCAAAAACAAGTTTTTGGTACCATTGTCGGGGAAGAAAAACAAATTTTTAGGAAAATAAATTTCTAATTTTAGAAAACCATATTTAAACTTTTAGATTTATTACAGGAATATCGTTGTGTTGTTCATATACAAGTTTTTTTGTGTTATTTTATTTTATTTTGTAGTAATGTATGTAGTTTTGGTTATGAAGGACTAGTGTTCTGTGATTATAAATTAGAAAGAACTATTAGAAATATTCTAAAAATTAAAAATATTGAAAAAGTTCAAAACTATCGAGAAATGACAAATCAAAATAATCAAAATGCTGAAATTCATAAAAAAACTAGACCTTTAAGAGCTTATGCAAACCCTACAGTAGAGGAACTTTATTGCAGTATTCAAAATCATGTTGTAGCAGCTAATTCATTTGACTTTAAATCTGTCATTATTCAAATGACATCAAATAATCTGTTTGGGGGAGCACCAAATGAATATCCAAATTTAGATCTTGCTAATTTTCTAAAATTGTGTGTTATATTTAAATATGATGATGTTTCAGACGATACTATTAGACTTAGACTTTTTCATTCTCACTGAGGGATAATGCTAAGATATAGTTAAATTTATTAGCACATGGATCTATCAGAACTTAGGGTGATTTAGCGCAGAAGTTTCTTGTTAAATATTTTCCACCATAAAAAACTGCGAAGCTTAGAAATGATATTACATCTTTTTGTCAGTTTGAAGTGAAATCTATTTATGAAGCATGGGAGTGATTTAAAGAACTCCTGAGAAAGTGTCCACACCATGTTGTACCATAGTAGTTAACAATTCAAACATTTTACAATGGATTAGTTGAATCTCTTAGATCTATTATCGATGCCGCTATTAGTAGTTCATTGATGTCAAAACCATTTAATGACTCATATGCTTTAATTGAAGAGATTGCTGCTAATAATTTTCAATGACCATCTGAAAGGGTAAATCTTAAAAAAGTAGCCAATGTTCATGAATCTGATGCTTTTGCAATGTTAGCAAACCAAGTTGCTACAATTTCAAGGAAGTTGGACCAATTTGGAATGATTTTTTCTTAATCAATTTCAATGATTGAAGAGAATTCATTAGGTCAAATGGTAAATTCTCAAACATCATTAGAAACATTGAATGTTATAAATAATAAGCCCAATAACCCATATTCAAATTATTATAACCAGGTTCGAAAAACCATTCTAACTTTAACTGGAATAATAATTTGGGTGGTAATAATCAACAATGGGGGAACAACCAAGGTAGTAATAATTGTAGACCAACTTATCCTCCAAGCTTTAGCAGTAATCCACAATTTAATGAAAAGAAGTTGTTTATAGAAGAAGTGGTGTTACAAATGAGAAATCAGTTACAAAGTCAAGGAGCTGCAATTAGAAACATTAAGAATCAATTGAGACAAATAACAAATTCATTAAGTAATAGACCCCAATGAACACTTCTTAGTAATACAAAAGTAAATATGAAAAACCATAATAAAGATCAAGTAAAAGTCGTTCAACTTAGAAGTGGAAGAGAGTTGGGAGGTAGTGCTCAAAAAGAGATTGAAGTAGAAAGAGAGGAAACTGAAGAGCCTAAAGAGGATGCTCCAAAAGGTTTAGAGAGACATATTTCTCCACTAAAAATTGTCTTGGAAAAACCACCACCTATATTACTTCAGAGATTTCGTCAACAAAAGTTGGATAAACAATTTTAAAATTTTTAGAAATCTTTAAAAAGATTACTATTAATATTTCATTTGCTGAAGCCCTATAACAAATGCCAAGCTATGTGAAAGTTTATGAAGGATATTCCTAACAGAAAAAGAAAGTTTGAAGATAACGAGACCGTTGCACTTAGTGAGAAGTGAAGTGTTATAATTCAGAAAAACCTTCCTAAAAAGCTCAAAGATCCTGGTAGTTTCACAATTTCATATGCAATAGAAGATAGATTTTATGAGAAAGTTTTATGTGATTTAGGTGCAAGCATTAACCTTATGTCACTATCGATATTGAAAAGACTGGGATTATGAGAAATATCCCCTGTTACTGTAACTTTGCAGTTAACAGATCATTCAATAACATATCCTAAGGGAGTTATAAAAGATGTTTTAGTGAAACTGGATAGATTTATCTTTCCTGTTGATTTCATTGTGATGGATATGGATGAAAATAAAGAGATGCTTATTATTTTTGGAAGACCTTTCCTAACCACAGGAAGAGCAATGATAGATATATAGAAAGGGAAATTAACTATGTGTGTCAAAGATCAAACAATTACTTTTAATAATTTAAAATCAATGAAGTATCCTGCAAAAGGTAAATGTGATGAATGTTTCAGAATGGATGTAATAAGATATCCGAATGAATGTTATTTCAAAGTAACTTATAAAAAGAATTTTGAAATGAAAGAGTTCGAACATGAGCAATAAGAGAAATTAGAGCAATCTGATGATTTCTATAAGGAAGAATCAAATCAGGTTCATGAAAGTTTTGAAGATTTGGACATGACAGAAAAAGATAAATCTTTTTATCTATCGATTGAAAAACCTCATGAATTTGAATTAAAGTTACTTTCTAAACATTTAAAATGTCTTTTTAGGTGATTTCTCAATATTACCAGTTATAATTTCCTCAAATTTAACTTTAGAAGAATGAGAGTTTAATGAAAACTTTGAAGAGATATAAAAAAGCATTTGGATGGACAATTGCAAATATTAAAGGAATCAGTCATTCAATTTGTATGCATAAAATTCTTATGGAAGAAAACTACAAACCTAGGGCTGATCCTCAAAGGAGTTTGAATCCTGTTATGAAAGAAATTGTTAAGAAAGAGATTTTAAAGTGGTTAGATGCTAGAATTATTTATCCTATTTTTGATAGTGCATGTGTTAATCCAATTCACTGTGTTCCTAAGAAAGGAGGAATGACTGTGATTATTAATGAAATAACAAGTTAATACCAACAAGACAAGTCACTGGTTGACGAATATGCATTGATTATAGAAAATTAAATCTCGCCACTAGGAATGATCATTTTTCACTACCCTTTATAGATCAAATGTTTGATAGACTAGTAGGGCACAAATACTTATGTTTTCTAGATGGATATACTAATTATCATCAAATACAATTAACTCCTGAGGATCAAGGGAAAATAATATTTAACAGTCTTTATGATACATTTGCTTTTATAAGAATGTCCTTTGATTTATGTAATGTCACTACTACATTTCAAATATGTATGATTCCTATTTTTTGTGATTTAATTGAAACATGAAGTGAAGTTATTATGGATGATTTTTTATGTTTGGGACTTCATTTGCATCTTGTTTAGAACATTTATCAAGTGTCCTCAAGCTCTGTGAAGAAATAAATTTAGTCCTTAATTGGGAAATATGTCAATTTATGGTAGCAGAATGAATTGTTTTATGACATCACATATCAGAAAATGGTATGGAAATATATTCTATAAAAATTCAACTGATCGCTAATTTACCTCACCCAATAAATGTGAGGGAAATTAAGAGTTTTTTGGAACATGTTGGATTTTACATGAGATATATTAAAGACTTCACAAAAATTGCTTAGCCTTTATGTCATTTACTTAAAAAAGTTGTAATTTTTAATTTTAATCAGGAGTGACTAAAAGCCTTTGAGCTACTGAAAGAAAAATTAATAACTGCACTAATTATTGTTTCACCAAATTGGGAACAACCTTTTGAATTGATGTGTGATGCGAGTGATTATGCTATCAGTGTTGTTTTAGGACAAAAACATGATAAGATTTTCAAAGTAATTTATTATGCTAGTAGAACTCTTAATGAAACTCAAATTAATTATACCACAACTAAGAAATAGTTATTAACAATAGTATATGTTTTTGATAAATTTAGATCATATTTAATTGGAGCAAAATGTGTTGTGCATACAAATCATTCTGTTATTAAATATTTAATGAAATAAAATGATGCAAAACATAACTGAAAAGATGAATTCTTCTTATGCAAGAATTTGACTTTGAAATTGTAGATAGGAAGCCAGTTGATAATCAAATTGTTGATCATCTGTCCAGACTTGAATCTGAAAAATCACTTTGTCTTGAAAAAGAAATTAATGAACATTTTTCAGATGAAAAATTGTTCAAAATTGATGAGTGGGTGTTAGATGGTATGCCGACATTATGAAATTCATTATTAGTGATATTGCACCATATGATCTGATATATCAATAGAAAAATAAATATATTTCTGAAGTAAAGACTTATTTTTTGGATGACCCATTTTTATATAAACAATGAAAAAATCTAATTATTTGAAGATGTGTGTATTTAGAAGAAAGTTATGAAATTATGCAAAAATGTCATGATTCTGAATTTGGGAGATATTTTGGTGTTGATAAAATAACATACAAAATTTTGTATTCTGGATTTTATTGGCTTACAATCTTTAAAGATGTTAATGTTTATATTAAAAATTGTGGTCGATGTCAACATGTAGGCAATATTTCTAGAATAAATGAGATGCGTGACTGGATGTGTAAGCTGCCTCGAAAGTTAATATTCAAAAGATAGTTTCAGTTTAGTTTTACAAATAGATTAATTTAATAATTAGGCAGTCACCCGTATACGCAAGTATACATATCCTTCAAGTAATACAGGGCTCTAGTGGAGTCTCGGTTATCAATCCCACGAGGAAGGTAAGAACTCTTCAAAATATAGAAAGATGTTGAAATCCAAATCTCAATTCACAACGCAAGTTAAAGTATTATTTAATATGCTAATGCAAAGATAACAACAGTTAGATTTACTAAAAGTTACTTCAAATTTTTCGAAGCAGGATTAACTAACACACACACTAAATTTTTTAATTGAAAGGTTTATATAACAAAAAGTGTCATCCCTCTTGTAATGATTTTATGATGAGTGATTGATATAGATTGATAATAGATTTGTATTGTGCTAAATAGGAACAATCATATTCTTTACCCTCGTCAGAGTACCCCCTCTTCCAAGTCATGTAAAGACCATTAGCAAATCCTAACCTTAACCACAAAATTTGTGGTTAGGCTGGGAGGATACTGATACTGACTCTCTCTTCAGAGCTCCCACTTCCTTTCACCTAAAGACTTTATGACCAAATTGAGGATTTTAGCATGTCACTCTAAAACCTCCAATTCGACTCTCATTAAAACATATTTCCCTATTTATTTGCACTCAATTCCCATGAACTACACAATTCATTCGGGGACATTGAATGGATTCTCCACTGTTGTTGTAGAACACTTAGTCCTTTCGGATTGGATGTTTTGCAACAGATTTTAATGATTCAATTGGCCAGATCGAAAAGTAAATGAATTCGAAATGAAAAATCATCACAATTTCTTTAACATTTTTATGGCACATCAAATCTACAACAACACTTCACCACATCTCATTGCAAGACAAAAGACAAAAAAATCTACTCATAACTCACGAGGAAGATACAACAAAATATGGATTTTATATATAAAACAAAGTCATACAAATCACAAAAGTAAATACAACTTATCTCTTTCTCATCCCCAAGCAAATCTCTTGTAGTTCCTTTAAATCCTTTTATCTCTTCTCTTCAACACTCAATTCTCTATTTAGAATGGTAAGGAAGAAACAATCTCCCACTTTACTCCTTCTACACTCCTTAGAGAAGAATCTCTCACAATACAAGACTTCTACACACTTTTCTAACACTTACAACAAATCCTAACACACTCGCTTCACTCCAAAAGACTTCTCTCCCTCTCCTCTCTCTAAAAAAGGGTGTCCATAACTGTCTAAAATAAGTTAGAAACAAATTCCCCAAGAATTTTCTCAAGCAACCCTTCAAAAAATCATCAAAATATGTTGAATTTGACTTGAACCGACATTGAGCGCCAGCGGCACTGGGACTCCAATTAATTGTTTGAACTCTCTGGAATTGGGCACCGGCGGTGCCAGAAGTCAATTTTCTTCATTTTGCTCTTTTTTGCTCCAAATTTGTTCCTTTTCGCTTTATTTTGCTCCAATCACCTAAAATCATCATATCTGCAACAAAACATGAAAAATACATTCCTTTAAAGTACAATATCACCAAAAATAAGTTAAATTATATAACAAAAACTTGATATATTTTTTGTGCATCAAAATCCCCCAAACTTAACTATTACTTATCCTCAAGTAATCCTTTTACTACATAAAAATATAACTCAAAGTAGTGAATTCCTCACTTGTAGAATACTATGATTTTATATTTAAATGAATAAAATGGCAAGACTCTTAGAAAGAAGTTCAGTAACTCAGGTTAAAACAACATGTATAAGAACATTCAGTAGTCAAGTCGAAGAGTTCTAGTCTCATATTCATTTCAAGATGAACCATAATTCATCACATTAAGAGTGTCTTAAAAGACTATATGAAAAAGAAGTCTATGCAATCTCCATTAGAAAGTAAGCTAATACTTTAAATATAAATTCAGAAATCTTACTGAGTTCTTCCTTTAGGTTGATTCAAGTGAAGCAAATTTTTTATTAGACATCTCCTCAGGCTTCTTCTCACATATATCTTTTTATTCTTTCTCTTCTTCTTTTTTTTTCTTTTTTTCTTCTTTGGGATTGTTTTTCAATCATTCTTTTCTTTCTTTTCTCTTTTTTTTTCTTATGAGGTTTACTGTATCTGGATAACCTTTAATGGTTTTGAACTTCACTTTCCTCTTTCTAAAGTTGAAACCTGAAACACCTCATTACTTTATAAATATATATCAGCTTTATAATTCATTACAAAGTCACAAAACAAGAGTTCATTTCACTCCAAATAAAATGAGCAGAAAAATGAACTAACAAGAAGTATCTCTTTGCAGATTTAAGTTTGAATTGAAAGACAACATTTGGTTTCATCATATTAATGAAGCTTCAAAAGCATACAATAGTAGAGTGAATATAACTTTCACCAAACTAATGAGGTAAATTTATCATATTCCCTTCACACTGAGCTCAAATTCAAATAAATGTAAATATTATTTTTTTAGTAATGAGCTAGTAGTTTAGAACAAAGAAAGAACTTATTCTTATAGTATGCTTGGTAAAACAAAGTACAACAACAACAACAACAACAAAGCCTTAATCCCACTAAGTGGGGTCGGCTACATGAATCCTTTTTCTCCATTGTGTCCTATTTAGTGTCAAATTTTTGTTTATTTCTAATAAATTAAGATCATTTTTTATGCAATAAGCCCAAGTTTTCCTAGGTCTACCTCTGCTTTTCTTAACATAAGTCGTATTTAAAACATCTACTCTCCTAATTGGATCATCAAGTGGTCGATGTTTAATGTGACCAAACCATCTAAGGCGACTCTCACTAATTTGTATCCGTCACTGGTGCAACACCAACCCTATTACAGATATATTCATTTTGCATCTTTTCTCTAAGTGTAAAGGCACTCATCCACCTAATCATTCTCATCTCGACAACACTTAACTTAACATTGTGCCTCTCTTTTAAAGGCCAACATTCAGCACCAGAGCATTGAAAGTCTCACCACCATCTTATAAAATTTTCCTTTCAGTCTAGGCGATACTTTTCTATCACACAATAGGCCGGACGCATTCCTCCACTTCAACCAACCAACATGAATTCTACTATTAACATCCCCATCTATATCATCATCGATTTGAACAATGGACCCGAGATATCTAAATCATTTGCACCTTTTAATAATTTGATCACCCAAAGTTACACTTATGTCACTATACCTACTATTACTAAAATTACATTCCATGTATTCAGTTTTAGTTCTACTCAAACGAAGATCTTTAGACTCCAATGTAGACCTCCATAATTCAAGTTTTTCTTGAACTTTTTCTCTTGTCTTATCCATAAGGAGGATATCATCAGCAAAAAGCGTACACCAAGGTACATCCTCCTGTAAATGTCGAGTAAGACCATCCATAAATAAAGCAAAAAGATATGGGCTTAAAGCCGATCCTTGATGTAAACCAACAAAAATAGTAAAATATTTGATCAATCCTCCTTCAGTTCGAACACATGTAACAGCTCTAGCATACGTATCTATAATGACTTGAATATAAGTCATATCAACACCTTTCTTCTCAAGGACTCTCCAAAGAACATCTCTAGGAACCTTATCGTAAGCTTTTTCTAAATCAAGAAAAATCAAATGCAGTTCCTCCTTATTATCTATGTACTTCTCCATCAAACCTCTCTATAAATGTATAACTTCCATGGTAGATCTACCCGACATAAATCCAAATTGATTAGGAGAAACCTTCGTAATACGTCTTAACCTATGTTCAATTACCCTCTCACATAATTTTAAATTATGACACATCAATTTAATTCCTCTATAATTTGCACACTCTTGTGCATCTCCTTTATTCTTAAAAACGGGGACTAAAATGCTCTTTCTCCACTCCTCAGGCATCTTTTTAGTTTTTAAAATAATATTAAAAAGTTTAGTAAGCCAGGAAACCCCCAAATCACCTAAACATTTTCACACTTTAATTGGGATATCATCAGGTCCTACAGACTTTCCCCTCTTGGTTTTTTTTAAAGCCTCATCAACTTCTTTTTTACTAATGTGACAATAAAAATGAAAAGTTTTATTATTATTAATGATATTAAGATCACTAAGGTCAATCGTACTTTCAGCATCTTCATTAAAAAGTTTATCAAAATAACTCACCCACCTATGTTGAATATCTTTTTCTAAGAAAAGTACTTTTTAATTTTCATCTTTAATACACTTTACTTGAGTTAAATCTTTACTTTTCTTTTCTCTTTGTTTGATTAGTTTATACATATATTATTCACCATCCTTAGTATCTAACATGTTATAAAGATCACTATAAGCAGAATTTTTAGCGTCACAGATTATTCTTTTAGACTCCCTGCGGGCCGTTTTATATATTTTCTAGTTCTCTACGCTTTTACATTTAAACCAATTTTTATAACATAACTTTTTATATTTTATCTTTTCTTGCACAATATTATTCCACCTCCAACTATTTTTATTTATAGGAACTTTCTCTTTTGATTCTCCAAGTACATCTTTAGCCACTTGTTTAATAGTATTAGTTAATTTTTCCCACATAGCATTAGCATCTTCATGGACATCCCAAATATTTAAATCTAGAATTTCACTCATAAAAATAATTTGATTTGTGTCTTATAGGTGCCCTCATCTTATTCTACGATGTTGAATCCTAGTATTCTTTATTTTACAACTCTTCATCTTAAAATCTAGAACTAATAATCGATGTTGGGTACTTAATTCCTCACTTGGAATGACCTTACAATCCTTACAATCTTGACGATCTCTTCTTCTCATAAGAAAGTAATCAATTTGTGCTTTATTAGATTCATTCGTATAAGTAATAAGATGCTCATCTCTTTTCTTGAATAAAGTATTAGCAATAATCATATCATACGCTGAAGCAAAATCTAAAATGGCTCTACCTTATTCATTAATCGCTCCATAACCGTAGCCACCGTGAATATTTCTGAAATCTTCTACCACTTTGCCGACATGTCCATTTAAATCTCCTCCAATAAAATTTTTTTCTTCAAGGGGTATCAAGTGTATTAAGTCTTTTAAATCATTCCAGAATTTATCTTTAGAGTCTATATCTAAACCAACTTGAGGAGCATAAGCACTTATAATATTAAAAATCTTAGTATCAATACTAATCTTAAGTGCTATAATTTTATCTCCAACTCTATTAATTTTAACAACGTTATCTTTCAAACTCTTATCTATAATAACACCTACACCATTTCTAATACGACTCTTACCAGAATACCATAGTTTAAAACCTAAGTTATCAATCTCCTTAGCTTTTTCTCTAACCCATTTAGTTTCTTGAATACATAAGATATTTATCTTTCTATGGATCATAATATCAACCAATTCCATTAATTTACCATTGAGAGTACCTATATTACAAGATCCTATCCTAATACTAATATCATAGACTAACTTCTTTACCCGCATCCGTCCGTAATGTGGGAACCCTTGCTTACTTGACACTACACCCGGGCGTCGGTGTAGCGGCCCTTGCACACTTTCCATTGTATTCAGGTCATACAGCGCGTCGCTTCCAGGGGACACCCTAACACTTACACAATGATCAAGTAAGCAAAGTAAATGAAGAAAAGAACTCCCTCGAGCAAATAATTAAGAATGATGAAAGTTACTACTCATAATAAAGTTACCTAGAGGAATGCATCTTTTCAAAATATAATGGGATAAAACACATTTAAAGAAAAGATGTTTATAAGTTGCACTTTTAGCTAAACAAAAAAATACAATCTTTATTAATATACATGCATTTAGAGATAAAAACATCACTTATTTTGAGGACTTTCATCATAATTTTACATGCAAAAGAGGCAAATCTTATAGAGTGACCTTTAAACCAATTTAACTTCCTCTAACCAGCAACCACTTCCAGGAACCATTATCAACCACTTCTATGATTTTAATATATGGAGAGGAATCAAACCATTGGAAAATCAAATGTCCAAAATTTTCTAGTAATGAATAAATTTCAAGCCAAATATCAATAAAGAAAAATAAATTACTATTGCGGTTGACATGAAAACTGTTTGCACTTTTTGATTTAATAACAATATGAGTTAAAGCTTTCCAAAAAGGAGAAATCTTCTTTTTCTTAAACCAGAGAGAACCATAGTGCTCATAACAACAAGAATCTAAAAGAGTATTTTAATTATAATGCCTCGAAATGATTTTAGATTTATACAAGAGATTTATGCAATCCAAATTAGGCAAAATCCCAAACCACCATATTGCGTAGGCTTAGTAAAATATACCAAGCAACAATATGAAGCTTATTATAATTACCACCATTAAAAATAAATTATTACACAAAGAAGTAATATTTTTCCTTAGTCCTTTAGGAATACTTACTTCTAAATCAACAATGCAAATAACTCTAAACTGTAGTTTCATGAAATTGCAATCTTTCGACAAATGAAAGGACTTTTAATTTCAAAAAGGAAACCTAAGATAATATTTTGTCTAAAAGCTTTGACAATTAACAAGTACAAGCTTGGAGCTTGATAACAACTTCTAGATATTTTCAGAGAGGGGCTTTAAGAGCAAACCTACTGATCTCACAAATATGATGTTGGGTAGTTGACTCAATAGATTTGGCAAAACATATACCATGTTTAGATGCATTAAAACTCAAAGTAGAGGCTATTTAGAACTCAAACATGAACTTGCATGAAAGCTCTACAATAGAGCTAATCACAGCATCTCCAAAAGATCAACAAATCTCCATCTTAAAAGAAAATGGGGATTCATAATGTGTACACAAAATTGTGCATTTCCATACATACCACCTAATTCTTATGTGTCAAATTGGTGCATTTACATACACCCAACCCAAATCTTATGTATTTACATGTCTAATACATGAACTTTACTGTAAAACAGTTGTACCACCAATTTCTTTCATATCACATAGAAAATAACACAAACTAATATTATAAATTCACACCAAATCACAAGACATAGAAGGAGAAATCACAGAGAGAAGTCGAGGAATGAGGGACAATCGTAGAGAGGAGAAGGAGAATCACAACAGAGAACACAAACCTAGGGCACGGGATGAGGGGTGGTAGAGAGGAGAATGAGAATCACACCAAGTAGATACAAGAGAAGGCGAATCACAACAGAAGCTAGGGCACAGGGTGAAGAATCGCAGGGGCATGAGGTATTATCGCGAACGGTAGACGGATTCGTAGGCCGCGGATATGACATGCGGTTTGCGTCTAATACAATTAAAAACATGCTTTTTCTTTAAATGCACGCCGAACACACTAAACAAACACACCCACTACGTTTTAAAAACACATAAGCAGCAAATAAGCTGCCGCAAACAAACCCATAATCTCACCCCTGAAAACTCTCCACACCACTCAATCTGCTAACATACAAAAGATAAAAAATAGGAAAAACACTTTTAACCTAACCCTAGAAAAAAAAATTTTAAAGCCCCAAATACTCACTAAACCCTATATATTAAGCCCCTCTATCATGACAAAAACAAGCTTATATACTTAAGAGCTTCATCCTGATTCCAATTTTGACATAAAAGGCTTCCAAATTTGTCAACTCGTGGGACTGAGGCAACAAGCACAGGTATGGGCGACCTGGTCCCCTTGGATAAGGGTGCGAATACATGGAAGTGAGCATGGGTGCGTAGATGTTCTACATAGGCGTGCTCTACGCGGCACTGGCCAACAACATGGAGGGCATGTGTTCATTGTAGGGTTGGTGCAGACATTTCGCCAGCTCTGGAATGGGTTACTTAACCATAACTCATTTTCTTTTGTTTTCCTTATTTGCCTCTTTTGCTTCCCAAAGTGGTTTAATTCCTTGCAACTTACAAAACATAATAAAGTATCTTCATGAGTGAATCATAAATATGCAACAAAACATGAATTTATGTAACAAAAATTATCACATATTTCATCCACATAAAAATCCCACCGACCATGCTTATTAGTTGCTCTCAAGTAATCTCATATATAGCTGGGTCTCAAATGATATTCATAGTTCTCACGTGGAATTTTGATTTTATAACTATATTACATATATATATATATATATATATATATATATATATATATATATGTATATATATATATATATATATATATATAATACATGCAAATATCATTTTAGGGTTGAATTTTAATTGATTTCTAATAATCAAGCCCACTGTTTAATTCCCCTCGTCTTAAGCCTATTCAAATCTTAAAATTTCAATATTGTGTGATTATAATATTTTTATTCCGCAGACTTGTTTTTAAATCGGTTAAGAATCAACCAACCAACTTAACATCACTTTACATTTCTCTTGAATAGAATTTTATAAAAATATAAATAGTTCCTTTAATTGGGCAGATAATTCTGTTATAATTATTGTTTTTAATTTTTATGCTTACATCAGGTTTCCTCAGAAAGAGAATGACCACTTATATAAATTTTCTTTTGAATTAGGCATTTCATCTTTTTTTAACTTTTTTTATTTTTTCATTTTCCATGAAATTTAATTATATGTGGCCCAACATATTTCTTTTAAGGTTTTCAAATGCATAATCTCTTGTAGTTTATAATTTTAAAATTATTATTGATGTAAACTCCCGACATATTTTAATCTATTGAAAAGTTTATATTCAATCAACTTGGCTGAGTTAACAACTAAATGATTTAAAGTATCTTAGGTCAATTATTTATATTTTAATTACACCATTTTAATTATTCATAAATTTTTTAGGTTTAAGATAAAGATTGTTAAAGTAGAGGATTTAGTTATCATGAAATTTATTCTAATCTCCCATTTTAATCAATATTCATAGTTCTAATTAAATTATTATATAATCTCATTAAATCATCATAATTCCTAGTGCAAATCATTATTATAAAGTCTAATGAACAACCTAATTATGAGAATTACTTCAAGGAAAATATACATGCATAACTGCCTCCCTGAAACTTATTCTTCTATCTTATGTATACCATATAAACATTTGCAGGAAAGAGAAGGGTCTAACATGTAATAAGAGGGAATCTGATACCAATATCACGATAAAACATCACTCCATGGTTATCAACAAAAAATGTGGTAGTCTTCAACAAATCAGTCAAACTTCCACCAAGCTCACCTGAATATTTGCACAAATGAATAAACAAAAAAACACTCAAAATAAATTCAACAAAATTTTGAAGTATCTTTCAAAGCAAATGCAAATAGAATACATGCTCCAAACACAAGATAATGCTTATGTTGCTTCTCAATGTAACATTTGATTTAATGCCCTCAACTTGCCAAGGTACAGTTAAACCTAAATGTCTTCCTCCATGATCAAAATTCTAATTTAGTAATCACTAATCAATAGCCTAATCTTTTGGTTGTCCTGAACTATAGATCTCAGAGTTTCTTGTAACATTTTTCTCATAGTTCGATAACAGTCCTCTAGAGAGTATGTAGGGGTGGATTCATGCTATCGTTAAAAAGGGAGTTTTCTAGGTTCAAAACTCTCTCAACTAACTCCCCTTTTCAAATCAATATCTATCCCGCTAGATGTAAGAAATGGTTCTCTTGGAGATGAGTTGGGGCTTCTTGAGACTTTGGATGGATTCTAACTGGGTGCTTTTGACTTAGGATCTAACTCAAAAGTGCTACTCTCCACCTAGGGCTATCGTCCAACTCCTTATCTAGGGGCTCCTTCTATTAGCGGACCTAAAAACTCAACCATCTCCATAACAATTATAGAGGTATCATAAAAAAAGAGCAGATTATTGCTTAGTTATTGTCCAACAAAAGTCATTCACCCACAACCTGCTTTTGAGGGTCAAATTCTTTAGATTCGAAAATTTGGCTCTCAACTACCCCTACCATCACATCTGTACCATGGACTTACTTCTTATATAAGATTCACTTAGATGTAACTGGGTGGCGTCCCTTTAGATTCATTTCTTAAAAGGAAAGCTAATGACCCGATTTGATCATTTATAGTTCTCAGGGCTGGAACGTAGCTTTATAACTCATTTTTCATATTCGCTACTAAGTCTTCCAATGATAAGTTTTTATCCCTAAATTGAAGGCGAAAAGTGAATCCTCATGGGTGAGTTTATTTAAGGTGGTCACTCTCCCGGTTGTTCCGAATTCTAATAGGTTTGGCTTGGGTGCTCCACCACTGTTGTTTTTCTATACTTGAGTTTTTACAATTCCAATTGGAGCTGGGATATGTCACCAATTTTTTAAGAAAAATTAAGAAATCATTTAATTTTTTAACTTGTTTACTAGCTTTATATGAAGAATTAAAATTTTAATATTATATGAAAAATGAAATTTCCTTATTTAAATTTCTAGCTTGTTCAATTAATATAAAAAGATGGTAAGTATAAATAAAGTACGATCTTAAAAAAAAATTAAGCAAACCAAGTATTAACATGAATGTGAAAGTTCACAAGTTTGAACCGGCATGAAAAACTAATAATTCAAGCAAGCTAAAGACAATCAATTTACTTAATGGGTTAATATAATCAACAATAACAATAAGAATTTATCCTATTAAGTGGGGTGAGCTACATAAATTCCTTTTCTCCATCGTGTTCTATGGCATATATTTTTTTTAATTATATTTTTATTTAATTATAATATAAATAAACATGCATGTTGCTACTTTTGTTTTAATATACAATAATTTAATGGATAGAAATGTATTTAGACTTTTTTGGAATGAGCAGCAGATCCGCGATTGCGAAAAGAGCCTTCGAACGTTTTGGCCTCCGCAAACCCTCTCCCGCCGCTGGTGGAAACGAAAAAGTGGAAGCAATACCCACCCATCTTGAATGGCGTCGCCCTTCTCCAACACTTTCACCACCACTTCCCCATCGTCCTTCTCTCTTTCCTCTAGCTCTTTAGCATCATCATTTACCCCATTATCCTCCTCTTCTGCCCCCTCTCCTCTCTATTCATCTTCCTCCGCTACAGCTGCGCCCGCCATCCAGACCCAATCCTTCTCCTTCGGCTCCGCCGGCACCTCATCTTGGCAGTCCAACCCGTTCGGTTCTTCTTCTTCTTCCTCCACTGCGTTATCTCTCAACCCTTCGTCCCTCTTTAGCAACTTATCAAACCCTAGCTCATCTACGGTGGCCCCTAGCAGCTCTTTCGCCTCATCATCTGCACCTAAACCCTTCCCTTTCAGTTCCATCTCCACTGCCGCCTCGGCCACTGTATCTTCCTCCTCTTTCTCCCCTACATCTACCATCAGCTTTTCTTCCTTGTCGAATACCCAGCCTTCTCCCAGCCATGGATCGCACTTCCTCTCAAACATCTCATCCTCCATGCCTGCAGCAACTCCTGCAGCTTCTTCCTTCACAAAGCCTAACATCGGAGGCAGCATATCGCCGCCCCTCTTCGGATTTGGGTCAGCCTCCGCTTCCGCTCCTTCGCCTTCCTTCGGGATGCTGTCCTCTGTTTCTTCTTCCTTAGTTACTACGCAATCCTTGCCAGCGTCGCCTTTGTTTGGTGCAACCAGTTCCACGGCATTTTCTCCGCTAGCCTCAACCTCAGGAGCAACCACTCCTTCGTTTGGCAGGGCGGCCTTATCATCGGCAGCTACTACTCCATTATTTCCTTCCTTCATTCAAACTTCCTCCGCCACTTCATCAAGCACAACCACAGGAACTCTTTCCTCGAAGCTGTTACCGTCATCTTCAACGTCTTCGTTATCATTTGGAAGCTCCCTGTTCTCGTCTAGCTTATCCGGTTCTGCCCCATCTCTCCAAAATGTCTTGCCATCAGCTGCTATTGATACAGCCTCTTTCCCTGCTGTGACCTTGCAACCTTCTATTTCATTTGGAACTTCTGCTTCCCAGCCCTCCTTTGGATTCAGTAGCAGTGCTTCCACAGCTAATTCAGCTGCCTCATCCATACCTCTCTTCTCTAGCGCTGGGACCTCAAAGTCATTCTCATTGCCTTTTGGTTCTTCTTCTCCAGCAACATTTGCATCTTCAGCGGGAGCTACTTCCAGTGTTATTTCACCTGCAAATGCTTCAGCCACTCCCGCTTCTTCTACTTTGTTTTCTACCCAAGCCTTTGCTTCTGTTGCATCTGCTCCATCAGTTCCTCTGTTCGGAGCTCTTGCCTCTTCTGCAACGCAGTCAGCTTCTACAGCAGCAGAAGCAGCTATAAGTTCGGCTGGCATTACTGCATCCGCAAGCTATCTGCCAAGCTCGAGCTTGCCATCAACATCTGCAGTTTCAGCTACTTCATCAGCATCAACAACAATTGCCTTGCAACCCTCAACAACTCTTGCTTTTGGTAAGATTCTGGTTTAGGAAGTTGATGTTACTTTTTTTTTAGCTTCTACAAAGTTGGATACTTTTGCGGTCCATGTTAATTGCAATGGAGCCTTTTGTACTTAAAATTTTAGATTAGCTTGTTTTATGTTATTTATTCTGAAGCGCATATGCTAATTCTTTGGACCATCATCTACTTGCAGGAAATTTTCCGTTGCCATTTTTTTTTTTAATTTACCACTCTTCTTCTTTCTTTCTACATTTATGTATGTATTTATTTTTCCTATATTTCTAAGCATTTTCTTAGCATCCGGTATGCTGAGATTTTAATTTCATATTTGAAAGTTAGTTTTTATTTATTTATTCTCGTGATTGTCCTTTTATGCATGTTTAAAACTAATTGTGTCACATCATGTCTATGGAAAACTGTATACTCGACACTATATGATATGTTGAAGAGATATAATCTCAACTTAAGGGCCCGCCGCAAGAGCTAAGTAAGACATAGAAAATTTAGTTTTGCATTTGAGGGAAAATGCTTCATATATGAACACATCTAAGTGAAATGTATAGTTATAAATATACATAATTGTTCAATCCAAATTTTTTGGTGTGCGATGCTAAAATCTTACTGACAAGATTCATAAGCAAATAGATATAAATTTAAGGGAGAACAGAGAAAATTCTAAGGACTGGAGAGAGAAAACATAAGATTTCACCAGATCTTCAACCATACAAGATTTAAGTGCAAATGATTCGATACATCAGAACTTTCCCTTGACCTTCCTATTTATAAGCTTAGACTAGGTTTGTTATAGTAGAAAAAGATGCATAAAATGTGAAATAAATATCCAAACTTCTTGTTATTAAATATTTGAGGTGTGTAGCCTGAAATACATGGAGATATATATCATTAGCTGGCTGAAATCACAACTTGGGTGAAGTCATCGACGTGCTTTTATCAAAATTTGACGAGTAGCTTTCTAGCTGGAATGACCTCAAAAGGCTTATGGCATGTTTAACATGACATGGACAATCTTAGTCTTGACATGTGTTGACCATTGTTATCAATTCACAAAGCACAATGCGGTGCACAAGACTTAAGTTTTTCTTCAAAGTACAAAGGGCATAACAAGGTGACATTTTTATTAACCAAGACGCTAATAAAACTATTAATGTATAAATACATTTATTAGAAATTATATAGAGGATGATTTAAAAGTTGATAGAAAATAGAAAAAAATGTGATATAATATATATCCTGAAGACAAATATTGAGGGTAAACATGCAAATTAAAATTTTGAACAATTTCTAAAAGTTTGTTGTAATGATTAAAACTAAAAAATGGTATAAAAACTTAAATGATGTAAAACCTGCAAATTAACTTCAACATGCCTCAATAGAGCCAAGCAAGCGTCATGTTCTACGCTTTGTTTTGCTAGTGAAGCGCTCTTTTAAAAAAATTGGCTTTGACTAATTTCCATTGAACTTGGTGGTTGTCCAATGAAGGTGATTTCATATTGAGCTAAGCGAGTTACATGATGGAATTGATGAGTTCATTATGGGCTTGACAATTTATGTTAAGTCGATGAGTTCATGGTTGCCTGCAAATTTGGTCTTTTTTGGGAACCACGGCCCTAAGTATTTGCCTTCACAAAAATGAAAATTTTTAACAAAATTTTATGAGGAAAATAGAAGCATCAGCCTATAGTGAGTAAATCAACCAAACTCCTCTACAATAAATCAGATCTTATTAAAAATTTAATCATAGAATTATAGCTAAGATATAAATTATGTGTCAATGAAAACAAATATTATTGAAAGTTCTGCTTCTGTAGCTACGATATATCAATCGACCTGGTTGGATTTGTTAGAAGAATAGTTGGCTACAAATGAGCTTGTCATTCAAATTCATTTGATAATTTCTATTAATTAAAATGTAAATCATTAGTTAATGCATGCAATGTGAAGAATAAAAGAGAATTTATAATGTTATATCGACATAACAAATTTCACCACAAAATTAGATTATGATAATATTAGATGGCATATATGGTAAAAATTGTTAATTGCTATATGATGATTTATAGTATGAAAATGTTCATAATTATTCCAATCATTATAAAATCAATATATTTACTTCCTAAAATATGCACGAGTAACATCATCAACCATCTTCTCATCATTATTTATTATAACATCCATTACATATATGCATATAACCTAGATAGAAGATTTTTTTTTTTCATAGATCTAATGGAGTCTAATGACTCTCTTGAGGATTTATCACTCTTCTGACTAGTTAACTCGACTAACCAACTATATCAATAAAAACATTCTATTGACATTTAAAACCATCGTGCACATCATGCATGAATATATATTGATGCTATAATGTTTTGTTAAATGCATGATAACCTATACACATGATAACCTACATCACTCTTGTGCTAGTTAACTCGACTAACCAATTATATCAACAAAAGTGTTCAATTGACATTTAAATCCATCATGCACATCATGCATGTATATATATTGATGCTATAATGTGTAGTTAAATACATGATAACCTAAATCACATATTTTATGCTGAGCTGCGGAGGCCAATTAGATAAGTTACTTCTCCCCACCTGTTTGACCCACATTTGAGTGTATTAACCACTAACATAGTTGTGATTAGCACTCAACTTACCAGAATAAAATAACCTATTCTTATCAAAAAGTAATTACATTATACCATAAGTAAACACTTATTTAAATGTCTAATTATTTAGCGTTCCTCACGAAAATATTGTGAAGGGAACAATTGCTTAAATACCAAAGAGGTGTAATGGAGGGAGAAATCTTGACGTTGAAATTGCCGGAGTGAAGGTGAAAGACAAGACAATTACGTTAAGGTCTTTAGATTGAGAAAACTGACTATAGCTTAAAGAATTATTAGCAGTTGAAATTAAAAACTAGAGAGGGAAGAAAGCTATGATAGCAATTGGAGGGGGAATTAAAATGACCGTTATATAGCACTCAATTGTTATGACGAATGATTTGTGGTGGCTGTGATGTGGGGAAACAATCATTTGGAACTAGAATTACAATGATGGAGAGGATAGAGTCAAAAAGACGAGAAAGTGGAGAAGATGGAGAATGAGAGGGAGTTTTCCACCATCGTTGAATAACTTACGTTACTAGCTGAAGCCTGTTGAAGAAGATGAAGAAGCGAAGGCTTGGGAGAGACAAATGTGACATTTGGCTGGCAGTGGGAAGGTGAAGGTAGTGTAGAAAAACTCAAAGCCGTTCTTTTACATATGGCTACTAGAGGTGGGCATGAGTTTTCTTGCACACACTGAAAAAAAATTCATACATGTTCATAACAGTAAGTGATTGCATTGTTCAAATTGTTTGCACAGTTTTCTATTATCTTTATATGTTAGTATAATGGACTTCTTTGGTTCATGATGCCAGGCGTTTTAATTTTATTGATTGCAGAGAGGAGAATTAACACTTGTATACTTATATGCATATTGAGAACATCAGGCCTACATATTAGGACCTTGCTGCAGTGATTATCATTCTATGATTTTGAACAGGTTCTACTTCAGCAGCTGCAAACATATCTGGTTCCAGTTCTACCAGAACACAGGCATTGTCTCCAGCCACTGTAGCAGTTGGTTCAGTGTGAGTGAGCACTTTTTGCAATGGCAGATATTTTTATATATATTTTTAATTTATAAAAATAGAAAATACTTTTCTGCTACCCGTGGTATTTGGACTGCAGAAATGCCACTTCTAGTAGTTTGGCTACATCTCAGGCACCAAAGTTACCCTCTGAACTTGCTGGAAAGACTGTCGAGGAGGTACCTCTTCTCTAGCTTATAATTTTGAGTTCACAGTATTTTGCACCATATTTAAGCCAAATTTTATGGAACATAAAATGGCGGAGATCTTTTGGCACAATGTAACCAATGGATATATCATCGTTGAAATTTACATTGTTCCCTGTTTTATGAAACCAATTCTGATTCCCACATCAATTCATTCTGATATATATTGTGTTTGCTTAATTGTTTGATGCAGTTTTCAACTCTCTTTAAAATCTTGAGACCTCAATTATATTTCTATATCTATATCTAAAATATTTTGTGATAGTCCATTTTCTTTTCAGTTGCCGAACTTGTCTTTCAAATAGAACTCTCAACTCATTATAGTACAATTGCCTGTAACCCAATTCATAGTTGGAAATAACTTTTATCATATATATAAAACTCTTCATCTTCATTATTTTTAATGGGAAGCCTGCTTGATAGAACAACCTAGCTATGTGTTATATAATTCTATCTCTTACTCTCTAGCTTGAATTACTTTGATTCCTATTTGTCTTATGTTTTTCTTCATTACAATCTCTTTTTTACATTCTTGACACAATGAATGATCCATAGGTTTTCTTATGTTAAATGCGTCAACGTGTCCCAATCTTGAACAAGATTTAAAGAATCTTTTACCACAATGCATTGACATTTGAATATTTGATTTTCCAGTAATATCTATTATCCTCTTATTATGTTTTATATATTAACTTTATCTGAAAAGTTTTTTATTACATTTTGGTAAGCAAGTAACCCCTTTCTCACATCCAAAGGCATTTTCTTATATTGATTAATATCAATACTTTTAGATGTTCTATACTTACAGATGATATGCTATTTGGTCCGAGATATACCTCATTCTGTTAATTTATTATAATAAATGTATGTGCGGCAAATAGCATTTGATTTGAATTTTAAGTGTGTATTTTCAAGTCAGTTTTTTTTTCTTGCATTTGAATCGAGCATAACTAAATTTCTTTGCATATAAATAAAAATGTTTTCAAAATGAATTTAATATTAAGGGCATTCGCATACATATCACACAATCTTTATGTATTTACATATCTCACACCTAAACTTTCATATTTACACAAATAACACTCAAATCCTTAATATCACATTAAAATGGTACTATAACCACATTTTAAAAGTCAAATACACCTTTTCATGCATAGATTTAAAACATAAAAGTGCTATATATATATATATATATATATGCAAATATGAAATTTTAGGCGTGGATATGTAAATACATAAGAATTATGTGCTATTCATATTAATTCCCTTAACAACAATCTAACATTTACTCTGTAAATTTTTTTAGTGCTATTTATTAAATATGGTGTAGATAATTACAAATCACATAAATTATATTGATAAATACAAATTGCAAAGTACGGACATAGTTATATAATTTGTTAAAGCCATTTAAAAATCACGAATGACTTTTAATGAGTATTATAATTTTTTTTAAATAAAATAACATTAATAAAAAATGATAATCAATAAATTGTAAATCACATACTTTGGTTTTAGCAAATAAAAAAAAATCGTTAAAATCATTAAAATTTTTGTAAACTAGAGTCTTAATCAACAAACTCATGAGTATTCCTAAAATAATTTGAAAAAATAAACTATATCTAGGCTGTATTGAATTGAGTAATTTATCCGGTAAAGGACGAATAAAACACTTTTACAGTTGTGGTTGAGGGGAAGATCGAGGGAGTTGTGATGGCATGAAACTGCAAATGCGATCGTTAACATGGAGGTTGAGAGATTCACAACTGCTCTTTGGTTTAGGGTGAAGGCTGTGAAGGTGCGAATGTTATGAGGCGAGGGTCGAGCAATTTTATATTATTGAATGAATCAACACGAGTAAGCCGGGTCGACAATTGTGCATAGCTCTTCACAAGACCACTTCATTGTTAGATACAGTAAAGCTGCACTTCTCAATTTGCTGCGTGTGACATGGACGTGAAGCTGAATTCCTCGTGTAACTTTGCATTGTTTAAAAAATGCACTTCAATATTTATTCTTAATTGGATTCTATGAATGGGGTATACTTTTTTAATATTCATAACATCTAAAATTATCTTATAAAGTTAATGAAGCTTTTACATATTGTTTTTGCCCATCCCTAAGCTTGCAAGATGTTATTTTGTTTGTCATTGGTGAGATTCCGATCCAAGATTTTATTTTACATCTTTTAAGCCCTATATCAACCATATTAGCTGATAACCATTGAACTTTTAAATGGTCAGGTTATCAATCAAGCTGGTTATTTATCTACATCTACATATATATATATATATATATATATATATATATATATATATATATGTAGATTCTCTCAGATAGAATTTGAGAGTAAACGTTAAGGATATACATATGAGTTGGTTAATGTTTTTTATTATGGCACTTGCTGAGGTGGTTTTGAGTGGGGCAAAAAATATTATTTTGCTGTTTGAGATATTCCTTCATAATGATGTGAGAATGGTATCATGATTAGTATCTGTTACTGTTGATACTGCTTTATTTATGCCTTATTGGCAGTTAATAGAAAAATTATCCCGAATAGCTTACGTTGTGTTTCAAGTTATTCTGCACTTTTAAGCTTTCAGATTATGCATGCATTCACTTTTAGATAACTCCCCCCACCCACAAAAAAAAAAAAAAAAAAAAAGAACATCAGTGAAGGGCATTTGTGACATATCTGGTTATATCTATTTTAGATTATCAAGGAATGGAATTCTGAACTTCAAGAACGGACTGCCAAATTTCAGAAGCATGCTGCAGTAGTATCTGAGTGGGACAAAAGGATCTTACATAATCGTGATGTTCTTATCAGGCTTGAGGTTCTTACATTTCAGTTTTAAATATTTAAAAATCTGAAGCATTTAGTTTTTGAAATGCAGCTTGTGACCACCACCTGAATTTCTCTCTTTGTTTTTAAATGTTTTTAACTTCATTAATTTCACTCGTACTGTTTCTATTGGTATTTTTTGTTTTAATTGTTGTTTCCTCAATCTATAGTAAAATTGTAATTTGAAAATGTTATGTGAAACCACCGGTCCATTATCGTGAACAAATTTAGTATCGGGCATGCTCTTTTAGCTTTAGTTGATATGGTTCTGGTTGGCTTCGGGTGACTTGGACATGTTGGAGCTAAAACCATTCTTCACAATTCATTTTATTTCTCATATGCACTTACTTCATTGGGAACATATCTCTCCTTGTCATAAAGTAGCAACATTTTTGGCCCATTTTGACACTGAATGTGAAATAACCAGGCTCACTTCTAGACTAACGGGATCCGTGTGCATCGAATATGAGATACATACTCACTTCTGGACCCAGTGTTAGAGGGATCCGGATTACAATTGGGATAAGTGTGATACTTGTAATTTAGAGTGTCCATTAATTTTGTGAATCGGGTCTAATAGAATGGAAAGTGCAGCAGTAAATTGTTGGCATCACGGAATTGGGTAATCCTTACACATAAAGGAATATAGTGAGCACAATAAAGATTATATGCTTATAAATTAGCTTAAACTATGTGAGGTTGTCTGAAAGATCATTAAAAATGATCCTTCAAATCATATCGTTGATCACCTTAGCTATTTTCCTTACTGGTTTTTTGAGAATTTCTTTTTCGACAAATAGCTATTTTAAAAAATAAATTAAAATGGATTTTTCTTTTTTGGAGTTTTGTGATAGGCTATCTTAAATATTTATCTGCTCTTCTTTAACTTGACCAAACCTCGTAATCTTTGTATTGCACTCCTTTTGCAGGCTGAGGTGGCCAAAGTTGTGGAAACTCAAGCTGGTTTGGTGAGACAGCTGGAATTAATTGAGACGCATCAACAAGAGGTTTGATTGAAAACAGCTAGAATAGCTTATTCTAATATTTTAGTTAACCGAAGTGTTGAATATTTGACTTGTGTGCTAGTACAAGATCGATTCTTTTGATCATTATTTGTTGTTTTAATGGTGCTAATATACTGTATGCGGTCCACTCCTGTTCTGGTTACTGTCCTCTCAAAAGAGTTTTCTGACTTAATTTCTAGACTGAATAATGCTTGGATGCATGCAAAATTTAGAGGTCTGATCTTGGATCTTGTTTACTCCAAGTTTATGATTTAAAGATGCATGCTGTCATTGTCACAACTCAAATTGAATAACTTGAGACAGACACGCATGCTCAGTTTACAAACAACGACAACAACGACATAAACAACAACAAACCTTTATCCTACCAAGTGGGGTTGGCTACATGAATCATTTTCTCCATTGTGTCCTATCGAGTGTCATATTTTCGTTTAATTCTAATAAATTAAGATCATTTTTGTACAATATGCCCAAGTCTTTCTAGGTTTACCTCTTACTTTCTTAACATAAGTCGAATCTAGAACATCTACTCTCCTAATCGGATTATCAGATGATCGACGTTTAATGTGACCACCATCTAAGACGATTCTCTCTAATTTTGTCTCTCTAATAATCTCCTCCACTGGAGCTACACTAACCTTATCATAGAAATATTTATTTCGCATTTTCTCTCTACGTGTAAAGCCACTCATCCACCTAAGCATTCTCATCTCGGTAACACTTAAACTTAGTTTATGCTTCTCTTTTAAAGGTAAACTTAGTTTATGCTTCTCTTTTAAAGGTCAATATTCAACGCCATAGAGCATTGCAGGACTCGCCACCATCTTATAAAATTTTTCTTTCAGTCTAAGCGGTACTTTTAGTAGAGCAGATACTTGTGTTCGAACAGGAGGATTTACCAAATATTTTCTAATTTTTGTTGGATTACATCAGGGATCGGGTTTAAGCCCATATCTTTTTGCTTTAGTTATGGATTGTCTTACTGGACATTTATAAGATAGTGTATCTTGGTGTTTGCTTTTTGTTGATGATATCCTTCTCGTGGATAAGACGAGAGAAAAAAAAATCATGAAAAACTTGAATTATGGAGGTCCATATTGGAGTTTAACGACCTTCATTTGAGTAGAACTAAAATTGAATACATGGAATGTAATTTTAGTAGTGGTAGATCTAGTGACAAAAGAGTAACTTTGGGTGATCAGATTATTAGAAGGTGTGAACGATTTAGATATATCGGGTATATTGTTCAAAGTGTTGGTAATATAGATGTGGTGTTATTAGTAGAATCAAGTTGGTTGGTTGAAGTGGAGGAATGCTTCGGGCCTGTTGTGTGATAGAAAAGTACTGTTTAGACTGAAAGAAAAATTTTATAAGATGATGGTGAAACCTGCAATGCTCTATGGTGCTGAATGTTGGCCTTTAAAAGAGGAGCATAAAACTAAGTTAAGCATTGCTGAAATGAGAATGATTAGGTGGATGAGTGGCTTTACACTTAGAGACAAAATGCGAAATGAATATATCCGTGATAAGGTTGGTGTAGCTTCAGTGACGAACAAAATTAGAGAGAGTCGTCTTAGATGATTTGGTCACATTAAACGTCGACCATCTAATGATCCGATTAGGAGAGTAGATGTTTTAGATTCGACTTATGTTAAGAAAGACAGAGGTAGACATAGGAAGACTTGGGCATATTGTATAAAAAGTGATCTTAATTTATTAGAATTAAATGAAAATATGACACTAAATAGGACACAACAGAGATAAAAGATTCATGTAGCCGACTCCACTTAGTTGGATAAAGTTTTTGTTGTTGTTGTTGTTATTGTAGTCTAAGCGGTACTTTTCTATCATAAAATAGGCCTGAAGCTTTCCTCCACTTCAACCAACTTGAATTCTACTAATAACATCCCCATCTATATCACCATCACTTTGAACAATAGACTTGAGGTATCTAATGCGTTTACACCTTTTAATTATTTGATCACTCGTAGTTACAATTCTGTCACTAGAGCTACTACTACTAAAATTACATTCCATATATTCAGTTTTAGTTCTACTCAAATGAAGACCTTTAGACTCTAATGTAGACCTCCATAATTCAAGTTTTTCTTGAGCTTTCTCTCTAGTCTTATCTACGAGAAGGATATCATTAGCTAAAAACACGCCAAGGTACATCCTCCTATAAATGTCCAGTAAGAGCATCCATAACTAAAGGAAAAAGATATGGGCTTAGAGCCGATCCCTGATGCGATCCAATTAAAATAGGAAAGTGTTTGGTCAATCCTCCTTCTGTTCGGACACAAGTGACAACTCTAGTATACATATGTTTAATGACTTGAATATAAGTCATATCAACACTTTTTCGTTTTATGCGTTAAGTTGTCAATCCCAAAATAAAATCATTAAATACATTAAGAAAAATGAAGGATAAAGACTTTAAACTTAATAGTCTTTAACCGTAACAAAAACTATTCAAAGTCATACAAACATTCAATAAAAAGTAACAAGTTTTTGATAAAAAAACTAAACATAAATAGTCTGAACTGAACAAATAGAAGTCCTATAAAAACATAGCTTGACTTAGGCCTTCAAATTCAATGGTCTCTCCCATTGCCATCACTTAGAAGGTTTTTTTTAAAACCATCATATTAGTTTATTGCTTTTGTAAATAGCCTCTTTATCCTCACTAAAATTAAATCATCCCAATCCTCTCCATCATCTTTCTATTTTCTAATTAATAAAATCATTAAGATTGCTATTTAAAGCAATGGTTATATTTATTTTTTGTGATTTATATTATCCTTTTTTTTCCTAACATTTGTGTTACTTTTTGTTGACTTTTGTCTCTTCTTCCATCATCTATAAAATAAGTTAACATTGAGATTTTTCTTGTGTAATATTGACTTTTGTTATTCTTCATATTTTTGTTGATGATATATGGCTTAATTTATACTTTTTAGTAAATAAAAATCAGTGTTTGTTTTAATTAGATAAACTAATTTGGCTATTCGGGCATTTATTTTCTATCTACACATGAAAAAATTGTAGAGGCGCTCTTCTTTTTAAAAATGCTTTAAGGTTTGCCTCACTAGTTTGAGCTATACACCATTTCTTTCTTTTGTGAGGCCATGCATGACATTTTACACTTTCTTCTGTCTAAGGCACACAATGTATTGTGCAATTTTAAGTTGGAAAGCATATGCCAATAAGGGTGTTCAACATCATTTATATGCAATTCTTTCTCAATTATTAGGTTGAAGTTTTTTTCTTGAGAAAACACCTATCAATCAATTGAGCAAGTTATTATATATATATATATATATATATATATATATATATATATATATATATATATATATATATATATATATTGAGAAAAGCCCAACTAATTTTATTGAAAAAGAAATGATATATCACCCAAAAGTGGCACCCTATCCATAAGATATCAACATACAATAAAACCCCAATATAAAGGGATACAAACTCAAAAAAATTCTAAAACATACAAATAAAACAACTAGCTAGTGACGAGCCATTCTTGTCCTGCCTCTTCCTCTAGTTTTGGTGACGGAGCCAAATATCAAATTTTGAAGTGTCGTGCCATTGTCGGGAGTAATCAAAGTGTCATCCATTAAGTTTCGAAGCTGGAGGGTGCCCCCAGCCTTCTTTTTCCACCGAGAAGTGTAAACCTGTCATTTTTCATCTGAAGATTGGCTCATGCGATCTTCAGTCTGATTAGATGGTGGAACCGCAATAAAAGGAAAGCCAACCTTTGCAACAACGGGAGGTTCAACGTGTAATGTCGCCTCTGCACCTAGTGCTTTCTGAAGAGGAGCTTCAAGACTATCCTGATTTGCAATCCGAGCATTATCTCTTGCAGTAAGGTCAGAAGTAGGGGCAATTGCTTCAGATACCAACTCCGGTATTGTGGTGAGTCCCTCCTCAGGGGAGCCAATGTGCCAGAGCAATGAGGAGTTCCTGAATTACATTAGATACCAACTCCTGTCTTGTGGTGAGTCCCTCTGGTGGAGCCAATGTGTCCAGAGCAGTGTGGTCCTGCTTTTGACTATATGTTCTCAACTGTGGGTGCAATCTCAAACATTTGTAGGCATGCCATGTAAACTAATAATTTTTCTTATATAATGTTGCTAGCTTTTCAACCAAATTTGGCTGTTTTATTGGCAAAATTATTGGATTTTGTCAATCTGTTAGTATCTCCCAAATGCAATTTTTTGTTTGGAATTGGAAATACCTATAAAAAAATTCATTGCAATTTTTCTCACTGCCACTTTAGATTGGGCACTGACTATGATGTTTCACTTGATCTATGATGTTTAGTCTTCACATTTAAACATATATTCCACTTTGTTCCTTTTTATCCTGGCCATCGAAACACTAATTTTATACCTTTTTACTTCTTAGCACTCCTTGGATGAATGTTATATTCTTGAGTGATGAGCTTCTTGAAAAATCTTTTGCTTAAATTAGAATCATCTATTGCCAATAAACACAGCTTATTTTTTTTAACATTATGCATCAACAATATTTTCTTCTTTGGGATTGGGAAAGATTACTATTATTTAAAATTTTTGAAAATTGTTACTTGATATGGTCTTAAGTTTTGTTGATTAAATAGTCTATTGTATTCACAATATCAAGATCTAAGCGGATGTTGTGCTTGAGACTTCTTATGGCGATAACATTTAATGTACTGATGGGCATCATTGCTAACATGATTGAGTCAATCGAAGGGGGTTCAACGTGGGGTTTTTGGAATTCAAAGTTGTGCATTCAAGATCATAGTATGTTTGTCATGTAGTGATGAGCATGGCTAGATCAATGAGTAGGGTGACTGCTTAATGGAAAGTTGTGAATGGGGGATGATTTGACAATATCATGGGTAATAAGATGTTTGATGGATCTTGATGCCAAAGTAAAAAAGTGGGGTCATGTATGATGCCCTTATAAATAGAATTCTGTGAGCGATATCATTTGCAGTTATCTTGATCTAGTACCATGTTAAGATAGTGGGATAATAGGATCTATATTGAATTATTGTGGTGTGCAATCGTTTGTGTGGCTATGTATAAACACAATTAATGGAACAAGAAAGGAATATAGAATATGTTCAATAATAATGAATTATTGTAATAATAAATGTTAAAGATCCTTGCTATGTTTGATCTAACTTATGACACAATATTGATATAGTACAACAACAACAACAACAATAACAACAAAGCCTTAATCCCACCAAGTGGGGTTCGCTACATGAATCATTTTTCTCCATTGCGTCCTATTTTGTGTCAAATTTTTATTTAATTCTAATAAATTAAGATTTTTTTAATTTTAATTTTAATTTTTTGTTTATGCAATAAGCCCAAGACTTCCTAGGTCCTTTCTTAACATAAGTTGAATCTGAAACATTTACTCTCCTAACGGGCATCAGGTGGCCTGCGTTTAATGTGACCAAACCATCTAAGGCGACTCTCTCTAATTTTGTCTGTCACTGGTGCAACACCAACCCTATTACAAATATATATATTCTTAAGGCGACTCTCTCTAATTTTTAAATTTTTTATTCATGTTACTATATATTGATATAATAACATGAATAAAAAATATTTAAAATAATAATAAAAAAAATAAAATAGGTTAAAAAATAAAACAAATTTTGTTATGGTAATATGAACTCTGAATTAATTCTATTTCAATCAATGATGAAATTTATTTTGTAAGTAAACACTTCTTAATGGACCAAATATGCTTTAAGGTGAAACTTGGGCATCAAGAATTCAAGCTGTTTGTATGAAGGTAATCAATCAAATTTCCTATCCCACATGGGTAGTATAAGGCTAATAATGACTAGGAAGAAGATAATCAAGAAAATTACAATTTGCGTTACTCATTAAATATGTAACCTTTTGTATAGGCAGATAATTTGACTCTTAAAGGTTGTTTCTTGCCTAGTAGAATGAATATTGCCCACTTAGTTCTAGTTTTGCATATGGCTGATTCTAACACTCTTCCTACTTTGAAGACTTACTTTTCACATACTAAATGGAACTTTTAGAATCTTGGATTGATGGTAGTACAGGGCATTTGGACATTATGGTTTAGTTGTCCTACTTGAGAGTCATGGCCGAATTTCTTGGCGTCTTGAATTCTGAGAATATAGTGAAAGTCGTCTGCATACACACGTGCGCGCGCACACACACGTGTGCCACAAGCCGTGGCTGTTGGTTGATAGTTTTCTCTTTAAGTCCCCTCAGGTCAAGGGTTCGATCCCCCGTAATGCAGGGTTTTCAAATATATAGACACATGGCGTTAGGCCTTCAGCATATGACTGTAGCACATAAAGAATCGGTATTTGGCCTCTGCCAAATACCAATTCTTTATATATATATATATATATATATATATATATATATATATATATATATATGTTGACCTCATTTTCAGTGAGGTCTTAGTTTTTTTCCTTAGAGCCTTGGATCTAGCTTTAAGAGTTCCTTATTAACCATTCTAAAGGACTAGTATTGGAACTCACCTTGCATAGAATTTCGAACCACTTCTTGACCCATTTTTGTGAAGACCTCGCATGAGTAGTCCCAAGCACTCGACTCTTAGTTGCAAGGGCTAAAGACTAACATGTAGAGGGTCCGAAAATGAGTTCCCACAGGATCATACGCCCCTAGGGAAACCCTTAATGATCTGGGCACTCGCGGACACAATTTTTGCGCATGCATCGCACCACTTACCTTGAATTGACTTGTCCGTCAGCAAACTCGTTTGAACCATCTCAGATGACGAAATGGACCACACGGATGCGTCTGAGACGTCGAATTTAGCTAGGAAGGACACCCATATTACTATGGTTTCACAAGCGAGTGATCGACACGAAAATCGATGCACTTGGACATTTGATTAGGGGTTGCGGGTCTAGGCTTAGCCCAGGTGCAGTTCATGTTCAATTTGAGCTGAACACATGCTAAATGATTTCAAATTTCAAAATTAACCGCCTAATCTCACTTTAATGCAATTTAATTAGAGCAATTATTTGCCAAATAAAATTCCTCTGCAAACGAAAACCATTCAATTCCCTGCCAATGCTTCGCTTAACGTCTTCTCCCTGGCATTCAAATCGGAGAGGACACTGAAAACTCCTCCTTCGGCCATCTCTGCACCAAAAGCCTTCACCCTCTTTCTCACGCTCGATCCCGCCTCCCTCCTCGTTGAACAGGCCGAAGCCCTCGTCAATCCCTTCCTCTTCTGCACCGAGACCTCGTCTGTCTGCTTCGACTTCTCCTCTTAGCCTCCCCCGCTCGCCATCCTTCTCGCCTGCATCGCCCCCCTCTCCTCGAACCGAAACCCTACTTGCGCCTCTCCCCTGTGTAGCCTCTCCCTTGCGCGACAGATCTCGTGCCGTTCTTGCGTGCAACCCGAAGCCTGCTCCTCCTTTCTTCCTCCGTCCGGTCCCTCTTAGGAGTCGCCTCTGCAATTCAACTCCCCCGCTCGCCCCTTCTCCGCATTGAAGGATTCCTGCTCCTGATGCACCCTTTCCTGCTCGATCGAAACCCTCGCCCAACACCCTCACCGGTTCGCCTCTTCTTCCTCTGCACCAAAGCGTTCAGCCCGCCTTCCCATCCTCTTCTCAGGTTTGATTCTGTTCCTCGCTCAACTTCCTCTCCCTCTGCAGCTACTTCTTTGACAACATCAAAAAGGCATACCACATGCATTTCTTTCTCTCCATATTTTAAATCAGATCCTTGTTGTATGGTAATTGTGGTTTTATTAGTCGAAAATCTAACGTATGGCTTGGAGGATTTGTGCTTCTTTGATTAGTTGGGTATTGGAGCAAGGACATGCTGGGTTTTCTTCTTAAATCCCCTGGGTATCATAGATAGAAAGTTACTGCCTTGTCCATATTTGCTTGCAAATTGTGTGACTGCCTGTCATTTCTATGATGAAAACACTAAGGTTTTTTTTTTTATTTTTTATTTTTTATTTTTTTTATCGCGAATTACTTGTTACTACTGCTTTTGACTTTGTTAAATTGAGCTTTGCTTTGCGCATACTGCATGTTACTTGCAACGCTTGGGCCTTAAGTCTAGTTGTCAAAAGATGTACGGCATCTGACGGATTCCTTACTGTCACAATTTTTTTTTTACTATGTGAATCTCGTTCTTCCCCATCTACTTACTTTCTAGTTTATATTTAAAGTTATGTCTCACCTCTGATTTTGACAATGATCTCAGTGAAGTGATTGTGTCTGAAGTTAACTATTCTTTGTCTATTTGCTTTATATATTAGAGTTTTTGTTTGAAATAAAAATTATTTTTGCCACTTTTTATTGCAATATTATTTCTTCAGAATTCAATGCTATATATATTTGTTGCATCTATTCATTTCCAAAGAGTTTTACTTGCCAACCATCTATCTGAGAATGTTGTACAACTTGTTGCAACAAAAATTTTACTTAGTTGACCTTGATATCGTGAATGTGGATGTTTTCTCATGATGTTTAGTGTTTGGAAGTATTTGGAAGCTGTAGGAGAGTTGGGAGAATGGTAGAGTTGCTGATTGGAGTATTCGAAAGTCATGGGAGAGCCGTTGGAGCCTTAGAAGTGCTGTAGGAAGCATTGAAACTGCTGTTTGCTGCTGTTTGGAGGCCTAGAACTGTTGTTTAGCTGCTGTTCGGAGGCCCAGAGGTGTATTTTAGCTGTAGAAAGCTGCTGTTGGTTGTTTGGAAGTTCTGTAGGAGGCTGTAGGGGAGCTGAAAAGCTGCTGTTGGCTGCTGAATTGCTGTAAAAAGCTGCTGTTGGCTGCTGATTTGCTGTAGAAAGCTGCTGTTGGCTGTAGGAGGCTGTAGGAGGCTGTAGGAGAGCTGAAAAGCTGCTGTTGGCTGTTTGGAAGTGCTGTAGGAGGCTGTAGGAGAGCTGAAAAGCTGCTGTTGGCTGTTTGGAAGTGCTGTAGGAGGCTGTAAGGGTCTGTTTGGTTCGGCTGCAGATTCTCAGCTTTCCAACTGCAGCTGTGCTGCTTTCAGACCACTCAGTAGAAAGCAGTAATGTGGAGCTAGTTGGTTCTGTTTGGCTTCATCTGCGTGAGAACTATTGCGGTGAGCACTTTTTCTACGTAAAAACGACCAAACTCGCCCCGTTTATTAAAACCGTTTTAAATTTTCGATTTCTTTATATAAATATGAGATTAATAGACATAAAAATTTTATAAATTTTATATATTAATTATTAATATGAATTAAATTGTTGTTATATATTCTTTTTATAGAAAATTTTAAAATTCCTTTTAAAATATGTGAAGTTTAACGTTTCTTACAGCACTCAATAATTCCAAACAACAACTTTAACGTTTCTTACAACAGCCTACAACAATTGGCAACTCCAAAAAGCATCTTTCAACGCTTCCTACAGCATTTGTATGGCCTCCTACGACTCCAAACAACAATTTGCAACACTACAAAGCATTTCTATAGCCTACAACGAATCTAAACAGCAATATGCAACACTACACAGCATTTTTATAGCCTCCAACGACTCCAAACAGCAATATGCAACGCTAAACAACTTTTTTAAAGCCTCCAACGACTCCAAAGAACAATATGCAACACTACACAGCATTTCTAAAGCCTCCAACAACTCCAAACAATAATATACAACACTACAAAACATTTCTAAAGCCTCCTACAACAGTTTCCAGCAGCTCGCAGCACTCCCAAAAAGACATTTGTAAGTCTCCAAAATCAACTAGGAAACCCAGCCCAAACAACTTTCCAAAATCGGACCCCCAAAATGCCCTAAAACAGTGCATAATCATTCTCATAATAGCAAGTAACCGGCTACGAAATCAAAATTTAAAACCCTCCTCATGAATAAGTATATGTGCAGCCTCCACAACAGTAAAAGTATAAGGCAAAAGAAAACAAGTGTGGCTCTTTCATAAAACCTGCTCATATGAATTTCAAGTTTGTATAAATTTCAGATTTGTATAAGAAAACAAATTGTTAACAATAAAGTCCTATATCCAAAACTTTTGAAATAGGTGGGTCAATCACTGTTAAGGACTTCACCAATAATTGCTAATGATAATGCCGAAAACTGAATAGAATCGAGCACGGTCAAACTCCATTATGCAAGGTTCCAAGTGGGTGGCAAAACATCAATGCATGTATCTTTCCAAACAACTCAAGCAGCAAAACACCTAACAATTATATTTGGCAACCTCCTTTAACAGAAGCAGCAAACTACTTCGCATTTGTATGTATAGCACCCTCAATAAGGCTCACTAAAGTTTATGTCCTGACAACTCCATAATGAGGTAGAACACCAAAGTTATAATGCAGTAAATACAATCGTCCAACCTAACAACCTAGACCAACAGCAAGAATGCAGGCTTGTGGAGAGGATTTGAGGGGTATTTGACTATCAGCTTTTGTCTGGGATTGAGGGGTTTCAAACAACCATTTAGGAAATCCTTTGCAGACATGATTTGAGCATCACTAAATAAAATTCCATGAAAATCGAAAAAAAAAACATCAATCTTGATTTCTGTTTATGGAATAATGAGATAAAGAAGGTCCAAGATTTTTTTTTTAATTCAGATGTAAATCGAGAAACAGTAAAAGAAGGAAAAAAAAGTAATTTCAATTCTTTCCATCTCTTCATCCTCCCGTCCTCTTTTTTCTTTTACTAATTGAAAATAATTTATAAAGAAATTTCGTCAAAAGAATGAATAAGTGATCTGCATGGAATTCGTTTTTGAAGCGTTTTGAAGATAAAGAACATTCATGATTAAGAAATATAAATGAAAGCAAACATCATTCACAATTATAATAACCGTATGACTTTCCTTAATTCCATCCATCTGGAGGAATCCAAATCCCACCAAAGTCAAGAAGAGGAAAACCTCACAATTCCATCGCATAAACACACCACCCAATTTTAATCAGATCAAACAACCTTTTAGAAAGAAAAAAATGGCAGATTAGTTTCACATACCAAATAGAGGAAATCCTTCACCTTAGGGAAAGGAGCCTGCAGCTGTGTGAGGAGAAGAGGCATTACCGTGTGAGCGAGAGGGAGGCGGGGTAGGCATTTCCGTGTGAGCGAGAGGGAGGCGAGATCGACGAGGCAGGAGAATGCGGGAGAGGTGAGGCGAGAGGTTTGGTCGCGATGCGCAGAGAAGAGCGGACGGGAGTGGGAAGAGAAAGTGGAGGCCAAAAGGAGGAGGTGAGGAGCAGGAGAGAGGAGCTAATCAATCGAAGAAGCGGGCGCGAGGAAATAGTATAGCCAAAGCTCTTCAATCTTGTACTCCTGGTCCTCAAAGATAAGGTTACGACGCGCGGAACGGTGGTCGGCAAGCATCCGTATGTTTCGATAGGGAAAATCGCGGCCGTATAACACTTGCAGAATCCCCGGCCAACGCACCGGTGACGCCGACGACGAGCGAGTGAGGGCCCGTCCTCCCTGAGAGCCATGCAGACGGTGGATCTCCGACGAGATGCAGCCGAGTTGAGGAGATGAGGGCATTTTCGCTAATTAGCTTCGGCGAAGCTGTTTTTCCCACAGGCCGCGGGGTGGATGCCGCGGCCAGCTTTTCATGTGCTTCGCTTTCCTCTCCCGCGAATCCGGGCGCCAAACGAAAAACTTTCGCTCGAATGCGCGGCGTTGTGCCGCGCAGCACCTAAAAAAGTCCATCCAAACAGGCCCTAAGAGAGCTGAAAAGTGCTGTCCATCGCTGAAAAGTGCTGTCCATTGCTAATTAGTGCTCGTTTGCGTGGCTGCAGCTTTCCTAGCTAGAGCAGAACATATTGCTTCGTGCAAGAAATTGCAGTGAAGCATTGATCGGTTCGTTTGATTGCGGAATGCGGAAAACAATTATGCAGGCAGTAAACGACTCGCATCGCCTACCGTTTATTAAAAACTGTTTCGAAAAATTCGATATATTTATATAAGTATACCAGTATTCACGAAACGAAATTTTTTAAAAAAATTTATATTTTAAATATACAAACTAATAAATTTAAATTATATTTTTTAATTTTTATATTTTAAATATATATTTACTAGCTTTATTATATCTAGATTATATAGTTAATTATTGTTTCAACGCAATAATTCATTATATAGTATGAAATTATTTAAGATATTAACAAAATATTTACATGCTTTATTATAACTTAAATTAATATATTAATAAAATATTTACGAGCTTTATCAGTATCTAGATTATATAGTGAATTATTGCTTCAATGCAATAATTCACTATATAAATGAAATTATTTAAGTATATTAATAAAATATTTACGAGCTTTATTATATCTTAATTTAATTTAATAATAAAATATTTACTGAGCTCGATTAAATCATATTTTTAATAAAATATATATTTGAAAATTTTTATTTTTTAAATAGATTGTTTGAATTAATAAAACATTTAGAGAGCTTTAAAAAATACGTAACTAAATAATATATCTACATATTTTAAAAGTATTAAAATTTTTTAATCTATAAAAGTAATCTTTTAGTTTCATATCGTTAGATATCTATATATATTAAGAGCATTAAAATTTTTTTATTTTTAAATCATATGTCTACACAAGATTCGAAACGAAAACACATCGTTAGTAACGATCGCATATCTCAAAAAATTCATGGAGTTCTACAACAAAACATATATTCCTCTCAAGACGTGATACAGCAGTAGAGAGAATAAAAAACCGTAGTGATTATTCCAACAACAACCAACAATATAATAACGTTCAATTTAGTTTCGAGACGTCGTAACTCCCGTGTCACTCCGTCTTCCGTCGCAGTCGTACACTCCCTAAGATCGGCCTCAGCGAGAATCTAGAAACTATCCGCCCATCTAATAGAAACCGCACCGCCTCTGAATGTTCCGAGAGACAGATAAAACTTTCGATGAAAGCTGCATGCGATCGTCGTGATGCTAAAAGAGATGTCTCATGCACTCACAGATGACAAAGAATCTACGAGAGGTAGAATCGACGTGCTGTGAGCTCATGTTTACTCGAAATGCGAAGACATACGCAACTTAATTAATTTGAGTATCAAACGATCAAACAAAATGAAAATAATCAGCTTAGAGTGTAGATCAGAATAATGCGAAGAAAGTCACTGAACAAGAGATAGAAAACATACATCAGACTCGGTCAACAAAATAACTCTCCAACTAACAAGTCGAAGTAATGTCTTCTCGAAGGGCCATCATTTCGTTCGACCCTCCCCATCTTTCATGCAAATTGTCAGACTGTTGTTCTCCTCCTCGGTGGAGATCGTTCAATGCGGTCCTCAAAACCTTCGATCGTAGCAACCTCTTCATTTTGATCGGCATGGTCAAAATCAACATCGACTCGAGTTGGATGCCACTCGATATAGCTTATGCAGGCTATAGCTTGCCAACACTATCCGCATTTGTTTGAACGAATAAGCGTGACATATCTCGACGAACGACCCATTTCTTCTTCCAAACTCCAATGTTCTCTCAATAACGCCTCACAAGCGATGTAACGTCTCTTATTAAACAACTCTTTTCTCGTTTCGCATGCGATTACTAAACTCTTTCAAAATCCGTAATATGATATCTCAGTATTGTGATGAGGTGTAAGATACCCATTCCGCATCGGTGTAGCCAAAGCATCTACCAAATAATACTTGCTTCGTAACGATAAAAAATTTAGTAAGGTATGTGACAAAAACATCAACTTTTTATATTACAAACGACCTTACCGATGCGGTGGGTGAGGAAATTAGTCAATCTGCTTTCGTTGTAATTTTAAAGAGCCTCATCATCACGTGCGTTGCCCTCCCATCCAAACTAACGCAAACGTAAAGCACATGTTGAAATCACAAACAACCATTATATTTCGAGTTATCCTCCCGTAACGGCCGATAAAAACAACTTTCTCGTTATCCAAGTACTTATAGCATTGAACGTGCGTTCCATCGATCGCGTCGACGCAATCCTTTTAGAAACATAAAAAATTATTTCGGAACGCAATCCATTAATAAATTATTCTAAGTAAACACGTGTACTTCGAAATACAAGATATATCTATTATCGTTAAGAATCTCCGTCGCGATCCCTGCAAAGTCGAATCAGGTTGGTTTTATTACGTCTTTCTGCTAGATCGATGATGGAAGCTCAAACCAACCGAGAAATATCTGCTTATTGTTTCTCGACGAACGCCTGAATCGTTCCACTGGCTCCCGCATCGACTCATTCCGTGATAAGATGTAGAGCGTGATGCCCAATACTTCACGGCTCGTCGTCCTCGAAGACCTACGAAGTCCACGAGATGTTGTTAGGTCTACTGACAGATCTCCGAAAATATCATGCGACATGCGGAAGATGTTACGAAATCTCGTCAGGTGTCCCGAAATCATTTCACCCATCCATTTTTCTCCAATCCGAGATGAAGTGTAGCAATGCGTTTACGATCGACGTACGTATTATAATATCGCAACATTATATTTATCGCTGCATTTCTCCTATGGCGTCGGACTTCCTCCGGATTCATGACGGTATAAACCGCACCTTTAGATTAAACATGCTTACTTTCATATAAATCAACAACTAACTAAAAGAAGCAAATGAATAAACTATACATAGAAAGGAAATAACTCAAGCATTCCACAATTCAAATAGAAATTGTCCAAACAATAACATCGCTAACAGTACTAATGATATATGAAATAAAATCATCGGTTCCATATCAAATCACAAGGTGCGACGGTTATAGTAATAGCGTATGTATTCGACTCGTAGCTCTCTCGTCAACTGCAGTGAAGAAGTCTCGGTGGAGAGAGTCCCGAAGGAGGTCGATAACAAAGAAGAAAAGATCACGATCCCCTATAATGTCCGGGTCTTCCCGAGAAGACTAACAACCCGCTTGGACGTCGGTTTTCGAACTCGTGTGTAGCATCATTTATCGATTCCACAAGTAGTGAGAGTCGATCTTTCATAGTCTGCAACAGCATTTTTCCTCCTCTTTGCGATCCGGGCCGCTTCGTACGGCTTGTTGATTGCATTTCGGCTTGTTCGTACACGCGAGTTCCGCTGAATCGTTTGATAATTCTACTGGCGACCTCTTCGTGGGTTGTTTCAATTATTATTCGGCTTAGTGTAACTGAAAATTTCCCGTAGATTTACCACCCCACCAAACATTCTATCTAGTTTGTCCTCCAATTCCGGTTCTATCCCAAATTGTTTCGAACTTTTTAGCCGTAGGAAAAATCTATAACATAAAATTATATTTCATTAGGATGGCTAAAAACTAAAAATGATTTACATCGCAATTATTAAATGAATGATAGCTAACCGCAAGTCTTTCAACCTCACCTCGCATCCGATGCAACAATTGTTCGCTTCGATGGATCCTAACCATGCCGTCGATCCTTGTTTTAGGTCCTTCCAAAGTTTCCATTCTTTCTTTAGTGGTCCCATTTATTTTTAAGTTGCAGATTGTCGTAATCCCCGCTCGTCACCTCCCTAAAATTTCATTATAATGTTCTTGCCAACTTTTCTCATTAAAAAAGAGTTTGGTCTATCACTTTGTCGACTTCCGATATGCATAGATCGCATAAAATTAATTTTACGTTATTCTCCCAAAGTTGCAGTGAGCTGCAACTTCTTTGTTCTTATTCTGTCATACTATTAATAGTGAGAGAAATTAAGAATATCTTTAACTACGAAATAGTTCAACAAATATATGCATAACCGGACTAATATGATTTCAATTGCGAAATAATAAAATGAAAATGCTATAAAGACAGAGGAACACCGAAATTTACGTGGTTCGGTCAAATTGACCTACGTCCACAGGAAAGGAGTATTATATCTTCGTTAATGAAACTTTTTAACTTGTACATAGCTTCTACAAATAGATTCTAAACAGCCGACCCCTTTTCACAGGAAAACAGCATACAATGCTCGACACACCCATAATAAGTAAAAAACAACTAGTATTTCAAATAATTCCTCTTCCAGTGGCAAATATACACCATGCTCAATAAAGCTGTACTTCAATTCTGCACATAATAATTCTATACTCCCAAACATGTTACACTGCTTGTTCCGCCGTTTTGTCCTGATTGAAATGTATCTGGGCATAACAATTCTATCGGTACATAACAATTCTATCGGTACAAATAAAATTGAGAAATATCGATACAAATAAAATGAGAAATATCAGTACAAATATGTATAACAAATTAAGTACTATGGAATTGTATAACAAATTACGCACATAACAATTCTATACTCCCTAATATGCTACACCTGACTCGCAAACCATAGCAACAAATATTCCCAAATAAGCACTCGTGAATACCATACATAACAGCACAAAGCAAACTATACCCAAAATAGTGGAGCACTGCACTACAAATATTCATATCAACAAAATATTGAGACGGAACTACAAAACTGCACTGCACTAGAAAATATTCCCAAAGCTTGTACTGATAATCCCAACATTCGCAATATGAGGCGATTTTTATCACATGAATCATTTGAAAAATTTCAAATCAAATCATTTCAATCCCATAGCTGAAAAATGTATAAGAATTTGCAAGTCTCATGTTCGATTAATCAAGCAAGAAAGAGAAAGTCGAAATACGTAGTCATAGCTTTATCTGCAGCTTTTATCGCTATATACCGTTCATGTCAATCCCAATGCCCAAATACAGCTTCATTTCAATCCCAATGCCGCATCTATGTTAAAGCCGGAATTCGAGCAAAGGTAAGCATAGAACTGCAGCTTTACCGCTATTTAAATAAAATTCGAGCTAAATTCCAAATACTGTATGTCAACCAATGTATTTACACACCTAAACCTAGTGTTCCCACACTTCTTCCTTTTACGATTTCTTTTTTTATAATGATCTGCATTCCTTATCAATTCAACCAACGATAGACTCAAGTAATAAGTAATAGCAATCTGCGAAGTCGAACATTTTGTAATAGCAATAAAATGTAATAAGTAATAGCAATCGCAGTAGTTGCAAGTATGCACAAACAACAACACCATGGATTAAGCTTTGAGATTTTACTAGCAGAAGAGACCAAATTAGAACTCATGAACAACACCGTAACTCAAAAATTAATCACGAGTTCAGCCGACTCGTAAAGAGCCCCGGATCACGGTGTTCAGCCAGGCTTCCGTAATGCGGGATGATCTCACAACAAATTAAGGAGCTAAAAATTTTTAATCCATTTCGCATTTTGAACATTTTGTACCATAGTAACACAACAAACAAAAGATCGAGATAAGAATCGATAAAATCCTATAGGAACATAAATTAAAACCGCCATGCATCTTTCCTCGTATGACCTTAAGTAGAAAATTTCAATCACATTTCATAGAATAGTAGAAATAAAGGTGCCATAAATCTCGGATTCATGCTTCCAACTACTCAAGATCGAAGATATAACGAAAGATGTTGCAGGAAGGAACGAGAAAGAGGGACGGAGAGTGGACCGAGCCTCGAAAAGAGCAGGATACCGCTAGATCGGATGGTATGCGACCTTCGATTCGATTCTCTCGTGGAGAACCGCCGCAGATCTCGCGAGAAGATCTGTGGCTGAAAAGGAGATCGGGAGCTCAGACCACGGGAGCACGGGCGAGCGATGGTAACGAAACCCCGCGGCCCGCTTTCGCTCTGCTTCGCGGCGAAGCACCGCAAATTCGTCTCGAATCGGAACCTGCCGCGGGAGAAAGTGCGGTGCTTTGCCGCGCCGCAGGCCTAAACGGCGAAACAAACAGCCCCTTAAGTGTTGTTTAAGGTTTAGGATTGATGTAGAATGCTGTTTGGAGGAGTATGGCCGCTGTAGGAGGCTTAGGACGGTTGTTGGGTGTTGTTCGGAAGCTTAGGATCGTGACCTAATGCTTAGGATCGCTGCCTAGTGCTATAGGAGGCTTAGGATGATTGTTTGGGGCTGTTCGGGAGCTTAGGATCGCGACCTAGTGCTTAGGATCGCTGCTTAATGCTTAGGATCGATGCCTAGTGCTTAGGATTGCTGTCTAGTGCTGTAGGAAGCGTTGAAAGTGCTGTAGGAAGCCTTAGGATCCTTGTCCGCAGTTCCCAGCTGCCGCCTGGAGTCGTTGGAGGCCTTATGATTGCGATTTAGGCCCGGTTCACTTGCATTTTCCACCTCCCTTTTGGCTTTGCTAGTTTTGAAAGTGGACCGGTCTCTTCCGTTCTCGTTTTTTATTTATTTTATTTTTATTTATTTGTTTATTTTTTAAGTGGTTAAGTTAAAAATGAGGAATTTCTGATTTAATTAGGAAATACTTAAGAGACATTTGAGTAGTTGGAAAATACTTAGTTGAGGGTAGAACACCTTAGGTGAGAGCCTATCTACCTAAGTCACATTGTAGGTTTTCTAGATTTTAGAAGCACACCTTAGGTGAGAGCTCATCTACCTAATCCACAGTGTATGTTTCTTAGATTTTTGGTGCATACCTTAGGTGATAGTCCACTCACATAATTTTCAGTGTAGGTTTCCTAGGCTTTAGGAGCACATTGTACGTGAGAGTTCATCCACCTAATTTCCAGTGTAGACTTCTTAAACTTTAGGGGCACACCCTATGTGAGAGTCCATCCACATGATTTTCAAATAGTGAAGCTAGACACTCAATCCTAATTCACAAACTGATTAAGACACTGTACAATAAGGATGCACTGAGAGTTAGTTCACGCTTCCTTAATTAAATCAAATAATGGAATTCCCGCAATGACTTAACCTACATTGAAACCCAATGCACCGGAATTTGAGCTTGAACCTTACGCTCAGATCCTCCTGGCAATTGGGTACATTTTTCGTGCCACATATGGATCATCGAACTTGTGTAGTCCGAGGTACCAGTGGTTAGTGTGACGATAATAACGTTAACGTGTGCTAAACGAGTGATACGACGTTAGAATTTTTACCTCAAAGACCTTTAATAAATGGGAGGAAATGACCGACGATACTATTTCGTCGACTCTTGGCGAGATTGCTTTCCCGACGATCTTAGGTCGCAAGTAATCCTACCGATTAGAAATGACTAACCTGTGACTCTACTATTTTACAAAACGTTTACGTAAATATATATATATATATATATATATATATATATATATCTTTTCGTCATACGTTAACTCGCATAAAAAAGTTAAACAACGACTTTCGTATGAAAATCAAAGTAATCTTCTTATAAAAACTTATAAAGCTGTCATTGCTAATACTTGATTGAGGTTAAAGACTGCTCTCTGTAGATCGTCGGGTTGGTAGTGCTTGTCCAAGATCGGGCAGCACACAGTCCATCTCTGAGCCCCCCACATTTACTAAATTCTTATACTTGGTCTTGATTTTTCATATGTGACCCCATAATTTCTTTTACTTGCTTGTGTTTTAGTACAGTTAGCTCTTCGACATTTTTTTCCCACCAAATTTTTGCTGTTTTTTTTTCCTGTAATTTATTTAATTCCCCTGCAAACTATATCATGCTTTATGGATTAGTCATGAAGCGGTAGCATATGCTCATGTACACTTTACAGTTTATTTATAACATTTTTACTTTACTGCATTTTACTTTTTAGCACATTTTATTTACTTACAATTTATTTAGTCTTCATGCAAGACAAAACAAAACAAAAACTCAGAACATTGAAACACACTTGACAAAATCATTTGAACCTTAGACATTAGGGCTGCAACTGCAACAAAGAACTCAGAGCTGAATTCCTGGACAACACAGTAAGAAGCTTGGAGCTAACTTCGTGGGCAGTGCGACGTTGAATCCATACCAAGCAATAAGAGAATCTTCTTTAGCAAAACTATCCCTTAGTTTAACTTACAACATATAGGACTTCGAGGTAGCTCGCCAAGCGCGACGCAAATCCTCACTTTCCCTTTAGACTTCTGTGCAACCGTGTTGTGCGGCGTAAGTTATAACTCGTACTAAGTTCCAAGGTTGTCGCACGGTACGACGTAAACTCTATTTTCTCTGCGGGCTATATGCATAATTGGGTATCATGCAAATGTAAGTCCCAAATAATAAAATTGACAGGATTTAAATACTAAATGAAAATATCTCCAAAACACAGCCACACAATATGATAGTTTGGGAAGTCAGTGAGGGTCTTCCTCATGATCTGTGACGTCCCCTACATTTTCTTTTCTTTGGACTTCTGAAAATAGCTGTTCCCATTTGAGCTACTTCCACTTGCTTTTCCACTTCCTACCGTGAAAACCTAAACTTTTACATTCTTGAAGACAAAATCAACAATCATTATCGAGAATTTTCTCAAGTGACATCGGTCATTCGAGATTTTATTAACTATAGTGGTTTGCTGCTATAGGGAACTTGAAACTCAGGTAAAATAAACCCTGATAAAATAAACCCTACATAATCTTTATATTAGTAGGGAACTTTTTGGTCACATATATAAGGTTCGCAGACCAAATGTATGTTACAAATCTCTTAGTTCGTATGATTGAGTCCACCGCCGCGGGATACACTCTTCTTTCGATAAGGTGTATCACTCGTGGTATCGGGCACGATTATGCAAACTATTGGGTAAATGAGATCCAGACGGTCTCATCTTTTAAACTTAAAATATATTATTTTCAAAATTATTTTCAAAAATTATATACCTTTATATACTAAATGAAATCATTTATTATCTTTCAAAAAGCTGGCCGACATTATATTAAACTTATCTTTCGTTTGTCTGCTCATGCAATATTTTACTCTTTTTTTTTTGGCTTTTAAGAGGTGATAGCCCTCTTATTTCATTTGTCGACTTGCACTTAATCATGTGTTACAAATTTGTCTTTGTAGGTTGACAAGGCTTTGCAAAGCATGGAGGAGGAGGCTGACCGTATATATAAAGAAGAGCAGGGCTTGCTTCTTGAAGATGATGCTGCTTCTATGAGAGAGGCAATGTAAGTTCCTACATAAATATATATATATATACTCACGTTCCAAGGCTATATAAATTTAATTAATTTAGTAAGCCTGTTATTGGATGAACTTGATGAAATGCTTGGGCTGTAGGATTTTATCTCTCAGCTGTATAAGGTCGTATTATAATTTTAAATCACAGGTTTGAGAAGGCAGAGTTTATTCTAAGGGAAATGGAGCGGATGGCTGAGCAAATCAAAACTATAATCCAAGCTTTTAATTCCAAGCAGGTATGTTCCGGGCGGGTAAAATGAGCTACATTGTTTTAATGCCTCATCACTTTATTGCTTTGTCTAGGGAGCTAGCGTGGATTTGGGTGATAGTATGACTCCAATTGATGCTGCTGTCCGCATATTGAATAACCAGCTCAGTTCCTTGATGTGGATTGATGAAAAGGTCAGTAAATATTAATGTTTCATTATGGAAGAGATTTTTTTTAGAAGATTTATTGCTTTGAATGCAGTTCTATTATTTTGTGACATTTCAAAGAATATTTTCTCCATTAAATTTTCTCTGGTCACGGTGATGTCAAAAGAAGCTACTGATATTATTTAACATCAAAGGGCTGCTGGCAGCGAAGTTTTAGGGTGCGTTTGGGCAGCTTATCTGCTACAACGGCGTTTTGAAATCGCCACCTTACCGTTTGGAAAGTGCATTTGCACAGCTTATCTGAAAAAACAGTTTATTTTTTACATTAAAAGTGGAACGCAGGTCGAGCCCCGCGATCCGCATTTCTGGATAGGCGACTTATCTGAATAAGCATAAGCTGCCCCAAACTCACCCTTATTCTCATTCAAAACTGTAGTTATGCATTAGTGCGTGGCCATTACCTCATCTAACTTTTTGTGATCAGAATCAGCAAAACTAAATGATTACACAGCTTCCTTACTGTTACGCTCAAAGTTTAGAAGTCAAACACGACAATCTGAAAAAGTATCCTAAATTTTTCATCGCCTTGAATTTGATCGAAACAATTTTATATAAATTTATGCATGAAATCGATCAATTTCATATAAAATACCATACAGGAATTGTTAACAGGTTGAGAGATTTAAAATGTTGAAGTTATAAGTATAATTAAATTAATTGAACTTTTTTTTAAAAATCCCAATCCCTCCCTTAATCTCGCAACTTGACTGTTTCCTGCTGAACCATTTTGCAATTCTCAACAATTGGATGATTCACATGGTATTGGCTGAGATCCATTGAGATTTTCTCAGTGTCACATTTCTTCCCCTCTTCCTATTCGATTTCACTCGATAGTGAGGAACCCGCAACTCTGCATTGTAGCATGCGGGAATCAGCGGGCAGCTGAGTGCCGCAGAGAACGAGCCAGGCTTCCAGGGTGATTTCTGTAAGCATGAATTACTCTCAGGTCAATTGAGACATTCATCTCTTTCCTCACCCTTCTTTATTGAAGTTTTTTTTCATTTTTCTTGCCTTGCTCATTTTCGGTAACCGTTCGAGGCGCCGTTTTTGTGTTGGAAGTGCCGTAATTGATTTGCGAGCTTCTGAAAATGTTTAAGCATGAAATCATTGAGGACAATTAAGGTTTGAGGTGTTAGGAAGAGTTGAGAAGATATATAGACAGTTTGGGAAGGATAAATTTATTTTGAGAAGCCCTTTTAAGATTTGTTTTGGCATTTAATGCTTGTTTTTGGGTTAATCATGATGAGATCCCAAATTTTATGAATTTCTATGATGCTTATGAATTCTCAGATTGTATATACGAGGCAACGGACTCGAGACGAGCGTGTGGAAACTCACTGTAAGGCTGTTCTGTCAAGTCAGATGAAATAATCTTGTACTAATTTAAGACAAATATGTTATATAAATTTTCATCTAGTGAATGCAAAGCATCGACGACTCGGAGGTCAGTTGCAATCTTTACCGTTCTAGAGTAGAAATGGGTGGAAATTGCCATTGACTTTGTGATTAGGTTGCCTAGATCAAGTTAGGTTCGCGATGTTATTTGGGAAATTGTTGATAGATTAACCAAGTTTGCTCATTTCTTTCCCATTAGACAGACAAATCCAATTAATGAATTATGTTATGTGTAGATCAAATTATAAGGTTGTAAGAAATGCCAAAGTCTATTCTCTCCGATAGAGATACTAAGTTTACTTCTAGATTGTGGAAGAAGATTCAAAAACTTTGAGCATAAGATTGACTTTATGTACAACTTTTCACCCTCAAACAGATAACCAGTTAAAAATGACTAATCGGACTTTCGAGGATCTACTAAGATTATGTGTTCTTTATTTTGGTGGAGAATGGGAATCAAATATACCTTTAGTAAAATTTGCTTGAGATGGCTCCATATGAAGCTGTGTATGGAAGAAAGTGCAAAACACTATCATGTTGGGTTGAAATATGTGAATGAAAAATCATTGGAGCTAATATAGTTGATGATGCTAGGGAAATGATTAGACTGATCAGAAACAGAATGACGGCAGAGCAGAATAGACAGAAGAAATACTATGATATTAAGCATAGACTAGTGGAGTTTGAAGTGGAAGAGTATCTTTATCAAAGTTAATCCTTTAAAGGTTATGCAATGTATTGGGAAAACATGAAAATTGACCCCAAATATGTAAATCCATATGAGTTGTGGAGAGGATTAGAAATGTGACTTACTGGTTGATTTAACTAGCTCATATGCAAGGGGTGCATAATATTTTTTACATTATTTCACTTAGAAAGTATATTGCGGATGAATCCAATAAGGTGACAGTAGACTCAATTGATATACAATCTGATTTGACTTATACTAAGGAGCCTGAAAGAATTCTGAAATATGATGCAAAGAAGTTTCATAATAGAGAGTAACCCATTTGTGAAGATTTTATGGAAGCATGCATCGGAAAAGAATGCTACTTGGGAGAAAGTTTCTGAGATGCAAGAAAGATATCCACAGCTTTTCATTTAAGATGTGTTTGCTTTGCACTAAAGGCACCTTTGGGATAGCTATGATTGTATGATATATCAGTTCAAAAGTTGTGAAAAATCGATGTTTAAAAGTTAATGTTCCAGGAGCAGTTCTGCTCTAAAAATTCAGCTTTGAAAGTGTTTTATGTAGTTAAATATCTGAAATACCATATGCATCTAAATGTATTGTATTAAAAAATAAGATAAACAAAAGTAAACTTAAAATTAAATTGTATAATTAAGGGTTGTAAGGGTTGATAAGAGAGAAAAAAAGAACATCAAGGCTAAAAGTGATTTGACCATCCAATGAACTTTCGCTGAAAATTAAAATTCAAGTGGTGCAAACCCAGACAAAGCTATATATAGAATTTGTTTTGACTTTTGGACTGAAAATTATGGATTTTGAATGTTAAAATCAACATAATTTTCACCTTTTACAGTGCTAGTTTAGAAAAGATGAGACAAATTTCAAATTGAATTCCAACTGCAGTTTGCTTATAGGATACATTTTGCAATAGAGAATTAATCAAATTCTCACATATCCCTTCACGCTTTCCAACTACCAGCTATACCAAGCAAGCCAAAAACCACCACCTAAAGCATCTATAATCCACACATGTTGCTCTAGCCAAGGCCTTTGAAGGCTTCTTGTGATGTTAGTTGCCTATTGCCGTCCTTGTAATCTACATAATATTTATTCAACTCTTATTCATTACTGTTGTTTGCAACCTTTATCTAGTGTTTCCATGTTTAGTACAAGGAAAGAATCAGATCTCAGATGATGATAAAAAAAAAAAAAAACCTAAACCAAGCCATGGCAAGTGATGCACCTCTAGAAATTACCTTAAACCTTAAATATTTAATATAAGCCCAAACCTCTTATTGCGGGCTCATCTGACGATGTTAAGAGATTGACTAATCATCTTTGCTTCTCTTCCTAACTCATTTTCCCAACATGTTTTTTTTTTTCCTGCACATTATCCCCTTCCCTAGAAAATTCTTCCACATTCATTTCAATACCCTTTAGAACAAATTCCCAAGCCTGCTATATGGATAAACTGAAGCCTCTTTTCACACAGCCGGCACATAACACCCCTAAACTAACAAAAGAAACTTGAAATTACAAATGAGCCAGCTCAATCAAAATATGACTAAACACACGAATACGAATAACTCGAGTTGTTAAAGATGCATCATTTAACTAAAAATATAAAATTAATAATAAAATTGTGATGAGCAGAATAAAAGAGAAATTTGTAACAGGAAAATAACAATGTAGATTATGAAGAATCCAAAATTTAAAAAATGGAGAAATAATTTAAGAACCAAAGAGGGGGCAGGGTTAGGTTGTTCGGCTCGCAGCTAGTGCGAACAAGAGGATGTGAAGGGAGGTTGCTCGGCTTGGTTCCTGTAGCAAAAATAGAAGAGCGGAGGAGGGCCTGCAAATTAGGAATGTGAGGAGAGACCAACAAACCAGAGTAAACAAGACAAATGGTTTAATGTATTAAAAAAGATACAGAGAAACTCAAAAAAATTTAGAGCATGCAGTAAACAAGTAGTTGGGGACAAGGCAGTTTCTAGTTTTAGGAGCAGAGCCAAATAATAAACTCTGAAATGTCTTGTCATTGCCAGAAGTAACCAAAGTATCATCCATTAAGTTTCCAAGCTGGAGTGTGCCCCAACCTTCTTCCACCGAGAAGTGTAAATCTGTCATTCTTCATCTGAAGATTGGCTCATGTGTTTCCCAGTCTGAGTAGATAGTAGATGAATATATATATATATATGTTAATATGTATATACATATGTATGTGTGTGTGACTATACATATATATGTATGTATATATGTATATATATATATGTGTGGGTGTGTGTATGTGTGTGTGTATTTTTCTTTTTTGAAAAGCCCAAGGGCTAATTTTATTGAAATAGAAAAGATACATAAATGCTGTATGTAAGGGCCCAAAAGATACACCCTATCCATACGATACAACACACACTAGCAACCCAAAAAAAGATAACATACAGATAAACTCAAATAATAAAATTTGCAGGAAACAAACAACTAGGGACTATCTAGTTTAGTTCAACCTCTGCCTCTAGTTCTACGAATGGAGCCGCCTAACAAATTGTTGAGCATCTTGCCATTACTGGAAGTTACCAAAATGTCATCCATTAAGTCCCCAAGTTGGGGTGTACCTACATTCTTCTTCTTCATCCTAGAAGTGTAAACATGTCGTTCCTCATCCGAAGCGTCGGCTCATCCGATCGCGTTGCTCAACAGATTAGTCGCAGCATGTAGGCAGGACGAGACCCTTCTCTTGACTAACAGTAACAACATTCTCATTCCAACAAGGTGGTAGAAACGTCTCCTCAGCACCTGATGCTTCCTGAGGATGTTGAGCTGCAATGTTTATATATATATATATATATTAAAAAGCCCGAAGGCGGATATATTAATGAAAGGAAAGATACAGATAAGTTAGAAAAAAGGGCTCAAAATGACTCTAACCATCCGGCATACACAACAAACATAGGATACATGTATAACCAAAAAATCAAGATTAAAAGTAGACATAAAAATTGTACATCAAAATTCTGCCAACATTCGCAGAATCAGTTAGCTTGCTAAATTCAATTTAGCCCTGTATGTACCTCTTATTCTAGGCCTTGAGTCAGCTAACAAATTATTAAGTTTGCTGTCATTACCCGAATCAACCAATGTATCATCCCTCAAGTTTGGTAGTAAGCCTTCATTATTCTTCTTCTTCCTGGATGTATAAAACTGTCATTCATCACCCGAAGATTGACTCATCTGCTCCTTGGATTGGTTCAAAGAATGACGAACAGGTGTAGGTTGTTGCACATCATGAACACCATGTGTCTGAGTCACAGTAACAACTTGCTCTATCTGACGAGGCGGTAGAAACTCGGTAGTATTATTGCTACCCATTACATCAAAGTTAGATTTTAGGGCAGGTGAAGTGTGAAATGTCTCCTTTGCCCTCACGGGAAGCGGTTCAAAAGTAGGATCTTCATCATAAGCTTTGTGTGGCATATCACCTGCGAGAATAGTGGCATCTTCAGGAGTATCCTTCTGATGATAAAAAATGTTAACTTGGAGCGGATCAGGAAGAGGGGGAATCACTGCCTTTGGCTGAGCACTTTGCTTCTTTGGTCTTAGATGTAGATGGTGACAGAGAATTGGAATGGTCGAACATATGAAAATGCGAGCAATACGAAAGGAAAGGCTCAATAATAACCTTTTGTCAATATCCTTAATGTTTTGAGCCAATACAAATTTCCTCAGGAGCGATTGAAGTGATGTCCCTTTCAATTGGTACCCTAGCTTCAGAGGGACAAGAAAGATTAAGAGTAGGAGTGTCCGTTTTTAGTGGATTACCGTAGCCTAAGGCAATAGAGTACAACATTTCTGGAGTAAAATGTTGAATTTTCAGGCCATGAAAGTAAATCCAGACCGGAATGGTTGGTGGTCCGTCTGGGGGTCAAAATCCACCGACCATTTCAAAATCTTTATGGCTCTGTTATTTAATCTTTTAGCGAATAAATGTGTGTAATCCTCTTCATATTTAAGCTGAATAAGGTTGTGTCTTCCATCTAAAAGACCAACTTTCCACTCTCCAACAGGTGCATAAACTCAAATTCCTTACGAATAAGCTCCATTTTGGGATGGCCATAAAGAATTTCCCGATTAGATTCAGACGACAGGCGTGAGCAAGCTGATTACATTCTGCTTCCGTAAGAAAGATAGCTGGCTTTCCATCTTCCTACAAGGTTTCTTGATGTAGTAGAATTTGTCGCCCTCTGCCAAAGCAAAAGTTGGTGGGAAGAAACATGATTTAAGAGTACTTGTGGCATGTAAACCCTGTAGGGTAGCAGCGTACGTTCTGCCCGAAGCCATCACCAATTGAGCGCTGCGATCGGGATAGTGAAGAGTGCAGCCAACAATTAAGGCAGCAAGAAAACAAAGCAGCAGAAACCCTTCTGTGAGCCGACGAAGAGCAGACGAAACAAAGGGCTTGAACCCTTCTCTTTGAGCGAACAAAAAAGAAGTGGCATGAACCCTTCTCTTCAAGCACGACGAAGGGCAACACGACGAACCCTTCAATCAAGTAGACGAAAAAGAAGCGGCGCAAAATCTACCCATCGAACACGACGAAGGACGACAGCAGCGACGAAGCACAGATGGAACGACGAACCCGAAGCACGAAAAGACGACGAAGGAACAGACGAAGACAATGCGTGGACCCTTCTTCGTGCATGACGATGCATAAATCAACGTAGCAAGGGCTAATAGAATCACCATGGAATCGCGACGCAAGCAAACCCTAGCAAAGGAAAATCCATTCCCATTGATTCAACATATAGAGTAACGTAAGTATAGCTCGTGTGTGTGTCTATATATATATATATATATATATATATATATATATATATATATATATATATATATATATTAAATAAGATGTATTGGTTCAAATATTAGAATTGAGAAGGGGCTTTTGCAACCCTTTCACCCATAGACTTCAAAGGGAGAACGAACAAGAAAGAGAGCAATAGAAGAAGAAATCAAAGAGGGAAAAAGGGAGATAGGGTCATTTCCAGACCTAATTTGTGGCTTCGTCAAGGAGCTTCGCATCTGACATGCTGTTTAATTGAGCAGCTTCTCTGTGAGTTAAGACGGGAGGAGAAGAATTGGTAGGAGAAGAAATCGAAGGAAAGAGTGTGCGGCTCTCTCGAGAGGAAAGATAAAGTAAAGGATTAAAGCTTGTGTGCGTGCGAGTTGGTCAGTTGAGCCTTTCTACACTAAGCCCTTGTTGAAGGAGGCAATGTCGTTGTACTCGTGTGTAGATGGAGGAGGAGGGGACGTTGGGCAACCAAAGATGAGGTGTTGTGTCACGCAGAGGAAGACGAAGAAGCTGTGTGCTCGCATAGAGAAAGAAAAAAATGGACCTTCATGCGTGTGGGTAGGGCAATCGACAACAGTTAAAGGTAAGTTTAATAAAATGTTCAATGGAAAGTTTTATTAAGCAAATTAATAAAATGTTATATATGTGTGTGTGTGTGTTTAATGCTAAATTTTATTGAATCAGAATCTAAGTTATTTAAATCCCAAAAATTAAGATAATGTATACTTCCGGTATGAGGGCATAGGAAGAATGGCACGCGTGAAGTGGAGAGTCGAAGCTTAGTAAAACCCTAATTCGCAAATTAAGGGACATTTTATTGAAATTAAATTGATTATATGAATTAAATTGATATATATTTAATATGTTAATGTGAAATATATTAATTGGGTCAGGGAGGCTAGCACAAAAACTTTGTCAAGGATTTGAAAGCCTATAAGATACATGTTAAGGCATATGTTATTATTATACTTAATGATATAATTAGTCAAATTAATATTATTAAATTTTTTATTTAATTAAGAAGTGTGGAAGAAAACTATTTAGATTTGACATTGGTAAAGGATTGACAATAAAGTGTAGTCAAGGGATAACTATTGAAAAGGGAATTGAAGGCTTCAAGTGAATACTTATTTTCTTGTATTTATTAAGTCAAGGTTTTCTTAATGAATTACTTCTTATACTTGATTTTATAATTTGAGGCATATTATGAATGAAAAAATTACTGAAATGAATTAATTAAAAATTGAAAAGAAAAATTTTTGATTTCAATGACTTTAAATGAAAGTAATTAAAAGAAATGAAATGTAAATGCTTAAGCCATACAAGATTACTCCCTTACGATATTGGTAGGGGATGCAATGTACCCATGCACGAAAAAAGAAATGATAAAGGGTACATTCGGGTGCAAATTTTTTAATGTACGTACGGGTATAATTTTAAAGAAACATTCAACTATGATGTTAATCCTTATATGACTTTTAAAGATATTAAAAAGGGTAAATAATTAAATTCAAACAAGAATGGATAAATTTAAAATGAAAACTTAGACCTTTATAAGGTAATGAATTACGTTTTTTCGATCATTCATACGTAGCATTTGCATATGAATTTAACGCATATTAAGATCATAATTGCTCACTAAATAGTGAAAATTTGTTAAATCTAATGTTTTATGTCAGGAAAATAAAAACTGTAGATTGATATGTTTAAGACGAGGGACTTAATTTATATGCGGACCACAACTGATGGATATCATATTATGATGTTATTGCAGTTTTTTTTTGTATTATTTTCTTCAAGATAGTGATATACAATTATATTTAAGAATGAGATTTTATCTCCAAACTTAGTTATTGTTATTTGTAGAATTACGCTCATAAATATACTTTAATATTTTCTATATTTAGGCATTATTTTAATTCCTTAATTTTAGCTATTTATGTTATTCCATAATTGTTGGAAGTACTTAATTTCTTTTATTATTCTTGTACTTGTACTCACCTATTTATAGGTGAATTCTCTATGAAATCATGAGAGCATAATTCAAAAATTCACATGGTATCAGAGACATAGGTGAAGCTTTCCTGCTCGGACGTCTGCATCCCGCTCGATCGAAGCCTCTCTCCCGCTCGATCGAAGCCTCGTCCTGCTCGATCGTCTGCGTACCGCTCGACTGCTTCCTCCCGTTCGATCGTCCGCTAGTCTGCTTCCTCCCGTTCGATCCTCCGCTCGTCTGCGTCCCGCTCTACGTTTTGCGTCCCGTCTCCTGCGATCGTTCGCTCGTCTCCTGCGATCGTCCGCTCGTCTGCCAGATCGTCTGCTCGTCTCCTGCGATCGTTCGCTCGTCTCCTACCTATCATCCATTCGACGTCTTCTACCAGATCGTCCCTCTCGACGTCTTCCTCCTGTTTGTCTGAGCGCATCACTGAATCGCGCTTATCCCGCGATTGTTCTGCATCCCGCTCGATCGAAGCCTCTCTCCCGCTCGATCGAAGCCTCGTCCTCGCTCGATTGTCCGCGTACCGCCTCGACCGCTTCCTCCCGGTTCGATCGTCCGCTGTCCGCTTCCTCCCGTCTCGATCCTCCGCTCGTCTGCGTCCCGCTCTACGTTTTGCGTCCCGTCTCCTGCGATCGTTCGCTCGTCTCCTGCGATCGTCCGCTCGTCTGCCAGATCGTCTGCTCGTCTCCTGCGATCGTTCGCTCGTCTCCTACCAGATCATCCATTCGACGTCTTCTACCAGATCGTCCCTCTCGACGTCTTCCTCCTGTTTGTCCGAGCGCATCACTGAATCGCGCTTATCCCGCGATTGTCTACTTCCGATCGCCGACACTTCTTCCGCGACCAACCGCAAGCACAGCCCATTCTAGCTGTGCTCCTCGTCGACACAACCTCTTCTCTGGTCATTCCGCTGGACTCCTCTCGGATGACTAAGTACGACCATGCCTGCAACTCATCCTCCACTAGTGATGTCACTTCTAGCCACCCCTCCGCAACTGGGTCTCCGCTGCCCAGCAATTCAGACAATAACTCTGTCCTCATCACCAGCCACAAACTCACCGGCCATATCTATCTCCAATGGTCGCAGTCAGTCATGATGTTTGTATGCGGCAAAGGCAAAGATGACTACCTCACTGGTGATGCTCCAGCTCCGGCGACGACAAACCCGTCATACAAAACTTGAAAATCCGAGAATAATATGGTTATGGCTCGGCTTGTTAACTCGATGACCCTCGATATCGGCGAGAATTTTCTTCTCACAACACGGCTAAAGATATCCGGGATGTCGCCGCGAGACATATTCTAGTTCGGATAATACAAGCATGAACTTCTTTGCGGCTGAGAACCTTCTTCACGACTTTCGTCGAGGTGATCTCTCATTCACTCAATACTTCAATACTCTTACTCGGTATTGGCGGCGAACTAGATCTATTCGAAGTGTACTTGGAAGTGTCCCGAAGACACTATCATATTTCGCCAAATCGTGGAACGAAGCACACCTTCAAATTTTTCCTCGACCTCAAATCCGAGTTCGACCGGACTCGCTCGCGGATTTTCGAGTTCGAAACCTCCCCCAACAATCCGTGAAGTTTTTCCGATGTGCGCCGCGAAGAGAGTCGCCAAAAGGTCATGTTAGGTGCTTCCTCTTCCACTTCAGTCCTTGACGGATCCGCCCTTGCTGCTCACATCCCACCCACTGACAACCGCCAACGCCAGGGCCGCCCTTGGTGTGATCACTGCCGCCGTCCTGGCCATACTCGGGATACTTGTTGGCGAATTCATGGAAAACCCGCAAATGGAAAGACCAAACGTGATTCTCGGGCAGCTACCACCATCACCACCGAAGCCTCTCCAGGTACGAGCCCGTTCAGCGAAGAACAGATTCATGCCCTCCAAAAGATGCTCGGTCAGCTGTCTCCAGTCCATCCTAGTGTAACATCAGGTGCCATCGGCCTTGTTGCCGAACAAGGTATTTCCTCATCTGCTTTCGTCTTGGATTCAACCTCTTCTCGTCCATGGATTGTTGACTCAGGTGCCTCCGATCATATGACTGGGGATCTCTCCTTATTAGTGGATTACCGACCGTGTAATTCGACCCTCACTGTTCGGATTGCCGATGGATCAGCCTCTAAAGTTGCTGGTCTTGGTTTTGTCCGCATCTCTCCAGACCTATTTCCACTCTCGTGCTTCATGTTCCTACTTTGAATCATAATCCTGCCTCTATTAAGTAAGTTCTCACCTACATGATTATTATTGTGTTGCTAAATTTTTCCATATGTTTCGTGAATTTCAGATTTAAGTCGAGGAGGATGATCGACGATGCTGCCGAGTTACGCACGTGGTCTCTATCTTCTCAACAAACCTCTCGTCGGTCTTGTTTCACCCACCTGGTCATGCTCCTATATCGAGTCCGTCTCGCTAAATCCCTAAGACATCCGTCTTTCATTCCAGGTGTTAATAATGATAGTGAAATCATGTTACTTCATTATCGTTTAGGTCATCCCAATTTTATGTACCTTGGGAAACTATTTCTTCATTTATTTATTAATAAAAGTCTTACCACATTTAATTGTGAATTTTGCCAACTTGCCAAACACACTCGTACTTCATTTCCTCGTTTATCATACAGACCCACTCGTCCATTTTCTCTAATCCATAGTGATGTCTGGGGTCCTTGTGAAAAAATATTTCTAGAGCCCAATGATTCGTGTCCTTTATTGATGATCACGCACGCGTGTCCTGGATTTATCTAATGCGTGATAAATCCGAGGTAGGCCCAATATTTTGTGTCTTCTATCAAATGCTACTCACTCAATTTGACACATAAATTCAGACTCTTAAAACAGATAATGCACGAGATTTTTTCAACTCCTCCCTAGGAATTTTTCTTACTCACAATGACATCCTTCACCTTGGCACTTGTGTTGATACTCCTCAACAAAATAGGGTTGCCGAACGGAAAATCATCACTTGTTGGAGGTTGCCCGCAGTCTCATGTTCACCACATCGGTCCCTAAATGTTATTGGGGCGAGGCAACATTAACTGCTGCCTATCTCATAAACCGGATACCCTCTCGTATTCTGGGTTTCCTTAGTCCTATTGATGTTCTCCTTCGCTCCTTTCCAACCACCCGTGTTCTCCCTTCGGTTATCCCTACCAAATTATTTGGCTGCTCCGTCTTTATTCATATTCACAAACAACACCGCAGTAAATTAGACCCTGCATCGCTCAACGCATCTTCATAGGGCATTCAGCCAATAAGAAAGGCTACAAGTGTTATTGCCCTTCAACTAAAAAAATTTATAATTTTATGGATGTCACCTTTTTTGAGCATCAGTCATACTACCCAGAGTCTGTCGTTCAGGGGGAGAGTCGTAGTGAACAACAACCCTGTGTTCTTTTACCGACTGACACGGGTCTTTCATCGACTGTCAAACCTCCTCCATCTCCTATGCTAAACCCATCTACACATCCCGCACCTCAGGAACTTCGGGTCTATACAGAAGGAACGTAACCGCTGAAAGAATAGAGAACCAAACACCGCTTCAATTCGTTGTCCAAGAATCTAATCGGCTCCAAACCTCTTCGAAACTCACGTCAGTACGAATCTATAGACACTAGTGATTATGAGCTTACCTCGCTGTGAGAGATGATTACGATGTTCCTTGCACTCAACATCCCATCTCTCGATTTGTTTCATATGAGATGTTATCTCCTCCCTATCATGCATTTGTCACTGCTATTGACAACATAGAGATTCCGAAGTCTATTTAGGAAGCACTCTCACACCTGTGATGGAGAAAAGTGCATGAATGAAGAAGTTCATCGCACTAGAAAGAATGGAACGTGGGTTGTGTACGATTTGCCCAAGAATACGAGACCAAGTACGATGCGAGTGGTTATTTACAATTAAATGTAAGGCGGACGGAAGCATAGATCGGTTGAAAGCTCGACCTACAGAAAAGGTTATACGCTAGTCATACTGAATTAACTATCAAGAGACATTCACCCCAGAGTCAAGCCGAACTCCATTAGAATCCTACTCTCCATCGGCAAAGAAATGGAGACCGGCCGCTAATGCAACTTGATGTCAAAAATGCTTTCCTTAATGGAGATCTTGAAGAGGATGTATACATGGATTTACCTCCTGGTCTAGAAGGATCCTTCCCTAGTGGCAAAGTATGCAAGCTCCAGAAATCTTTGTATGGCCTCAAACAATCTCCCCGTGCGTGGTTTGCCCGATTCACCAATTTGGTAATCAAATGCGGTTATACTCAAAGTCAGACTGATCATACAATGTTCATAAAAAGATCCGAGAAGAAGATTGCTGTACTCATCGTGTATGTTGATGACATCATTCTTACAAGTGATCACACTAAAGAATCGACAAACCGAAGAAGTTTCAGCCTACGAATTCGAAATCGAGGACCTCGGTAACTCAAGTCCTTCTGGGAATGAAAGTTGCAAGATCCAAAATGGGATAGCCAGTAATTCGAAAAGTACACATCGGACCTATTGAAAAAACTCAGTATGCTTGGATCTAACTAATAGATACTCTCAATGAACCCGTATAATAAATTTGGAATGGAGAAGGATAGTTTACGGTCGACAAAGGACGATATCAACGGCTTTTTGGAAGACTTATTTACTTATCCCACACTAGCACGTACATAAGTTTTTCGATAAGTAAAGCTGAGTCAATTTACGAATCGTCCTACTCGAGTGAACATATGAGAGCTTGTTAACCGAATCTTAAGATTTTTAAAATGACTCCAGGAAAATGATTATTATTCAAAAGAATGATAGTCAAATGCTAGAAGTTTTTACTGATGTTGACTTGGCAGGATACATATCCACCCGACGATCAACCTCTGGGCATTGCTCTTATGTATGCGGCAATCTAGTGACATGGAGAAGCAAGAAGCAATCGGTGGTTTCTCGGAGTAGTGCAAAAGCAGAATACAGAGCACTAGCACTGGGTATCTGTGAAGGAATATAAATCAAAAGATTTCTCAAGGAGCTTGGGATTATGGGAGAAAATTCTACCAGGATGCTCTGTGACAATCAAGCAGCAATCAGTATCGCAAAGAACCCTGTTCATCATGACCGAACAAAACACATTGAGATTGATCAGAACTTCATTTCGGAGAAAGTGAACGATGAAATCATTGAATTGGTGCTATACTCCTTCTGAGACCAAATCACGTGACATTCTCACCAGAGCTCTCACTAAGTCGAGCTTTGATGAGCTAAACAACAAGTTGGGCATGCACAATCTGTACAACCCAACTTGAGGTGGAGTGTGGAATTACGCTCATAAATATACTTTAATATTTTCTATATTTAGGCATTATTTTAATTCCTTAATTTTAGCTATATATGTTATTCCATAATTGTAGGAAGTACTTAATTTCTTTCCTTATTCTTGTACTTGTACTCACCTATTTATAGGTGAATTCTCTATGAAATCATTAGAGCATAATTCAAAAATTCACATTATTGAATGTTTTGATTTTTGTCTAGTATGCTTATTGTTTCTAAGCGGCTTTTTTATACATTGTATGTTTCTAGAAAATTATGGATAATTATTTGAATATTAATACCATCCGACAGTAGTTCTTAACTTGGTTAATTCAATGCTATCAAACTAGGACCGGACATTCAACAAACTTTTTATTGACTTCATCTAAAGATTCCTGGTCCAACATTTATCTTACATGAGTCAAGTAAAATTTTAGTCTCTTAACATTAACAGTAATTTGATTAACCAAAAATCTACATTTCAAGTAAACATCACTTATTTTTACCTTTTCCTGACACTTCAACTTGGACGTCATATCTCTAAGTCATATATTCTCTTCTAGTGTCACCGCCCAATGTAATAAAATAATAATAATAATATCATTGAATAAAAAAGATAGTGAACTTAGTAGTATTATACTTATTAATTAAGGGAGTTCACACATAAGAGAAAAAATAATTACAAATGAAATAATTATAAATAAAACAATAGAAACTATTATAAGCATACCCATGTCTCATGTAATAACTAACTATAGCAAGTGCACAAAGCTTTAAATAAAATTCATGCCAAGCATAAAGCAAGGTTCTTTGATTAATATTACTAAAAAAACTAAAATTTAAGAGAATAAATGATATTAATAAACACTTCTTTTATGAAAGAAATCTACTTGGATGCCTTACAGTATATCAAATTAGTATTACAGCTTATAAAATAAATTTAAAATGAATCTAAAGTAACATTACAACTTATATATATATATATATATATATTTGAAACTTAGTAAAATACAAAGCAATTATCAAGTAGGTTTGGGCAAATGCTATTTAGCATTTAAGAAAATTTGAGCAAATTACTAAAACCCTAACAACAACAATGACAACATCAAAGGAGCGTAGACTTTCTCCTAAACCAAACATATAGAGATGATCATAACACATGAAAACACATACCCTTCCTTATGCGATCAAGGATGTATGCATATTTTTAACAAAATAGTCTAAAAGAATCATTCAAAATAATTACTACGAATCTTATTACCTAGAAGAGGAACCCTATCAAAGATAAATTTATATTCAAGCAAGCAAACATTGAGAAAGATAAAAGCGAAGAGAAGGGAGACGTATAAAAGAGGATGATTAAGGTGGAGAAGAGGAAGACTTCAGATACCGATGCAGAAGAAGGTGATGCACGACAGAGAAGCTCCAATGGATTTACACTACAAGGTTTCAGCGAATGGGATTGAGACGAGAGTTCAACACTTTATAAAGAGATGAAATTGAAGCTAAGGCACTTCAACAAACGAGCTCGGGACAATACTTAACATATTAAATAAGCAAAGAAAGAACCCAAGCAGAACACTAACTCTCAATCTCTACTGTGATGAGTCGTATGTGTGTATATTATATAAGTATATAATACCAGATAAAATATATTAACATATAAATGTATAGTTTAATATTATTAAAATATAAGTGCTGCCCCAAGTGCCTCGAGGCATTGCAACTCAAAGTGTAAGCCTTGCCTGCACTAATGAGGCTTCAGCCTCAAGGCGCATGCCTTAAAAACTTTTTTTAAACAATGATAAAACTTAGTGAAAAATGGTCTTGTAATTTGAAATACAATCCACATTAAGATCAATATTTTAAAATGTATTTATGAGACGTGCCCCGAGCACGACCCTGTGCAAAGCATGAGCCATATTGCCCCAAGGAGATAAGGGGAGCGCATTCCTCACAAAGCGTACGCCTCGACATGCTTTTGATGTAAACAAGCTTAATTTACGCCCCAAGGAGGCATACACTCTAATATTAGATTTAATAAAAAGGAAATAAAATAAAACCCTAATTTTCCAAACATGCCCGAATCACGCCTCTCCCACAACAAAAGGCCTTTCACAGCAGAAGAACCAGCCAGCGTCTCTCCCGTAGTAGACGATCCCATAGTCGCTTCCTATCGTAGTGTCTGCTTCATTTCTTGCACGCGACATGATAAGCAAAAGATACTGCACTCGCATGCAACGTCTACTTCATCCCTCGCATACGTGACCAGAAGGTTGCAGAAGATCCTGCAAAGTCTCTCGCACATAGAACATCTGCTTTGTCTGACTCAACCAAAATTTATTTTGTAAGCACTAAGCACGCGAATATTAATGTTTTACAAGTAATTAATCACATATATTACTTTAGCTACATCAGGTTTACTGTAGCAACAATAATTTCACAATAGCTGCAATAAAATCTGCAACTTTGCAATGATTTTGATCATATATTTTTGTTTTTTTGATGTTGTGTTAGTTATTGATTTATAAAGGGATGGGGAGTTGTATCATCAGCAGTAGTTGCACTAGCAAGAATGAATTTGCATGGCAATGTACAATAAGCACACTCAATGATAAGTATTTCAGATGTAAGTGTTCCAATGAAGTGTGTTGTGGAACAATAAACAAGATGATTTGAAAACAATAAACAATAATCAAGTTGGACAATTAAAAAAATTGGACTTGGACTAATTTTATTATTAAGAGTCTAGCTGGAACTTTTTTTATTAAACCTGTGGATGCTTTTAATGCTATAAAGAGTTACGAGTTATTATTCATTTATTTGGATGACGTGATTGAAGAAGCAGGAGAAAAAAATGTGATACAAATTATAATAAATAATGGTTCAAATTATGTGAACGTGAAAAAAGGATAATGGAAAAAATATAAACATATTTATTTAACACATTGTACAACATATTGTATTGAACTCATGTTAAGATATTAGAAAGTTGAAGATTCACAAAAGCACGTCTACAAAAACAAAACAAGTTATTAAACTCATCTACAAGCACATATGGGTTCTTGACTTGAAGAGATCTTTTACAAATGAGAGAGAACTCGTTCGTCCAGCCATCTCACAATTTGTTATTGTATATTTCATCCTTCAAAATATTTAAAAACAGAAGCAACCACTTCGAGCAATGTTTTCCTCAGAAACTTGGCGTAGAAGTTAATGGGCTAAAATACCAAAAAGTACAAAAGCTCAAGCTATTATATTATTTGATATATATTTTCTTACTGCATCAAAAGTGAGGTATCTCTTGTAAATGTTCTTTAACGAATTGGACAATGAATGCAGATAATATAAAAATCTAATTGTGATTTGGACACAATTATTAGTGAAGAAGATTTTGATGATGAACATTAAGAATGAATAACATTCAAGTATTGAGATCAACTGAGCAGAAGTTTTTTTTTTTGGTTCAAACATGTTTACTTATTTTTATATGTTTATACTTTTTGTAGTGGATTTATACTAATATCTTGAAGATTATAATCTTAGAACACTTGTTTTGAAATTGAACGGGTACAAGTTCTTTTAATGTCGCTTAATAATTTTTTTTATTAAGCACAGCTAGTTTATTTTTTTATCACTTAATATTTATATTCCTTATATTTGTTTTATACTGTGGGGCTTATGTCCAACGCATGGGGATTATGCCTCGCCCCGTAACAACTAAAATGCCCTACCTAACGCCTAAGCTTTTAAAACATTGGATAAGATAGGGCTTTCATCACTTATTTATACACAAACAAAATCTTTCAGCATTCATACTAGCACTGTAATGAATAATGGTTGCATAGGTGATGAATGCCCACAAATCATAATGTAAGTGTCACGCCCCAACTTGCTCCCCTTTAAGAGTCTGCTGAGTTGTGCAGAGGCGGATGATTAGATTAGGTTAATTCTCACCAACACTCGTTCTGATTTGCGGAACCTGGATTGGGTGGGTGATGAAGTGTTCTAAGAAAATCGTTGCAAATAAATATAATAGATTGCATTTCATAACTTATTCATATACAAACTCGAAAGCATGTATCATCTAAAATATGAAAACTATACAAAGTTGTTAAATCTAATATAATAAAAGTACATACCAAAAATATATGTACAAAGCTCCCCGAACTATCGTGCAAATGCTATACAAAGACACACCAGGTTACTCGCTCTAGTGTTTGTCGCAGTTACTTGGAGGGCAACAACAAAAATTGAGCAACGATGAGCTCAAAGAAATAATCAGAGCTAACATAAGATTTAATACATAAAAACTAAACGTGTATGCTCGTATGAAATTGTACATGTCTACACATAAATCATAACATGTTAGTATAGTATAATACATGAAAAGAGCAAATAGCATAAAAATCAAAACTACAATATAAATATGTATGTCATGAGCATGAAATCATAAGTATAATCAAAAGCATATTCATAGGTAAGTTCACGAGCTATTTATCGTATGTAATAATAGCAATGTCATTTCTTATAGATCATGTCATAGTAATATCACTTGTTTAATTTATAGGGCTCAATTATTTTCATGTCCTTTCACCATGGGTCTTCAGTCTGCACCAAAGATCATATAAACTATCGATAAAGATTAGATTTCCCCCAACATAACAGTTGTCAATAATCCCCCTGATACCCACGGTTTCTAAACGTTTTGTCACCGCCTAATCCAAACAATTCCTAGAGTTTTGTTCCCATATAAATACCAGGAGTCGGGAATAATACATCAATACATAGTGTACTTGCAAGTACTCATGTAATAGTCTACCCATAACATTCATTGTGGCATAAATCATCATTCTTGCATCAAAATATTATAAGGCATTACATGTATCATAGGTATGAAACATAAATTAATACATGAGAACAATTGATATCATAAGCATAGTCACTTGTATCATAGCAAAATATTTCCTAAACGTTTTGCCATACTCATTTTCAATACTGGTCACCAAAATATTTCCTTGAGATCATGATACATTTTATTATTCCCTGGTTGAATATCACAGCCAGATAAATGTGCCTCAAGAATTTCCTGTCTCAAATTATCAACCTCAGGAACATAAACCCTGCCTTTATATTTCAATAAACCATCCTGATCTAACAGATATTTCTCCAAATTGCCCTTCTTAACCTCCTTCAAATTTTTTTGAACACAGTTATCTCTGGCTATTGAGTCATAGATTCTGCCTTGCAAAGTGGATTGCGCAGTCAACCTATTTAATTGAAACATATTGTCATCTCCATAATTAATTACAAGTAACTTCAGCTTCTTCAAATCTTTAAATAACTTCTCCTGCTGAGTAAATAAACAGTTCAAATTACTTGAAGTCTTACTCAGTGCATATGCATATCAAAATCATAGTTTTTAATAAAATCCAGCCATCTCCCATGCCTCAGGTTCATCTCTTTCTGACTAAAGATGTACTTGAAACTCTGGTGATCAGTAAATATTTCGCATCTACTCCATACAGTTAGTGCCTCCATTATTTAAGTGCAAACACAGCTACTGCAAGGTCCAAATCATGCATGAGATAAATTCTTTCATGATTCTTTAATTTCCTTGATGCATAGACAATTATCCTTCCATGCTGCATAAGTACACAACCTAAACCTTTCAAAGATGTATCACTAAAAATCTGAAACCCATATGAACTTTAAGGAATAACCAACATTAGAGCAAACATTAAACAAGTCTTATACTTCTAGAAAATCTACTTACAACGATCTGACCATTCAAACTTCACTATCTTTCGGGCTAATCTTAATAATGATATAACAATATGTGAAATCCCCTCGATAAATCTTCTGTAATAACTAGCCAGATCTTGAAAACTCATGACCTCAGTAATAATAGTAGGCATTGTTCAATTTGTATTTGCCTTGATCTTATTCTGATCTTTCGATATGTGATTTAGACTAATAATATGCCAAAAAAAATCACACTTTTAAGCTAAAATTTACCTCTAGTAATTTTGGCATATAGTGTATTCTTCTTCAAAACTTACAAAACAACGTGCAAATAATAAATATGGTTGGCTTCATAACTAGAATACACCAATATATTTTTTATAAAAATAATCACAAAAGTATCTAAAAATTGCCCGAAGATCCTGTTTGTCAAATTAATGAAAATTGTGACATCACCACAAATTCATAGTGCTCACATCTGGTCTTGATATCCATCTTTGATATGTCTTCATCTCCAATCCTTAGCTGGTGATAGCCTGACTTAAGTTCAATCTTGAATAATACAAAAACTCCTTCCAATTGATCAAATTAGTCATCAATCATCAGCAGTGGATGTTTGTTTTTAACTGTGAGCTTATTCAACTCTTCGTAGTCGGTGCATGTTCTGGTGCGCCTATCCTTCTTCACGAATAATATTGAAGTTTCCCAAGGTGATGCGCTCGGTGTGATGAATCCCTCATCTAACAATTTATGCAATTGACTTGTTAACTCCTATTACTCCTTAAGTACCATTCTATTGGGTGCCTTGGAGAAGGGCTCAAAACCTGACAATAATTGAATAGTGAAATCAATTTCTCTCACTGATGGTAGTTTTGGTAAACCATTAAGAAAAGACTTTTGAATATTCTTCACACAGGAATCTCAACTAACGACTTAGAAATATCTGTTATCTGAGCAAGAAAAACTTGATATTCACGTTTCAACAGTTTGAAAGCTTTCAAACATGTAATTATCACAGATGTCATCTCTCTACACCACAAAATTTAACTTCTTCCTCCCTTGGTACATTTATTTTGAGTCTTTTTATTGCAATCATATATGACAGTTCTAGACTACTAATTATATGCCTAAAACTATCCCAAATTTCAAAAAAGGTAACACAATCAATTAAGCATCAAAATTCTTTCCACCAGTCATTACTTCATCTCACATGAATGATTAACCTCCATAAAAGCATCATTTAACACTTTAACCAATAATACCCAAGCATTAAAATGACAGTTAATTGCATCCTTTAACCACTAATTATTCGACTATAAAAGAGTGTGATGCTCTCGAATCAAATAATTTTATTGACCTATTTTGAGGATATATGATATCTATTAATAAAATTATTGTGGTTGACTTATTAATATATTTTAGTTCTTACATTGTGTTATGAATGACATGACATGAATTCTATTATGATTTAAAACATACTCGGGTAAAATTATTAAATGTGAAATCTATCTGTGATAACATCAAGGGAGTCCCTAGCTTCTTGTCGCAAAAATGTATAAGCTATGGGCTGGACATTCTGTTGATTTTGAGCTGGATTTGAGACTGATCCTGAAGATTCACCTGCCCTCGATCTGGCAAAACTCCTCTGAGGTGGTGTATTACTGCCCCTAAAATCTTCTGGAGCCCTCTGTCCCAAACCAGGTCAATTCCTAGTCATATGTCCTGGTTAGTGGGACCAAAAGCCAGCGGTTGATCGAAAAAGATACTCAACTTTGTGAGTCCTCCCACACTTGACATATTTTTGGCTTCATTCTAAATGCCAAAACTGCTATATCTGGTCTTCCTAGCACCTATATTTTTTTATTGGAATGACTGACTGCTCTGAGAGCCTTGCAGAAACCTCGAACCCTCTGAATATCTCTTCTTTTGAAAATTTCCTCATCTGAGTAGTTTTTAATTCAGCTCAATGCTTGTGGTCCTCTCCACCAAAAACATAACAATAATCGATCCCAAGTGGAATTAGTGATTGTCTAATCATTTACTTCAGTGTAAATAAAAACCGTGATACTTCTCTCTGTATTTGGAATCAACTAAGGCTCTGTTTAACCTTTATCGTTTCCTGCACATGTACATTGTATCTCATGCCGGTACCTTCTTAGGATAATCCTATATGACTTAAGCTTTTACATTTCATTTCTTTTAATTACGTTCACGTAAGGTCATGAAAACTAACATTTTCAATAATTCTTTCATCCACAATGTCCTAGATTATAAAATCAGATATTAGAAGTACTAATGTTGTTGTTCATTAAGAGAATCTTAATTTAATACATACAAGAAAATAATTACTCATATGAAATCTTACATGACTTCTTCAATAGGTTTCCCTTTACTACACTATAACGTTACTTCCTAATTAAATAAAAAAAATAATAACATTCATTTAACTAATTATATCATTAATTTTAATAATAATATAGGCTTTAACTTGTACCTTATAAACTTTCAGTATGATCTCCTCCTTTACTTGAACACATAGTTTTCTTCTTAGCCTCATTGACCTCAATTAACATATGTCAATTCTAACGGAAAAAATTTACTTAACGTGCACATTAGGTTTTCTGTTGGCTTTAAATCTCCACTTCATGCCCGAGATTCTTCCTCTTCCCTTGTATAGGAATATAGGGAGTTCACGTCACCTCTTCTCCATCTAATTTTCAAGATTTAAATAGCTTCGATCCCGATTCAATAAAATTTTGCATTAAACACACACACACACACAACATTTTTATTAATTTTCTTCCTCTACACGAGTATAATGCCACTTCTTCCTCTTACTATTATTCTACGTGAGCACGCCTCTTCGGTTGCGGCTTAATCCAAAATCGCGCGCGCACGACGCCCCCTCCTTTTTCTACACACGAGCACAACGTCGTTGCCTCCTTCGGCTAAGGCTTAGAGTTCGAACGGCTTGGCTAACCAACTTGCACTAACGCAAGTTTCACTCCGGTACTTCCTCCGTCTATCGAGCAACGCACTCCTTCCTTTGGCTTCTTCTTCTCGACTTCTCCTTCTCCTTTCGCCTTCTTTCACTCACAGAGAAGCCGCTCGGCTAGACAAAACTTTGAACGCGAAGCTTCTTGACGAAGCCGCAAATTAGGATTGGAAACAACCACGCCTGCTTTCTTCCCTGTCAATTTTCTTCTTTTCTCACTCATTCTCGTTCGCACGCTCTCTGAGGCTACAAATGAAAGGACCGTGGAAGCCCCCTCTTGACTCTAATAATCGAATAGTATGATTGTTATTTCGAATCGATACATCTATTTTATATATATTTATTATTTTTGTTGTTATTATATTTATATATATTGTAATTTTAAATTTTAATTTTCAGTTATTACATTGAAAATTTAAAAAAGTACGTCATATCAAAAGAAACAGTGCAAAGAAATATGGAAGAGATGATTGAGAATAGCTTTTATTTTAGTTCTCAACATAATGTTTCCAGCGATGGAAGTCTTTTGTATTCTTTTGATAAAAGGAACTCGAAGACCAATGGATGAATTTTTGTGAATGTTGGTGGGGATGACAATATCAACTTTCAAACAGTTTCTCCTCCAAATTCTGCAAAAGAACACATAAATAATGTGTTTATATATTTCAAGATGTTTTTATGATAATGAAATTCCATTTAATGTAATTAGGAGTTCTTCATGAATCAATATGTTTTGCTCTGTTGGGAATTACGGGTAAGTATTAAGGGTGTGTTTGGGGCAGCTGCAACTTATCCAGCTTATTCAAATAAACAACTTATTCTGATAATCTGCTGATTAGCAGCTTATCCTGATAAGCTGGTTGGCTGTTTGGTTTGTGCGTTTGGAAAACTACTATTTCTGGATAAATGACCATTATATATCATTGTTCTGGATAAATTGTTTAGCTATTTAGTTTATGCATTTGGAAAACAGCTGATTGCATCTTTTTTTGGATAAATGACTAATCTGACACGCAACAGTTGTGTTGTTCACAACAAAACTTCAATGACTACACATTAGATATTTCAGAACTAATAAAAATCCTTCATAACAGTAAAAAAATAATATACACCTCACATAATAGTGAGTATTAGGAAACATAAAAAAGAAGAAATAACATATTAAAATTTAAGCAAAAGAATGACAATATTCATTTGAAAATGTAGAAGCATGTCACGAGGAACGTTGTCCGGTTGGGACACCGTTGAATCCCGAGCAACCTTGTCCGGTTAGGAAACAGTCGAACCACAAGTAGTGTTGTCCATTTGTGATACCGTGGAATCCCGAGCAACGTTATCCTATTGGGATAACGTAGAATCGGACGGACTGCCTGCCCACCTGAAGAACTTGCAGTCTTCAGGTTTGTTTGCCCACCGCGGACACCTGTAGAACTGCCGCCCATAATTATGTTTCCTGCGTGATGTGAGTAATAAATACGGCAGTCCGCAGCGACATAACACTTGCTCGGATATTCATGAAACCTGGAGCTCATCTCACTACAATTATTCAATTACAATTATTCTTGAAAGAATAGATCAATCAAAAAATTAGTTGAAATAAAAAAAATCTTACAAATTGAAAACAGATTTGAAAGATTATTCATATCTCTTGTAAAAAAAAAAATCATAAATACATTGTTCACCAACATATCTCATATATTATGAATTGCAAGTGATAAAAGTAGCTCAGTTATCTCGGAAGAAACACATCAGTTTCAGAAAAATTCAAGAATTGAAGATGTATCAAATTGTTAATCTCTTTGGTTATCATTTCCAAGTATGGAGAGCATAAAAACAACAAATGAATGCTCCTTGATGTCTTGGAGATTTTATTAAGCACGGCACTATTCTTTATCATTTCCTGAACAATCCAAAAGAATAAGAGAATCCAAATGTCTAAATTTTATAATGCTTCTAAAAATTTCAGATATGTAATTTTAACAGATGTGCTCTCAAAGAACAAATGATTCTCAAAGAACAAATAGCATAGATAGAATTCAATCAACGGTATGAATTTCGGAACCAATATGAAGTAGAAAAGTAAATGTTTATGAGAAGCTAGCATACTTCAAACAATTTTAGAAAAAATTGTAATCATTTTTGGGTAAAGTAACTGTCAGCATCTTAAGCAATATTTTTCAAATTCGAGCTAGCATGCCTGCAAGAGAAGAAAACATGATTAAAGATTCCTCAATTTCACTACATAGTACGCAGACTGAGTGAAATTAGAATCCGTTGAGCTTACAAATATCATCAACAAGCATCATTCTCTACCATAATCTCCAAGTAAAAATGGATTGGGAAGGTTTTAGAATAGCACTCGATAAATATTGCCCCACATTCTGAATATCTTCCTGATAGTTAGAGAGCATTTCTCAGTGAGTGGAATAGGAATGCTGGAAATATGTTTAAGTATATCATGATCAAAGAACAAAAACTGTGATTCATTCATTCCACATCAGAGCAATAAAAACTTCACGTCTAAATGTTTAACATTGCTAACAATTTCTGTACTGATAGCAAAAGCAATTGAGAAAACCATCACTATACTGATATTGTAAAAGGAATTGAGAAAACCAAGATTTTCTCTCATCATACCCACCAGGACCATCACTATACTGATAGGAGATAAATAGTGATTTTTTTCCATCTGAAAGCAGTAGAGTGGACAAGTGAAACAACCTGCACAGGGGAAGCAAAAAAAAAAAAAATAAAAATAAAAAAAAAAACTGTTGGGGTCGAAATTTGACAGCAACTGTAATGAAGGAAGCAGTCCCTTGCTCATAAACTAGCGGAGTGGAAGATAGCTTTTCATAGAAAGTATAAAAGCAGGTGATAAAAAGCATCCATTTCAACGGCACACCCCCAACTGCTGCGGTTACATACCGATCAATTCATCTACTATTGCAGTTACATACATACTTCAGCTAATACTTCAAGCTACACCCCAACTAGTTGCATATACAATTATTTCCCAACATGTGGTGCATTAAAGCAGCTGTTGCCTTTAAACACACGGACCATCCAAGCTGCTTAATCGCCATGACAGTGAAAAGGGCAAATCTGTGAAACACCATAACATAATTGCCCCTCCAATAATCACCCTCAGCTGTTAGGGGTGCAAAGATGTGTATTAGATATTGGAGGATAAGAAGCAACTTATAAAGACTATAGTAAATCATTGAAGAAAATTCTGATCTTCAGCTAAATTAACATTTGTATGCTGTTGTATCAAATTTAAATTCTTAATTTCTTTGTATTAAGGACTTTCACATGCATAAAGGGGTTAAGATTATTTATATGCATGCATGAATAGCTTTCTCCCTAAAACTCACTATGTTAAAGCTAATAATTCTGAAATGTTCCTTATCATGAATCCTGGGATATTATAACTTATTCGAAAGTTCGGACACAGTCACATGATAGAAAATTAAAAGGCCCGTGATATCCCGAGTCAATTACTCGTATTTCAAACACACTATTTCATTTTGAAATTTACTTAGGACCCAGTCTGAATTCCTTAAAGGAAGGTACCCAGTTATTATGGTATTAATTTCATTCTTTCCTGAAGTTAAAGTCTTAACGAAATGTCGAACTTTTCAAATGCTGAACAATTTTGGACAACAACAAACTTTCTTTTTCTTTCGTTTATTGAGGTGGGAGGGATGGTACAGACCAACACTGATCATGCTAATATCTTCTTTTAGCAACAAAAGTAGTACAATAATAATCAAGAAGTGTATCGTCCGTTGTCAGTTGTGTAGGAGTCTGAAGCAAACAAATCGACCGAAATCATATTGATAGAACCTCTTTTAAGTTCTTTTCAAATATTCATCTGGGATTGTTACGTTTCCTTTGTTAAAGTTCTCCTCAAGCCAGTCTTTGAAGCTGCAACACTCCTCTGTATTATGTCCAACGAATCTGTGATACGGGCATCTCAGATGTCCTTTCCTGTTGACCTCCTCTGGTCTCTTTGCTATGGGCAACCTGAATTCGAGATTCTTGATTAGATTGCAGAACATCTTCCTCGCTGCTTCATTTTTAAAAGAGTATATTCTGTGGGTTATGGTTGAAACTTGTCATTCATCTGTCTGGTAAGGTATCCGCTGAAAGGATTGTTGACCATTATGACGAGGACGTTGTAAGGTCTGTTGAGGTTGTTCGACCTGTATTGGCAACTCTCTTTCCCTTGTTAACCACTGCAACTGTTCCAGATTTCCTTTCATATGCCTTTACTGACTCCATCTCGTCGGCTTTTCCAAGAAAACCAAGTTGTTTAGTTTCTTATTGAAGATTTCGGCTTTGCTAAGTAGCTTCTCGAAAGTCTTAATTGTATGTCCCTTGAGTAAGAAGCCTACCGGACCGTGAATGCTCTTTAGAAGATTTTTTTTGCTCTTGGAGCTGTGGTTCACACCTCATGCTAAGATTTCTCCAACGTAGGATGTACTCCACCAAAGTTTCATCTGACTTCTGCTTCTCTTCCACAAGATTGCCGATAGTGACGTGGTATTGAACTCCGAAAAACCGCTTGACAAAAAGATTCTCCATTTCTGTGAAAGTCTTTACTGAATTGTTAGGTAATTCTACATACCAGTCGAAAGCGATTTCTGAAAGACTGCTCACGAACTGTTGGAATAATAGCGCATCACTACCCCCGCGTTGCAGCAACTTGCTCGAAAGTGTGCAACATGCTGTCGGAGGTTTCCAGTCCCGTCAAAAATTCTGAACAAAGATGGTACGAAACCCTTGGGGTATTGGATGATATCAAACTCCTCTGTGTAGGGTCTATCTTTTAGAATTGATGTCCCTTTTTCGATTGATCCAGGGTTTCTCTCATCTATTGTTCGATTATCCATTTAATGTCATCTTCCGGTTTCAGATCCTGAACTGAATCCTTCTTTGGCTGTTTGTCGAAGGTGAACTCTTTTCTTTCATCCGTAGTGTGAATGGTTTCCGGCTGGCATGTTTTTCGAGGCATCATCTGCGGTGGTTGTAACTGTCTTTGTGTTGCAGTCATGGAGGTCGTCTATTTTCTTCTGGGAACGGTTGTTATGTTTGTCCCTTTGTTGGATGGCCCTCTGCCACTCATCTGCGGCGTTCTCCTTCTGAATCCTTCTTTGGCTGTTTGTCGGAGGTGAACTCTTTTCTTTCATCCGTAGTGTGAATGGTTTCCGGCTGGCATGTTTTTCGAGGCGTCATTTGCGGTGGTTGTAACTGTCTTTGTGTTGCAGTCATGGAGGTCGTCTATTTTCTTCTGGGAACAGTTGTTATGTTTGTCCCTTTGTTGGATGGCCATCTGCCACTCATCTGTGGCGTTCTCCTCAGGAAGAGGAGCGTCGCTCGCAGCTAACATGACTCGGGTCTGGACGACATTGATTTCTGCGAATTCACTTTTCATGTAATCTGCTAAGCTGTAATCTTCATCTTCAATATCTTCTTTCTGATCTTTAGAAAGCCGTGCAATGTCAGTTCGAAGCTTTTCCAGGGCAGATTTAATTGACTTTTATTTGATAACTTTAAGGTCAGTTGAAGGTTTTCGAGAAACATGACTTATTTCCTTGAGCACAGGTGTCATCGCACAGAAGTCAATTGAATCATCTGAAATCATATTTATAGAATCCTTTTCAGGTTCTTTTGAATATTCATTCAGGATTGTTACATTCCTGCTTCTGAAATTCTTCTCGAGCCAATCCTTAAAGCTAAATCAGCTTTCTATGGTGTGGCCGAGCAACCGGTGGTATGTGCAGTATTGGGGGTGATCCTTCTTGTCGGCATCTTTTGGCTTCTTTGGCTCCTGTAATCTAAATTCTGGCCTCTTTATCAAGCCACTGAATATCTGCGACACTAACTCTTCTTTGAATGGGTATACCTTTCTTAATCATTGATTCATAGTTGCAGACGGCTTTCTATCTGTAGGAGACGGTCTTTGTTGAGCTAATTGTCGACCTAATTGTTGCGGGCATTGGCGGAACTGTCGCAGCTGTTCAACTTTCAGAATTTCCTGACTACACCTCCTTTCGTGCGCCTTCGTAGTTGCACGATCTTTGAATTGGACCAAATCTCGAATCCAAAAAATGGTAGGGCATAAGCGTCGACTGACTCTTCCTCGTGTAGAATATCTTTTCCTTTAGCTAGCGAAGCGGCTGGTACAGTGGTGGTGAATCCGTCGGTAAGAGCAGAAACAGTTCCGGGGGCAATCCCAACATTCCTAGCGGCAGATCTCACAGCAATAGAGGAGTTCTTTTCAAACGACATCCTCTTCAGGGGGGAGGATTCTGTAGCAGACTTCAAGTTGAACTCCACAATAGACTTAACGAACTTGTTCATTTCAGGCTTCAACACTGCGACGACCACGTCCCCGAACTTGGCTCCAACACCGTCAAACCCTTGTTCAAATTTATTAACTGTCAGATTGGGCTTCTCATCTCTTTTAAGAATAAATTCCACTTCGGTGGCAAAAGAAAAGATCACTTTGGCAAAGACATTGTTCTTGTCATTTGAAAGGTTTCTGGAAGTTAGTGACGTCTCGTGCCTTGCAGTTTCAACTGAAATACTCAAGTTACCGCATTCGTATTGTAAACTGGGCATTATTTTTTTATTTGATTCATGTGCATTATTTTTATTCTTTTATTCTGTTTTGATGCTTTCACCTTATTTTATCTTTATTTTTAGATTTAATATTTGTTAACGGTTCGTTTAATTTCAGGATTTAAACAGAAGGTACGAGAGTAGAGATTTGGTTTAATTTGTCGATAGCAAATCAAACTCGAGAGACACGAAGTAAAAGTGAAATTCAGGACTTAGTCCGGGACTTATCTCACAACGCACCTCGCGCACTGACACATCTATTGAGGGTCCGACCCCACACAAAAAGAAAACCCTAAAGATTCCTGAACCACTCTGTTTAGGGATAGTCAAACAGATGGTTCTAGAGCCAAGAGAGTTGACCGTGCTTAGCCAAGGAAGAAATAAGCAAAAACATGCCAACGGAAGAATGACAATCTGGACCATGAGAGACATGGACACATTGTCAATGTATGAAGATAGAAATCACCTGATCATAATGGAGAATAGAGCTACTCTCCAGTGGAGTCGCCAGAAATTATCGGTCGTCGAATGTTGTTTGAAATTTTAAAAATATAGTATACATGTAATGTATACAATATGCTTGATTTAATGGAAACAGAATATATATATATATATATATATATATATATATTGATTTGAAAATAATTTTTAAATTGAAAATAAAATGGACGAATCATTCGTTAGAGTCGAATAAAGCATAATATCGCAAGCGATGCATCTATCCCAAGGAATAGACACTGCTTGATGATACGACTCGATCAAATAAAGTATAGAATTTAGCACATCCGTTATGGTCTGCGAAATTTTTGTGTTAACCGACAAGTTTTCCTATTTAATACAAAAGAATTAAATAAGGTTTATATTACCTGGGTTCTTGAAGCTCCCTATAGAGGCAAGCCCCTATAGTCAATTACTTCTCAAATGACCGAAATCATTTAAGAGAACTCTCGATTTAGATCAGATGTATCTATTTTCATGAATTCAAAGGGTAGGGTTTTCAAAGTAGTGCGATAATAGGAAATTCAATAGGTGAGTGACTATAGATTGGAACAATTTTTTTTAGGAATCCAAAGGAGAGAAAAGTAGGGGATGACACAGATCCGAGTAAACCTCGGTGACATTTCAGACTATCCTATTGTCGAGCTTTAAATTTTGGAAATAAATTTATTAAATTTCAATCCTGCCAATTAATTATAGGAATTATATTTGCATTATATCCGATTATGCAAACAACCTAGAAGATATGAGGATTTACGTCGTATCGGACGACAACTTCGGGATTCTAAGGCGAGTTAATATTGCACAACATAATTGTGCATAGGTCTAAAAGAAAATGTGATGATTTATGTCGCTCTACGCGGACTATTTCAAATTCCTATGACTTGTTATTTTAAACTAAACAATGGTTTTGCTGATGTAGACAAGTTTTGCTGTTGAAGATGACCGTGCTGCACTCGAAGTTATGCTCCGTACTTCACGTTGTAGCGATGTTGAATGTTTAGATTTAATGTTTGAAGTTGTTAAAGGTAATATGCAAATGGTTGGGTCGGTGTTTTATTTTATTATTTTTTTTAGACGGGTGCTTTACAACAAACAGGAGTGTATACTGTAGTAAAAATGATACCATGCTATAGTAAAATAGCAGCAGTAGTAGTTTGCAGTGTAAAACAGGTAACAACAGTATAGTACAGTAAAAGGAAAGCAGTAGCAGGTTATGCTACAGTAAGGGTAAAACAATAGTAGCAGAAAGCAGTGCGGTATATAAAAAAAAAGTGAAGTACTACAAAGGTACCGTAAATGTTGGTTACCTGTAATGCGTCGCTATCTGTTATTGTTATTATTTTATTATTTTATGCAGAAAAGAATCAGTACCAAGAGAAAATAAGAGTAAACATAGTAGGGAAAACCTAATCAACCAGGGGGTGCTACTGCATATGAGAAAGGACTAGGACCGGGACACCGCATAGAAAGCTAAAGGAAAAGAATCGATAAGAAAGAAGAAAAAGGAAAACAAATCCGAAGGGAACCCGTAGGAAATCCATATAAAACCCGTATAAAATCCGTATAAAATCACAAAGAACGGACTACAAGTCCGGGAGAACCGTAAGCATGATGGCGGGGAGGACTCAGAGCTAGGCTGTGTGCGTTCCAACCTTGGATAAGAGCTACCAGACCGACACCCTACAGAGGGTAGTCCTAACCTCGACCCGAGTAATTAACCGTGGACTTATGGGGACTTCTTTTGAGTTCTTTACGTTAATTCCAACCTTCTATGAGCTAGAGGTACGGAATCTCGTGTGGGACTCCAAAAAAAGTAACGAAACGGCTTCAAAATTTCTAACACGAGGCTGGTCCCAGTACTAAGAATCTAGGATAGTCGGAGAAAGCTCGTAGAGCTAGAATCCTAAATCCTAAGGAAGAACTAGACCTCGACGAAAGTGAGGTCAACACAGCTGTGACCAGAAATACGCCCAAGACATCGTTGCAAGGATTGCGCCATTCATGTTTTTTTAATTCTGGAGGAGGATACAAAGAGTGAGGAAACAGAAGAGGAAGCATAGGAGGAGCACTTGCATTTGGATGTAGTAGAGTATCCCCTAATTCGGTGGTGAGATTTATCCCCAATCATACCATGAAGGTGAGGGGATGGATTGGGGAATAATTGATGGTGGTGTTGTGGATAACGGCGCCACACATAACTTCATCTCAAATCAGATGGTTGAGAAGCTAGTGTTAGAGCTAGTGACTATAAGGAGCTTCAGTGTCATGATTGGGACAAGGAAGATGGAGAAAAGTCTAGAAATTTGCAAGGGGTTGTTTTTGACACTTCGTGGCCTACATGTGGTAAAAGTCTAATTTTATATTTGGGTAGCACAAGTGTAATTTTGGGGATGAAATGACTGCAAATATTATGAGAGATGATGGTGGATTAGAAGTCCTTGACGATGAAGTTCCAAGTGGAGGGTAGGAGGGTAGTGCTGAGAGGAGATGTTAGCTTATGCAAAACTGTGGTGTTGCTTAAAACCATGGTCACGTCGGTTCTGGGAGTAAGACTAGGTTACTTGGTGGAGTTACAGAGTTTGAGGAGCTTCGAGACTCATAATTGCCAGTTTCCAAAAGAGGTCCAACAACTTCTACAACAGTTTACTAATGTTTTTTAGCAGCCAAGCGGGTTACCTCTTCGGGGGGAGCACAAGCACGTTATTACATTAAAGGATGGTGTTTTTCCCATCAGTGTCAAATAATTCAGGTACCCTAAATTCAGAAGGATGAGATAGAGAAGCTGATCCAGGAGTTGTTCGATGCTGAGATTATCAGGCCTAGTGTGAGCCTTTTTCTACTCCCGTTCTGTTGGTGAAGAAATAAGATGGTAGTTGGAGATTCTACGTGGACTACCGGGCTTTGAATAAAAAACAGTTTGGACAAGTTTCCTATTCCTGTGATTGATGAGTTGCTAGATGAGCATTATAGGGCAGTCATTTTTTCAAAATTTGATGTTAAGTCAAGGTACCACCAGATCAATATGAATCCAACAGATGTGCACAATACAACATTCAGGACATATGAATGATATTATGAGTTCTTAGTGATGCCGTGTGGCATCACCAAAGCCCCGATGACATTTCAATCTCTCATGAATAGAGTTTTTTAACCTTATCTCCGAAAATTTATCATGGTTTTCTTTGATGATATTTTGATCTACAGTCGTACGGAAACAGAGCATGTGGGGCACTTATGGACAGTCCTGAAGACGTTGAAGGAGCATTAGTTGTATAGTAACTTGAAGAATGTTCTTTTGCAGAATTACATGTAGAGTACCTAGGACATGTGGTAACCAAAACAGGGGTAACAGTGGATCACTCCATGATTGAGGCTTTGGTTGATTTGTCCTTATCAAGGAATTTGAAGGAGTTGAGAGGATACTTGGGACTCACATGCTACTACCGGAAGTTCGTGAGAGATTATGACACGATAGCATGATCATTGACGAAACAGTTGAAAAAAAAGACGATTTCAATTGTGGGGAAGCAACAACACAAACATTTGAACATCTGATGAGGGTCATGATTGGCGTACCCGTATTAGCACTTTTAGATTTCAATAAAACATATTTAATGAGGACAAATGTGTCGGGATACAGATTGAGAGCAGTGCTCATATAGGATCAGTGGTCGATTGCATACTTCAGCCAGGTTCTTACGGCCAAAGCGAGGCTAAGGGCAGTATATGAATGGGAATTGATGGCCATTGTCATGGCCATTCAAAAGTGTTGACCTTACCTATTGGGACGACATTTCAGGATAGACCAGATGAGTTTAAAGTATCTTTTGAAGTAGCGGATGGTGATTGAGGAACATCAGGGATGGTTATCCAAGCTATTGGGGTATGATTTCGAGGGTCAGTGCCGACCAGGATTGAAGAACAAGGTAGCTGGCACACTGTCGAGAAAGGTTGATGAACTTTAGTTGGCAGCCCTATCAGTTCCCTTGGTCATAGATTGTGAACCCTTGAGACAGGAGACCGAAATGGATGAGAAGCTGAGGAGATAAGAGTTGAATTACTACAGAATTCGAACAGTCATCCAGGATATGCATTGAGGTGATAGTAGCTCATTCACCAAGGGTGATTCGTGTTGGCCAAGTCATCAGAGTATATTCCCAGATGGCCAGATTATTACAAGAGTTTCATGGCAGCATGATCGAAGGACATTTAAGAATATGACATTTAAGAATACGAAAGACCTACAATTTTATGGCGGCGAAGCTTTATTGTGTGGGGGATGTGCCAAGACGTGGAGGACGTGGTGGGAAAATGTGATGCATGCCAGCGACACAAGTACTTGACCACGACACCCGAGGGTTACTACAACCATTAGCATTACTAGAGAAGGTTTGGGAAAAGGTGATAGATTTTATCGAAGGGTTGCGACGGTCAGAAGGATTCACAGTGATTTTGGTGTTCGTTGATCGCTTAAGTATGCACATTTCATTCCCTTACGACATTCCTACACCGCAGTCTCAATCACGACGGTGTATCCGGTTAGTGGTCCGTTTTTACGGAGTGCCGCAATTTTATCAGATAGTACCTCAACCATTTATGGAAAGAGCTATTTAGGTTGCGAGGGTAGCCTTTAAAAGGTGCGCTGCCTGTCATCCCAAATCAATGGACAGATGGATGTGGTCAACAGGTGCAGAGATATACCTGTATTCTTTTGTATCTGATACACTGAAGTTATGGGCTAAGTGGATTGCATGGGCCGAATGTTGGTATAATACTTTATTTCACACCGAAGTACAGAAAACCCCTTTAAAGATATTGTACAGGCGTGATCCACCTCACTTGATACATTATGGGCATAGCACCACACCAACATTCAGCGTTGATGAGTACATGGAGGAGAGGGACTTAATACTAGTACGTTTCAAGGGGCATCTTTTGAGGGCTTAAATAATCATGAGGAGGAAAGCGGATGGTCACATGAGAGAGGTGCAGTTCGAACTAGGGGACATGGTCTATTTAAAGTTGAGGCCCTGTCGACACACGAAATTGGCTAGGAGAAGCGAGAAACTTTCATCAAGATACTTTGAACCTTATGAGGTGATGAGACGCATCGAGGCAATGCCCTACCATTTGAGGTTACTACCATCATCTGCACTACACTTGGTTTTCCATGTATGATAGCTGAGACGTGCGATTGGAGATCATACACACTCACCTTCATTCCCACCGACACTAACAAAAGCTTGGAGGTGATTTTGGAACTGTTAGTGCTCGAAGAAGCGCACCCATGAGTAGGGGTATCAAAGGAGGTATTGGTCAAATGGAAGGGGCTACCAGAATATGATGCAACATTGGAGCCTTACGAGGTGATCCTCAAGCAATTTTCATCTTTCCACCTTGACAATGAACTTTTTTTTGGAGGGGATTAATGTTAAGCTGTCTCAGCAAATACACGCGTCGGTCCACCTTTTACCAGTTGGAAGCAGAGGAGCCAACACCGTCCCACAGGCATGCTGGTCTTGGCGACGGGAAGATGGGGAGCAGACAATGGGAGCCGCATAAGTGGGAAAGGAAAGGGTGGGGTTTAATAGGGCCATGATCACCCTATGCAAGGATCAAAATTAAAGGAGTTTTGGAAAGAAAGTTTTCAAATATTTTGGGAAGATTCTATTAAGAGAACCTTAGGTTTGTTTTTTTTTTTTTTTAATGCATGTTTTTGTTTGGCTGTAATTTATTTTTCTTCTTCTTGCGATGTCACTAGCGACGTCTAGGATATGTGAGAGCCAGTCTAATTCTCGAAAGTAGATCAACATTATATCTTGCTTGTTTTCCTTTGACTTTTGTAAAAGCAGCTCTTGTTTGTGTTTGTTTCCTCTATTTATTGTCATTTCGTCGTGGTTGGTTTGCTGATTTTGGTGTCTAGGCTTATCAGTTTGGCAAAACTAGCAGAGTTGTATACGGATGCCATGTTGTGGTGTCAATGGGCCGAGCATAGAGTTCTGTTGAATCTTGAATTGTTTGGTTGTGCATCAATTGCTATTTAGCAAAACGAAATAAGAGAGGAAATGCAAAATAAAGAGAAGAGGATTTTAGAGTAACAAGCTTTAAAGCTCTATTATTGAAGCTTTGAGTACAGGAAGTTAATTTTATTTGGATGATCTGGGCTCTTCCCATGACCCTTTATTTGTAGGTTTGGAATGTCGTTGGGGAGCATTAAAAAAAGCTTCATCATGAAGTACACGAAGAAAGTAAAGGAACCACGTGATACTCACCGGTTACTTGCTGTAAAATAGTAGAGGTGTTTTGCACGATTAGGGACTCGGATTTGCAGTTGACCGCCTGGGAGGAAGTCACCGATTCACTTGAGGAACCTGCGAAGTGACTTCTGTTATCTAATACGGGGTTCTACCTTTTAGCTAATGGGCTGCAAAAGATGCGCACTGGTGACCCATTAGCTTATATGCCCTGACACTAGAATGCCTTCTGACTGTTTATGGGTAATTATATTTTTCCTACATAAATACCCTCCATTCATTGATATCTTGAAATTGCAACCAAGGAAACAAAAACAAACCTTTGAAAGATTTGCTATTGGTTAACTGCATTATAGGGGGTGTTAGCTAGTTCCCCTCTTATCCCAATATATTTTGGAAAATTTTCGGTACTTGTGGCTGCATTTATTTATTTATTTATTTTTTTTTGTGGGTTTTCTGGCCTTATGGATATGATAGATGCTCTTATCTCAAATAATTTTTTTCTGGGCCTTTTTTTTTCAGGCAAATGAATTTTCATCTCGGCTTCAAAAACTTGCCAATCGTGGCACTTCAGTCCGTGATGTGTCAGTCTCAAGATTTTGGTTGAACTGATCAATTAAGCAAGTTTTACAGAGGATTATCATGCTCTGACTTTCCGAAAGCTGCAGCAGCTAAATGCAAGTTTAACGGTGCAAATTTAAATTTTCAGTCCTCCATACTTGAATAACGTAGTTACTGTCTTTAGTCTGTGAGTCGTAGGTTTCGGAATGTTATCTTGCGTGTTTTGTGAAACTAAGATATCTGGGCGGGTGTCAGTATGAGCTAGCAATCTACATTTTTTCTGCTTTTGGACTCAGAAAAAGGAGTTACCTGCCATTTTGATTCCATGAAAACAGGTCTACTGAAATTTTTGCAGTTGTTCCTCCATTAAAACTTATATTTTTAGGGCAATTGAATGCCATAAATGGCTTGTTAATTGATTTTTATTGGAACTATCCGTTATTAAAGTTCATAAGATCAGATTATTGCCGTTGAAAAAGAGTAATCATTGTTCACCATTTTTTTGATGTCATTGAAATCATTGAGTTGGTACAATTGTTTTTACAACACATTGTCGTAATTTGGAGTTTTGTTGGTCCTTTGGTTAAAGTTTACTAGTTTTCTGTTTTGAGATTTACAATTTTGTGTTGAAAATGTTGCTTGATTGGATGAAATTTATGATCCTATTAAGTGCCTCCTTATTTTGGGTTGTTGAACTTTCAGTTCAATAACATGCCAAAGGCCCCCCAAATTTACAATGCTGAGACAAGTTTCTTGGTTCGACCATCTCTCACTTATTAACGTTAATTTAGTTGGGGTAGCGAGTTGAGAATTTTTATAGTCACAATTATTCACCCGTTTAAAACTTATGTTAACATTGACGTGGCCTTTAGAATTGAAGTCCTCCAAAATTGAATTTAGGGGCTTTGTACTTTGTAGGGACATAAAGTATAATAAACGATTCAAGAGCGGAAGAGAGTAATTTGATGTGGTTTGTGATATTCAACAAGGAGAAGATTGAGCCAGTTGATTGGTTGTCACTTGTTGCACGGTCTGATGGAATGAGCTTGTTCTTTGAAGTTGTTGTGGGGAGTATGGTTGGCGGCCATGACATCCTTTAGCTTTGTTCCAGGAATCACCAAGGGCATAGAGGGCATCACTATAGAGCAGTCCAGGCTATTGGGGTATAAATTTTTTAGATTGTTATCTTATTGCCAACAGTAATTGGATTGGTTTAGAGGAGTTGATTGCTACTTTATAGGATTTATTCCTTCTTTTTTTTCTCTCGATCACAGGCAGGCTTTCTAAAAGTTCATTCCTCATTTAGAAGATAATTTCAGGTGTTGTGCAGCAGTTAACCTGGACATGTTTAAGGAATCTACTTATCCTTCAATGTTGCTTCAGGCTTTGCACCATGTTTGAGGAGTTAGTGTTTAAAAAATGAGAGAGGGAGAGAGAGCCTTTAGCCCAAGATGTTTATTTATTTATTGGTGGGGCTGAAGAAGGCAAAGAAAATGGTTTTGAGGAGGTGAAGTTGGTGATTGGTTATCGGAGGTGGTTCTGGGGATCCTCACTGGTAACTGAGGTATCCTTGTAGAAGGATAAGAAGGGTAGAGATAGGAATACAATGATTGGTATGTATATTACCTAGATTGATTGTGTCGTAAGGAGGTGAAATTTACCAACAAATGTTGAAATGTACACAAGATAAGGGAAGCCCATCTGATCCCAATAGCGGTGGTAGTAATTGATGGATGAAGAGGAAGAATAGGAGAGAGGAAGACTCATCATTCTCTATGTAAGAGTACATGTCTAAATAGGTGGGGAGGATCCCCCATAATTTTGTTCGAGTTTTTACAAAGAGGAAGGTCAATCATTGATGCTCAGACGACTATTATAATCATTCAAGAGCTACATGCAATCCATTTTTTTTACTCTGCAGGATGAGCGTTTGAACCTGATAGCTTGGGATTCATCACTTTGTGTCCAAATCAATGTGTTATGCATTCGAGAACATTTTCCTAGTTGTTATGATTGGTGGTTATGGTATGAAAGACACATCTCTCATGCGAACATTAGGTGGAATATACTCAGAATGAGCATTGTGGTTTTAAGAGGCTTGATTGCGGTTGTTAGATTAGTTAGGCTAGAGTCAAGTGATAAGAGGCTATCAACGAAGCAATCAAAAGAGTTGTGGATGTCAGAGAACAAAATATATTGGGTGTTTCTTTGTATGATCAACTAGAATATTCTATGCTAGCCGGGACCATGGTCTTTAGAACATAGGTGTCAGTTAGGGCATGCCATCGAGAGGCGATAAAAGGCTTGGAGATATTCAGATGTTGAGGTAGCCAATGAATAAGTAATCGATAGTGTTGGTGGGGGAACCTTCTTGATGCCGTTAAATGTATATGCCATCAAATGTTGGTATCATACTGTTGATATGCGTATCCATGGATCACATGGACCCACCTATGGTTCCTTGTCATGATGATTTGAATTTCGCCCTCCAATTGTATTTGGGTTGGTCTAAGCTGTAATTATTTGTTATTTGCTTATATTAATTCAATGAGAAAATTAGAGAGTTTTTCCTCTAAGAAAGTTCTTTATAAATTTTATATGGTATCAGTGCAAGGATACAATCTCTAGTTCTTTTGTCAGATGCTTGAACCTCTAAAACAAGCGCCAAGCAGCTATAATGTTCACTACAACCATTGGAATTTCTCCAACCATCTTGCATGCCTCTACTCTTGCTACGGACCTCTCATTGCCTCAGGATCTCCTCCGTCGGCCATCTCTTTTCCGCTACAGCATCAGTGGCCTCCGCCAAGCCTTGATCTTATCGGAAAACTCTTCTGCTTAACCATGCTAGCACCCGACCTTCTCTACTGAAGTGAAACCTCAAAATTTCCTTCTCTAGTGGAAACCAAGGATCAATCATTCGTTGGTTGGATACTCTCTCTCTAGTGGAAATCTTAAGCATCCAACAGTCGGATTTCACTCTTCAGTTGAAATCCTATGTTAGCGAAAGACTCTCTATAGTGAAAATCTTGTGTTGGCGACAGAAAATTTCTCTCTAGTGGAAATCCCGTGTGGACAATAGAAAATTTCTCTTTGGTGGTACCGTCACAAACAATTTCTCTGTGGTGGAAATCTCGTGTCGACGACAGACAACAACTCATTAGTTCATGTTGGTGATAAACGATTCCTCTCTATAGTGGAAATCCTCATGATGATCAAAATACATAATGGAAGCTACATCTTGCTCTTCAGAAGTTACTTCTAGACACAAACCTAAGATCTTTGGTTTTACATCTAAAATTTCTTCCTAAATAATTAATCACAAATTATATGGTAACAACTTCCTCAAATAGTATTTGTCTGTATTCAGGTATATCCGTGGTAAAGGAAAATATTATCTCGCCGAGGAAAATCTTGCACCAGAAATTATTGATCCAAAACATCAAATAAGGAAAATTGAAGATCACATAGTCAAGTTATGGCTTGTTAAATTCATGACCAATAAATTAGAGAAAACTTCTTTTTGTACAAAACGACAAAAAAAATATAGGACGCCTTAATAGAAAACGTATTAAACTGTTGACAACACCTTCGAGTTGTTTAACATTCAAACTAGAATAAATGACCTACACTAAGGTGAATTAAATGTTATTCAATACTTCAACACCGTCTCCAAATATCGGCTCCAACTAGATTTGTATGAAACATACGCATGGAGGTGCTCACGAGACTTTGTTTTATTACAAAACAATCATTGAACAAAAGAGAACCACCAAGTTCTTTCTAGGACTCAACAATGAATTAGATGAAGTTAAGAGGAAAAATCTTGAGAACCCAACCTCTTCCCTCAATTCACGAAGCCTTTGTTGAAGTACGAAGAGCGTTACGTATGAAGCCTTACTGGGGCTAGGTGAAGCACCCAACATTTGGGAGGCACTTGCAACGCCTTATGTGGTGCCCCAGTGTGCTAGTAGGGGTGCCTAGGCGCAAGAAACCTAATGCCTATGTTCAGATTATCTGGAAATGCAACACTTAGGAGGGGCCAAGAGCATGTTTTTTGCATTCCATAACATAGCTTTTGAAAACTCGGCGTTCATGACAGGTGATCCAGTGCCAGAAATAGTTCGAGCAGTTAAGCATTTAAGTCCTCGATGTAGAATTTGGAGAACTCTCTTGGAAGGGCACGAACGTGGGTGCAAAGTAGAATGAGTGGTGCGTGCCAAACAGCATTTGAAGTTTTGTGGGTGAATTTCTGCAATTTCTCGTGTGTTTAAGAGAGAAGCGCTCGCGAGTTCTAGGATTGTTGATAGAGTTCGAGTGTGGTGTAATATGTATGTTTTTCCTCATTTCATAGTTAATTTCTTGTTGTGATACGACTCCGTGATTTTTCCGGTTCTCGGGTTTTCATTTGTTAAAATTGTGTTCTATTTTTTGAGTTTCTTATTTAAGTGCTACTGTTCAATTGTTTTCTTATGATCTCTCGAATCAATGTTTTTCGCAATTCAAGTTAAATGAATATCTTCCAAACAAGTGATATAAGACTAGGATTTTTTAAAGATTTTTGGTTCGAGTGTGAGCATTGACCGATGAAGTAAGATATAAGGGGGAAATGTTCAGTGGTTCGAACTTTGCAGTATGAAAAATGCATGTTGAACATTAAACATATACAAAAATTGTATTTTCCACTGTAACGAATTACCAAGAAGCCTGAATTGATGACTCTGGAAGAATGTGAACTTCTTAATCGATTAATATTTGGTTTGATCCGTCTTTCACTTTCTTCATTTGTTGTATTCAATATTTTGAATGAGAAAATTACGGTAGATCTTTGACCACACTTATGAGGAGGTATGAAAAGTTCTCAACTTCAAATAAAGTTTTTTATGAAGAGATTGTTTAATATGAAGATGGTGGAATATACTTTGGTAGCTTAGTATTTGAATAATTTAAACACTATGGACAAACCAATTGTCTTCTGTGGGCATCAAGTTCGATGATTGGGTCACTAATCCTATCTTCATTGTCATATAGTTGTGATGGACTGGTTGTGGTTGTAATTCTTCAAGTAATATGAAGTTGAACTTTGATGACATTTTATGTTTAGTGTTGAATGAAAGTTCACCAAAAGGTGAGTGGTAAAACTTCAAATTCAACATTGAATGTTGAAAACAAATGAAATAAATTTGGATAGAAACACAAGGAAATATTCAAGTTTAGGAGATGAAAGTCTAAGTTAGGAAGAGGAAATGGAAGCGATGAATGTTGGAACTATGTGAATAAATGTTACTTTAAGAAGGACTGCAAAGCTCTGAAGAAGGCTGGTGGTGGACTAGATAGAAATCTATTTTAAAATATCTCCACATGTGCAAAGTGAAGTCAAACATGTCCATGGGTAAAAATAAATTTTATCTCGGTGAGCCATCTTGCAAGGTCAGGTATGTGATTATTGTCATAGGTGATTCGTGAAAGGTGAATCGTTGGACAATTGTGATGGCTCAGGGCAACATTGAAGGCCCTTCTTACCTAATTAATGAGATGACATAATTCATTAGTGTAAACTTGAATAAAAAGATGATGTAGGTCCTTCGTATTGCAGGTTTGGCCACATGAAAAAAAGATACAGAGTTTGTATTTTCTAAAAACATGCTTTAGGTTTTAAAGTCCACATAGAGTGGATTTTTGTACAAATTGTATCCATGACAAGTAAAAGAAGGGTTTTTTCTCCAAAAGTGGGTCAAAAATGAAGTCCAAATAAATGGAGTTAGTGCATACTGATGAATGAAGTCCTACTCTTGTTCAGTCTATTGAAGATTCTCAGCGCTCACTTTTATTAATGATAACACCAGAAAAGTGAGTTGATTTCTTAAAACATAAATCTAATATATTTGATTTGTTTAAAAAGTGGAAGACCATGGTTGAGAATAACACGTAGTTGAGATTGAGATGTCTCAGATTAGATAACGATGATGACTATCGTGATCAGAAGTTCATGAGTTATTGTGCGTTAGAAAGATCATATGTGAGTTCACTATTCCGATGACACCACAACAAAAAAGTGTGTCTGAGCGCATTAATAGAATCATCACAAAGTATGCTAAGAATATTAGGTTACATGTAGACTCGCTAAAACAATTCTGGGCAGAAACAATGAATACTGCAGTTTATCTGATCAATCGTTGTCCGTCAGTAGTTTTAAATGAAGACTTGCCTGAATAAGCTTGGAGTGACAATGAGGTAAATCTATCTCATCTTAGACTATTGGATTGTTAAACATATGTTCGTGTTGATGTTGGATCTGTAAATAAGCTTGATTCGAAATATGTCAAGTGCACTTTTATTGGGTGATGACGGAGATGAATTTGGGTACAAATTATGAGATTATCACAATTGAAAGTTCATTAGCAATATAGATGCTACTTTCAATGAAATGGAAATACGAGGACATGGGCAGAACTCTTGATTGTCCCTCAATTGCTTCTGCAGAGTCCTCCAAATATGTTGAGATAGAAGATATTTGTGATTATGATGGAGAAAGAAAAAGGTGCTCAATTTGATGAAGCACACAAAGTTCTTCCAGTAGATTCACACGACCGATATAGATATGTTCTCTTTCTTTTTACTATCTTTTGTTAACTGATAGTGGTGAACCAGAGTGCTATAAAATGCCACTCAAGTTAAATACTCAAAGGAGCAATAATTTGTCATGGATGACATGTGAGAATAGACATAACTACACGATGGAAAAAAGTCACTACACAAGTAGATTTACAAATCGAAAGAAGAATCAAATGGTAGTAGACGATACAACATAAGACTTGTCGAGGATTTTCAGTAGAATGAATGATTACAAAGAGATATTTTTTCTTATAGTGAATATGACAATTATTAAATTTGTGCTGAGTTTGGTAGTAGAGAAGAATTTACATTTGAAGAAGATGAATGTAAATACAATTTCTTACATAGTAATCTTGAAGAGGTGCAACCACATGGATTTGAAGTTCTAGGTAAAGATTACATGGTCTGCAGATTGAAGAAGAACCATAGTTTAAAGCAGACCCCAAGACATTGATATAAGAGGTTTGACAGGCTTCTGCTGAAAGTGGATATATGAAGTGCCAAGCCGACCATTGTTGCTTCATTGGAAATTTTGGTAATGTCTAGATCAATCTTCTGTTATATGTGGATGACATGTTGATTCCAGAAACAGATATGAAGAATATCAGAGATTTGAATTAGCAATTATCAAAAGAATTTGAGATGAAAGATTTAGGTTCAATCAAGAAGATTTTCAGCAAAAGAATCATCATGGACATGAGTGCAGGTACTTTAAAGCTGTCTCAGATTGAGTGACGCAAAATGTTTGCACCCATTAGGTAGTCACTTAAAGCTATTGCCCAAGTCTAACGCAGAGTAAACACTTATGAGAAGAACTTCGTATGCTTCAACTGTTAGAAGTTTGATACATGCATTGATATGTATGTGACCAGATATTGCACATGCATTGGAAATAGTCAGCAAGTACATGAGGAATCTAAGAAATATTATCGGGAGGCGGTGAAATGAATTCTTAGATATTTGAGATGATTAGTCAACATGGTACTTTTTTCAGAGATGCAGGAATTAATTTACATGGATATGTAGGTTTAAATTTAACGGGGGATATTTATGTTAAAAGAAGTGCAACAAGTTATTTAATTTGGGGAACACAACAACGAGTTAGATTTTTAAATTGCAGAAGATTTGTTGCATTTTCAACTACAAAAGTTGACTGTATTGCTATCACTGAGGCTTACAAGTAGATTTGATTGCAGGATTTTATGGCAAAACCAGACAAGGAACAAGAGATTGGGAAACTTTATAGTGACAATATCACTGCTATTCATCTAGCTAAGATGGCATTTTATGCTAGGACGAAGTATATTCATCTATGATATCACTTTATTGGTTCAATCCTAGAAGAAGATTTGTTATCTTTGAAGAAGATACATACAACTCGGAATCGTGCAGATATGTTGATTAAATTTGTTACAATTGAGAAAATGAAGCTATGCTAGACTTTTGATGGAGTTCAGAAAGGTTGAGATCAGAGGTGAGTCACACGACAATACATGACCATGAATGTGATACAGATTTGGAGGTGCAAGAATAGGGTGCAAGTGGGAGATTGTTTTGTACGAAGCCTGACAGTTGCTGCAAGTGCATGATGTAGCGTCGTAGTGCCAGTAGGAGTTCCCAAGTGCAAGAAAATTGACTCCCAAGTTCAAGTCATCCGTAAAGGTAGCACTCAGAAGGGGCACAATGTTACCCATAATAACATTTTTAGCATCTTTTAAAAAGAGCATTCGAAAATTCGGGGCTCGAACAGGTAATCCAGCGCCATAAACAATTCGAGCAGTTCAGGCAATTATGTCCGGTGGAATTTAAAGAACTCTCTTGGTAATGTGCGAAAGAGGGTGAAAAATAGATCGAGCGATGCGTACAAAAGAGCATGCAAATTTTTGTGGGTAGATTTCTATAATTTCTCTTTTGTGATCAAGAGGAGCGTTTGTGAGTTTTAGGATTGTAGAGAGGATTTGAGTGGTGTAAATCTATACATTTATCTTTATTTCATATTGAATTTCTTGGTGTGTTGTGGATACATGATTTTTTCCGTTCTCAGAAGTTCACATTAAATTTGTGTTCTATTTTCTAGGTTTCTTGTATGTGTGCTTTGTTAAACTGTTTGTTTCAGATCTCTCGAATCAGTGTTTTTTTGTAATTCAGAAGAAGTGAATATCCTCCCAACAAAGGGAAGTGCAGGAAGAAACTCATGATGATATGCAATCCCACTACATTAAATGTTGACAAGTCGACTTATACACTCACAAATCATCTCAAGACAACAAATCAAAGGGGCACAGACTATGGTGTGAAAATTGCAAGAAGTTTGGTCAAAAGAAGTGTTGGGAAATTTATGAAAAGTTTTCATATTGGAAGACCAATAAAATCAGGAAGACAAGTCTCATGAACATAGTCCTTCTGCAGGGAACAAATTGAAGCTCTCCAAAAGCTTTTGGAATAATCTTCTGAGCCTCCTACCAGGCTTACTTGAACGTAGTCTTTCATTTGCTCTTATTGCTCTCATCATGAAGAACCTTGGATAGTGGACTCTAGAGCTTCTCATCACATGACATGTGATATCACTGTTTTTCAATCATCCCATTCTTACAAGCACCATGTTGTAATTTGAACCGCAGATGATTCCCTCTCACCTGTGGAAGAGGAAGTGTGAAACTCACAAAAAACCTTATTCTTCAATCTGTGTTTTATGTTTCTAAACTTAACTGCAATTTATTATCGATCAATAAACCTACTTGTGACATGAATTGCCTTACTAATTTCTATTTTAATTTATGTGAATTTTAGGTGGACTCAGGGAAGTTGATTGATAGCACTGATATGTTTCATGAACTTTATCTGCTAACCAGGACTCTCAATTGAAAAAAACTGTCCCACATTATCAATTCTTTGAGTCAAGTCTTGTATCTAAGTTTATTTTTCATGATTGTCTAATTATGTTATAACATTTTTGCCTTGGGCTTTTCTAATTTTTGTTTTATTGAAAAATTTAATCCTCATTTATTCATCAACAAGAATCCCAGTTCTTATCAATGTGGCATTTGCCAACTTGCAAAACATACCAGAAAAGTGCGCCCAATTTGAACTACAAACCAACACATCCATTCTCCATGGTTCATAGTGATATATGGGGGCTCTCAGAAATAAAAAATACAAATGAGGCTAGGTGGTTTGTCACCTTCATTGCTGATCACATCTTAACCACTTGGATATTTCTCATGAAAAATAAATCCAAAACGTTCAACCTATCTGAAACCTTTCAAAATATGATCCTCTCCCAATTGCAGAGTAAAATTCAAATTCTCAAAATCGATAATGCAAAAGACTGGTACAACTCCACTTTTGACTCTATCTATCCAAAAAAGACATTATTCATATAAGTTATAGTGTTGATACCTCAATAAAATGGTATAGTTAAGAGAAAAAAATATACATCCCCTCGAAGTAGCCCATTCAATTCTATTCACTAATAATGTACCCAAATGTTTTTGGGGATGTAATTATCACATCCACTTATCTCATAAATAGGTTTGCCAACAGAATGCTAAACTTCAACTAACCTTTTAACACTCTCATTAAATCCCGTTCACACATCAGCTCGTCACCTTTTAAATCCCGTTCACCTATCACTAAAAATTTTGGTTTCATCTTTTTTCTTCATCTACATCAACCACATTAAATCAAACTAGATCCTAGGTCAATCAAATGTGTCTTTGTGGGCTACTATTCAAATAAAAAGGGGCATAAATGCTACTCTATAAAAACACAAGTTCTACAACTCCATGGATGTCATATTATTTGAAAGTCGATCATATTGTCCCAAATCTAACATTTGGGGGGAGAGTGGAGAGAATATCAGATTTGGGGTACCATTTAGGAATCTCAAGCTCACCTCTTTATATTCGTGATGAACCCATTCTCTTTCATAATATCACAAATTAACCTAAAAATAAATCAACTACACTAAATCATTCCATAGCTTCCATTGATAATGAAGAATTTCGAGTGTACATTGGAAATTAAAAAAAAAAAAACTAAGTGAGCATGTACGAGGCAATATGCAAAATCAGAAATGTAGATCACCGGAATCAACTCCACACACCCAAATATCCACACATAGGCTAGGCCAATGCATCATGAGAACCAAGAGGGAGCACATGGATGCACAAAACACTTTATGTCATATTGTTTGAAAATCAATCATATTATCCCAAATCTAACATTTAGGGGGAGAGTGGAGAGAATATTAGATTTGGGGTACCATTTAAGAATCTCAAGCTCATCTTTTTATATTCGTGATGAACCCATTCTCTTTCATAATATCACAAATCAACCTGAAAATAAATCAACTACACTAAATCATTCCACAGCTTCCATTGAGAACCAAGAATTTCAGTGTACGTTGGAAATTTAAAAAAAAAAACCAAGTGAGCATGTACGAGGCAATGTGCAAAACCAGAAATGCAGATCACTAGAATCAACTCCATACACCCAAATATTCACACATAGGCTGGGTCAACACATCATGAGAACCAAGAGGAAGGAGCATATGAATGCACAAAACACTTGATGTCATATTCTTTGAAAATCAATCATATTATACCAAATCTAACATTTAGAGGGAGAGTAGAGAGAATATCAGATTTGGGTACCATTCAGGAATCTCAAGCTCACCTCTTCATATTCGTAATGCACTCATTCTCTTTCATAATATCACAAATCAACCTGAAAATAAATCAACTACACTAAATCATTCCACAGCCTCCATTGATAACTAAGAATTTCAGGTGTACATTAGAAAGAAAAAAAAAAACCAAGTGAGCTTGTACGAGGCAATATGCAAAATCAAAATGCAGATCACCAGAATCAGCTCCAAACACACCCAAATATCCACACATAGGTTGGGTCAACACATCATGAGAACCAAGAGGAAGGAGCACATGAATGCAGGAATACTATGTGACCTATGAAAAATTTTCCTCATACAAAACTTTTGTTCAGAATTTGGATTTTGTATACGTCCCAAATTCAATCTAAACGGGCTTATATATTTCAGATTTGAAAAAGGCCATGGAAAAAGAGATTCTTACCTTTGAAAAGAATGCTACCAAGATCGTAACAACTCTGTCACCTGAGAAAAATATTGTGGTGTGTGAAATGGTTATTCAATGTTAAATATAAGAGAGACGAGAGCATAGAAAGATTCAAGTTAGACTTGTAGCAAAAGGGTTTTTACTCACTTCTATACGATCGACTATCAGAAGACATTTGCACTAGTGGCGAAACTCAACATAGTAACATTATTACTATCATTGACAATAAATCATGACTGACTTTTACATCAACCATACATTAAAAATACATTTCTTTATGGGCATCTTAAGGAAGAATTGTATATGGAGATTCCTCCAAGATTAACATACTAACACAAATAATCAATTAGTGTGAAAAAAAATTAATTATATGAGTTGAAAATATTCTCCGAGATCATGGTTTGAAAAGTTTACCAAGACTATTCTTATGATTGAGTACTATCAATGTCAGACTGATCATAATTTATTTATGAAATCAAATCAAGAAAGTATGATAATCATCCTTATTGTATATGTTGATATTATTTTTACAGACAATGATGCAAGGTAACTTAAAGCAATCAAAAGAATAATGACTTCTAAGTTTGAGACCAAAGATCATGAAACTTTAAGATATTTCCTTGGAATAAAAGTATCCAGATCTAAAGAAGGCACTGCCATCCCAAAGAAATATATCATTGACTTTTTAAAGGAGACAAGAATATTGGGGTGCAAACCAACAAATACTCTTATGGATCCCAATTAATGAACAACAAGGGAGAGAGAACACCCCAGTTGAAAAAGAAAGGTATGACTTGTGGGAAAACTTATTTATCTGTCACATAGAAGACATGATATTGTTTTTCTTTTTTTTTTTGCTGGCGTATATTATTTACAAGTAGTCTTCCAAATTCTGAGGTATCTAAAGATGACTTCAGGATGTTGATATTTAAGAAAACTGAGAACCATAATATTTAGATCTATGCTCATGCTAGCTGGGCAGAAAAATTGAATGACAAAAGATCTATCACGAGTTACTGTTCATTTGTTTGGGGTAACTTGGTTACTTGGAGAAGCAAAAAAAAAGAAGCTATACTGGCAAAAAGTAGTGCATAATCTGGGTATCGTGCTTTGGCCCTAGGAATTTGTGAAGGGGTGTAGCTAAAGAAATTACTGGTGGAACTACACATGGAGAATAGAAGTACTATTAAGATGTTCAATGATAGCCAATCATCCATCAATATTTCAAAGAATCTCGTACACCATGATCGAATCAAACATATAAAAATTGACAGGCACTTCATTTCTGATAAGGTCAATGGAAAAGTTGTCTAGCTAAGTTATATCCCAACTTCGTATCAAATAGCTGACATTCTTATCAAAGCTCTTCATCGACACCACTTTAGTAATCTTAGCAGCATGTTTAGGATGTATGACATATACAACCCAACTTCAGGGGGCTGTTGAAATGCATATTTGTGGATCACATGGGCCTTCCCATGTTTTAGGAAATTGTGGGCCCTCTGCTACATATGTGGGGGAAAATTATTCTTATTAATTACCCATGGTTTAGGAAACCGTGGTAGGGTTGGTGTAGCTCCAGTGGCATACAAAATTAGAGAGTTGTATTTGATGGTTTGGTCACATTAAACATTGACTATCTGATGATCTGATTAGAGTAGATGTTTTATATTTGACTTATGTTAAGAAAGACAGATGTGAACTGAGAAAGACTTGGGCATATTGTATAAAAATGATCTTAACTTTTTAGAATTAGATGAAAATACAACACTCAATAGGACGCAACGGAGAACAAGGATTTATGTAGCTGACGCCACTTAGTGGGATAAAGGTTTGTTGTTGTTGTTGTTGTTGATGATGATTTGAATTATTCCCTCTAATTGTATTGTATATATTTATTATTTGCTTTTATTAGTTTAATGAGAAAATTAGAGTTTTTCCTCTAAGAAAGTTCCTCCTAAATTCCACACAAACGAATATTGTTGATCAGAGATAACTTGGTATTTAGTCTTCTTTAATCTAAGTTATTGAAGGAGCATTTGATAGATATGGAAATGTGACAGGTCAAACTAGTTGGTTAGTTTGGCTAGGTTGTAGTAAAATTTGTGGATCTTAATTTTAGTCGAAGGTGATTGAAGAGTATTAATGATCTTTGTTCTACTAATAAGAAATGCTTTGCCTCGACAAAGCTGAGGCATCTGCCTCATTTAGCTATTTAGATTTCAATTTAGGTACTGTAAGACAGATGTGAACTGAGAAAGACTTGGGCATATTGTATAAAAATGATCTTAACTTTTTAGAATTAAATGAAAATACGACACTCAACAGGAGGCAATGGAGAACAACGATTTATGTAGCCGACGCCACTTAGTGCGATAAAGGTTTGTTGTTGTTGTTGATGATGATGATTTGAATTATTCCCTCTAATTGTATTGTATATATTTATTGTTTGCTTTTATTAGTTTAATGAGAAATCTAAAAAAGTTCCTCCTAAATTCCACACAAACGAATATTGTTGATCAGAGAGAACTGGGTATTTAGTCTTCTTTAATCTAAGCTATTGAAGGAGCATTTCATAGATATGGAAATGTGACAGGTCAGACTAGTTGGTTAGTTTGGCTAGGTTATAGTAAAATTTGTGGATCTTAATTTTAGTCGAAGGTGATTGAAGAGTATTAATGATCTTTGTTCTACTAATAAGAAGTGCTTTGCCTTAACAAAGCTGAGGCATCTGCCTCGTTTAGCTATTTAGATTTCAATTTAGGTACTCTAAACATATCAACTTTGTTTCGTTTGAACCAGCACCCACTATATTCCGCAAGCCTCCCATCTCCCTCACGTTCACGCTTGGATCGCCACCTGTTCTACCGGCTAACACCAAGACCCAAGTTTTAAATATTTTTATAATAAAAGTTAAAATATATATATATATTACCAGATATCACCGTGGATATATATATATATATATATATATATTCTAATTGTAAACAATGAATCATAAAGCATGTGGCTTGAAACGAATATAATCATCTTTCTTAACTTATGGGTCATAGGTCATTTCTTTATTGTAGCTTATGCATTTTATAAAAATAAATAGCACCAAAATTTGTTTGTAGCTATTTGTTGATATCGAAATTAGTAGGAAAAACAATGAAATATTCAAAATAATTTTTATTAATGTACAGAGGGTTACAACAGAACATAATAGAAATAACAACACAAAACATAAATAACATAGGTTTAGAGGTGTATTCCAAGGCCATGGAGGTCGGCATTGTGCTTTGGGATGGTTGGCAAGGGTGGCAGCAGGGGTAGGTGCAGAATTGCGAGGACAACAAATATGAAGGGTTGTAGGTTACCGGCAGCAGGCAAGGGAGTGCTGATGGCAAGTGAGTGGTGAAAAGAATTGCTAAGGGACAAATATGAAGCGGCCAGAGGTTACCGACGACGGGCGGATTGGTGGCTGGAAGGTGTTGGACAACAAAGGCAATGGAAGTGGTTGAGGAGCAGTCGATTGGGAGTGCTGGGAAGGGTGGAGGGCTGGACAACAGGGAAAAGCTACAGCTATGGGCTGAATGGGTGCAGGAATGGAGGGAGAGGCTGGCGGCTAAGGAGAGGGGTGGAGAAGAATTGGGAAAGGGGAAAGTGAAAGATACAAACCACTTCAAAGGAGATACAACTCTAGAACAGGGAAAACACCTCCACAAATAAATCTGAAATCAACGCCACAAAACCTGCTAATAAACTTAAAATAACAAACATAAATTGTGCTAGCTAGGAGGGAAATAAGAAAAGAAAGCCGACGAGGAGGAGAAGAGGGCAGACGGCAATGCCACCCTCTCCAAATGTTGCTTAAATTTGGTGGAAGACATGAAAGGAAGAAAGAAAGCTGACGAGGAGGAGAAGAGGGCAGACGGCAATGCCACCCTCTCCAAATGTTGCTTAAATTTGGTGGAAGACATGAAAGGAAGCCGCGAGTGCCGCTCGGTTCTCTTTGGAGTTCTGTACAGGGTCCTCTGGACCGGCTAGCTAGTTTCCAGCAATCTTGCAAGAAACTCCTGCACTCGCTTCATTTATAATATGAAAAAGTTACCCTCTTAAATTTGGGGTAGTTTTTCACTTCTTTTGAACCTTGATTTCTCCATATTTATTACGTGTCAAAACAGATTCACAAAACTTTCAATGAAAATTAATCTGGATAACACTTTTGACTGATTGACCGATTGTCTCCACGACATGAAATTCATCAATAGTTGATTCTATTTGAGCTAGGTAAAGAAAGAAAGCCGACGAGGAGGAGAAGAGGGCAGACGGCAATGCCACCCTCTCCAAATGTTGCTTAAATTTGGTGGAAGACATGAAAGGAAGCCGCGAGTGCCGCTCGGTTCTCTTTGGAGTTCTGTACAGGGTCCTCTGGACCGGCTAGCTAGTTTCCAGCAATCGTGCAAGAAACTCCTGCACTAGCTTCATTTATAATATGAAAAAGTTACCCTCTTAAATTTGGGGTAGTTTTTCACTTCTTTTGAACCTTGATTTCTCCATATTTATTACGTGTCAAAACAGATTCACAAAACTTTCAATGAAAATTAATCTGGATAACACTTTTGACTGATTGACCGATTGTCTCCACGACATGAAATTCATCAATAGTTGATTCTATTTGAGCTAGGTATTAGTTGTCCTTAGTTGATTCTTTATTTTAGACGTCTGTATTATAATCTTGTTTTGTAGTTGTAATTCATCAATTTTCTTTTCACTCGTAAAAATGTACCTAATTCACATGTACGGATCTTAGAACTTGTATCTTTTTTAAAATGTGCCTCCTACATTTTCATGAGATAAGAAATAGTTTCCAATGGTAATTTTTATACGAGTAAATAAATAGGCTTAACTAAAAGTCTTGCATGCAACTTTACAGGCGTACACATTTGATTTACAAAATAACGGCACAATAAATCGTTGCATATTTTATTCAACATCTCAAACAAGGAGTGTACAACAGCCTTAGCTAGTAAACAAACTAACACATCTATACTTAAGCAGCAGGAATACAATCACCAAAGCCAACTGCTTCGGCTGTCAATGGCCTTCACGTTGGTTGCAATCAAAGGCATGTGGCCGTATATAGCAGCAAATTCGTTGAGGCACTGCGATCTCCTCTCTTCATGGCTTCCCAGGCTGCTAATTCCACTCGATCCCATCTCAAATATCCTTCCTGGTTAAAAAAAAAAAAAACACAAATAGGAGGACCAATTGCGGACATTTCTCAAGTTTCTTAATCCCATTTGGAGAATGAAAATATCATACATGCATTTCCTCACCTTTCACCCATATTGGTGGAGCTCCAGTTGCATTTGCCACGAGGAAAGCCATGGCAATATCTTCACAGTTTCTGTAGGCAAAGGTAGAATTTGTTGTGAGGAATAAAACCATGTTATAGGGGAAATTGTTCATATTGAAGTCACCATCACCTATTTTTTGTTGTATAATGTCGTATGGATTGAGACATATTTGTAGAGTACAAATGCAAATATTTCTTATGAAAAAAGGCGGCCTTGGAAAGAACCATGCTGTAAGTGCCTGTCCACCAGACTGACCACCACCCACCGTAAAAATACTGATCAAGCATACCATTCTGCAAAAGAAAGCATTGTAAGAGAACCTACCGATCTTCATTCATATGCTAGTTGAAACGTAAAGTTGAGCACTTGATCAAAACAAATTCTCATATGCTATGCCAAGTTGGATTAGAATTTTAACATTATAGAAGTAAAAGATGGGGAGAATGAGTTACTTGAGGATCCTATCGATGAATTCCATAGAGAAGAAACAAGCGAGCAACATTGTCTGCTTTAAGAAGTACAAAATAGGCTTCCATTGTCAACATCTACTTGGATTTGAGCAGTGTGAATAAAGAAATTGTTAGCATACGAGAAGAATAAACAAAACGTTAAGGAGTTCCCTTCCTAGATTGAGGGAAAATTAAGTGGTCTTGGCTAAGTTATCCATTATAAGATGCGAAAAATCAAAAGGGTAAAAATAGATCCCCTATTTTCCTCAAATTCTAACACCTAATAAGGCAAACCACAAAAAAGGAGATAATATTCAACTCAGAGAAGATGTTTATTCAGCTAACCACTATGATTCAAATAAGCCATATATGTGTAAATCACCTTTCAAAAGGAGGATATCACGGCGAGCATTGGTGGTAACAGTGAGGCTTCTTTTTAGCATTATCATTAGCAATTGAGCTAGACTAATCCAAATAAGTCGGGGTCAGCCATATAAATCCATATTCACTTCTAATTCATAATAAGTGTTTCACATTGTGTTTTATCCTATTGTGCTCAAAACTTATTCTCAATTTCTATGGATTTACTTTGGTTTGCCTCTTTTTCTTTTAAATCCCTCCACATCAAATAGGTCTATCTGTCTTATTAGTACATATTCCACACTTAGTTTTAGATATTCAGAGCACACTTGGTTCCTTGCAATAAAAGAACATGCTCTTGAAAATTATTTTTTCATTTTAACTCTTCATGGGTGGAAATAAAATTATCATCATATTTGAGTGTTTCATATCTGTTAACTCCTGGAAAAAAAAAGTATATGGATACAACCCAAATGTAAATCCAAAAGAGATGTATCCAATTTAATGTAGGCGCACTCACGAGTTAAACAAAACCTATATTTTTATGCTAAAACGGAGTGAATAGGATGAACAATCTGTGTTCACAGGATAGGAGAAAAGACCACACTAACTATATATCAAGAAATCGCATGGGTATTCAAACAAGCACGGCAAAAAAAAAAGCTCATCCCTGGTCCTAAGTATACCCAATCTTACTATTTACCACAAAGAAGCCCCAAATTCTCACACCAAAATGAAGAGAGAATCACTCTAGAAATGAGAGATCTAAATCATACCTAAAGATATCAACTTGAATGCTCCTCAAAACAAAGTCACCATGCTTGCTAAAGCATCACCATATTTATTTTGACGCATCACATTCAAATAATTTATCATACCAACAAGCCGGCTGTGAGTTAATTTCTTTGAAAGCTTATTATCCACTTTATCTGGAAAAATAGGCTCCTGTGTCCTAAAGGATCCGCAACACTATTTTCATACGGCCTTCTCTCTCAAACATGTCCATGAACGCCTGTCCATGCATTCAATTTCCTTTATGTATTTATAAGTGTTTAATGAAGTGAAATTTAACTGTATATATGATTTAAATTTAACTTGGAGCTACTCCAAAATAACAGATTTTGAACTTACTCGTATCTCCAAAATGAGTCAGATTAATTTATGATTGATCCTAAAGTCATCTATTTGCATGTCGGGTTCTTATGTCAGCTAAATTATTGAGAAAAATGTCCTAAAATCATGACAATGGACTCTCAGCCTCATTTATTTAAACTAATTTGAGGAATTCTTAGTTATCCGGTCCAACAGTTTATTGCAGTAGTGTGGTTACTTATTTGACATAATTCTCATAGAAAAAGCACACGTAGTTCTCATGTTCTACTTACAAAACCTTTTAGGCGTTATCAATTGGAACTCACAAGAAAATTGATACAATTGTGCTTCTGGTCTATCTAAAGCGTTAATTTTATGGAATTATTCACATAGATGTTAAAAATGTCATTGAATCCTGGGCGTGCAGATCCAAATAAAAATAAAGAAGAACAAAAACATGGCGAGGGAGAATTCAGTATACCGAGTTATCCAACCAGTGCATACGTGGAACAAATCCCACCATTGTTTCCAGAGCACTTTTCCATACGCTGAAAGCAAAGTCTACTGATTTGCAGGGGAAAATAATATCATCATCAATTGAAAAGATAGCATCAGATTTTAGATCCTTGATTTCCTTGAATCTGTTGTTTAAACTGTCTTCTTGATTCAAGTGAAAAATCAGTTCAACATTGTTGCCACGATCAGAATTTGAATGTACCGCCTCCCCTAGAACTTTATAGAGTAAATCAGACGGAGGATCAGGCTCACTCCAGACAATGTGAATGGAATCAACATTAGCACATCTTGAATAATGCTCAATTGATTTCTGCAGAAGATCATTTCTCTTCCACGTGTTAATCAATATTGTGTACCCTTCCCTGCAAGATAAGGATTTCAAGAGGTAGTCAGTAGAAAAATTACGTTCATTTATGATAGAACTATATTGATACAAATTTCCCAGGTAATCTATTTTCTCTTTCATTCATCAGAAATTGCAGGTTCATCGCATGAGACCTGCCAATACTTTTTCATGCTTCAAATAATAGAACTATGAAGATGCTATTTCTTAGAATAACAAATCATTGGAGGACAGAGCTAAGCCATACATGCCAATGGTTAGATATCTATTCAAAGAAGACATTGCTAAACCATTTTATTAAACATGTATAGCTTCTAAAAACACATGTATGGAGCCTTCTACTTCATATACATCATGTAAGTGCAAAGTAATGTGGACTGTGGATTGCGTCAACAATATCAGCCTTTTCAAATCTGTTATTTTTTTCATTGTCCGGAGCTTTTATGTTACATAACATTCCTACTAAGACGGGCTATGATCTATAGGAGAGGAACAGCAAGCCATATGGCCAAATACTCATGCAGTTCTTTTCTTTTATTAATATCTAAATGAACATTTGATTGTGCAGACTCATCCTCTGCTTTTCCAGATCCCAGTAATAGATTATTTCCAAGTTTTTGCAGAAGCTAGCATAAAGCCAAAATGGAAAAGAATAAGAAAAATCTAACCTTGACTTGTTTCTTAAAATAAGATTAATATATATATATATATATATATATATATATATATATATATATATATATATATATATATATATATATATATATATATATATATATAAAGAGCAGACAAAACACTAATAATGGATGTAATACAAATGAAAATAAGAGTAGGTGTTAGATACGTTAATAAATAAGAACTGTGGTCTGTACGTAAATTTTTCTTAAAACCCCGGTTTCAATTCTTCGGGAAAGAACAGGGGCCGGCAAGTTGGTGAACGGAGAGAGAGAGAGAGAGAGAGAGAGAGAGAGAGAGAGCGAACCCTGGGACAGGCGTCGAAACAGGAAAGAGATGGCGTCGAAAGGTGAGGGTGGCCAACAAGGCGAAAGCAGCGCGGATGGCAATGAGGAAGATAATGAGGGTGATGCAGAGACATATCAGCGCCTTCATCTTTGCGGCTTTCGAGGCGTTGATAGCGCCGCCGCTCGCCGCTGTGGTCGATACAAGCAAGCGGAGCTTCTGCGTTGGCCTCCGGCTACCGGGAAGCAGGCTATGATTACCCGACCTCATATGCTTTGCTTTCCTCTTCAGATCTTAAATAGATGACGCCGGGCTGTCTAATTATCTAGAATGAATTGTTCCCTCCTAGTTTTCTCTTCAAGAAAGAGGGAACAAGAAAAAGCTGCAGCTGTCGAAGAAGAAGAGATGGAAGAGCCAGCCAGCACTCCAGAAAAAAAAAAAGAATTAGTTCCCTCCGCTGGGAACAGAGAATAATGGGAGAAAGGCGGTCGAGAAGAGCATAAAATAGTGGTCGGAGGTGAGGATAGCTAAGCAGCTGGTGGCGGCTGCGTGCTGTCTACTGAATTCTTCCCCTGCGGTGAGGGGTGGGAGCTGCCGAGCTGCTCTATATAAAAAGGAAAGAGGGAATAAGATGCCCCCCTCCATCTCCCAATATATAAATTAATAAAAACAAAATTATCAGATCCTTCCTGAGTGTGGAGGCCTGTTCTTCTTTTATTACAAGTATTTATTATGTTTTTTAGTGATGAGCATCAAAATACGATCTTATGATACAAAATATATTAACATTTGTTTCGAAGCTAGAGCTCCAATCCACCTTTTTTTTATTATGTAGTGTAAAATTAACCTTCTTTTTATTTATCATGTGTTGGTAGAGCATTTGCTTGTTAGTGTAAGTCCCCTCGAGTCGAGTTGTCTGCTATATAGAGGTGGTACTCAAATCGGTTGGCTCACAAGTTCCAGTCCCAAACCTAGTGGGATTGTGAGCCAAAGAGGTTGGTTGGACCATCAATCAATCTTTTGTTAAAAAAAAGATAAACTCTCTTTTTATGTATTCAATTAATCTTAAAAATAATTTTTAGATTTCATATTTGGATTTTAGAGTGTAATTTTATACCTTTATTTTGCTATTGCTCTTTTACTGTCGTATGGTAATGAGTTGCAGCTGGTAGGTTCAGAGTTGATCAATTCTTAGTTTATTAAGCCTTAGTTTGTCAATAAATATTTTAACTTTTTAGATATTCTTATAATTGTTCATTCTGTTCATACTCCGCCCCCCTCTCCCAAAACCCATCTAGAATAAAGATGAAAAATAAAACACGTCGGTCTATTAATGAAAACTCCAGAAACTGGGCTCCAGTCAAAGAATTATGTAATAATACGGCTTCTTCACCGGACTCGGGAGTGGGAAGGGAAGGTAGAATATATTAATAAAAATATCCCCCATAATCACCAAGAATTTTAGATTTCTTTCTGCTTCACATCAAATGTCTTATTATTCTTTTTGCAAATCCCAAAACATCAAATATCTGAGATGGTAATGATCCTTTAAAAATGAGTTTTTCTATCTGCACCCCAAATATGTTTTCGTTGATATCTTTAAACTTCTGATATAAATACCCCAAAAAGAAAATAGGAACAAAGAAGAGAAGAAAAGCCGTGTAATAACATCTTTCTACAAAACTTCTAATAGTCATACCACAAAAGCACACGTTATTATTGCAGAAAATGCCAATTGTCAATTTCAGAAAATGCTAATAAAAGGTCAGCAGGTAATTTCTTTTGATAAATTTTTATTTTCTTTCATAATTGTTAATTTCACAAATGCCAAAACCCTCCTCTTTTCTAAAATCCAAACTTGTCCCTACATACGATACATTTATATTTATTATGTAATTATAGAGTATTTTAATATATATATATATATATATATATATATATAATAAATTATTTTAAAAGAGATTTTCTTAAAATTTAATTAATTTTCACTTCTTTAAGAGGACTGCAGGGTGGCATTTAAATTAGATTTAACGTAAATATTATCATGTAGAGAAAAAGAGAATTTTTAAATCCTGAATTTTAATAAATAAAAAATCTGACAAATGACCGATTTGCAGAATTAGAAGTGGTCAACAGTCCCTGCATGGCCGGCGAAGAAATAAGCTTTCGAAAGATAATCAGATAATGGCATCCCACTTTCTTCAACTAATTATCGTGAATATAACAATTAATTGCTTTAATTTATTGGTATAATATTTAGATGGATTCTGCTTTTTCCATAATCCAACATATAATATCAGAATCAGATAAAAAGTTCAATTGAATGTTTTTACTAATTGACGCCGAATCATAGAAAAATTTATAGAAAAAATAAAGGAAGGTAGAGGAAGGGGTCAAATGATGAGAATCCTCAATTTTATAATAATAAAAAAATATACATGTTTGATGCAGAAATGTAAAATGATAAAATAAGACTGACAGGAATTACAAGTTCAGTTGTAGGAGCGTGAGTCGACTTAACTAGTGATCCGGCTCAAACTCGACTCGATAAATGGATTGTGAACTGAGCTCGATGTTGACTGTAGGAGCGTGAGTCGACTTAACTAGTGATCCGGCTCAAACTCGACTCGATAAATGGATTGTGAACTGAGCTCGATGTTGACTGTAGGAGCGTGAGTCGACTTAACTAGTGATCCGGCTCAAACTCGACTCGATAAATGGATTGTGAACTGAGCTCGATGAGTCAACAAATCAAACTCAAGCCAACCCTGACTCATTAGCTTGTGAGCTAGCTCAATTAAAGAATACGCTTAAATTTTTTTGAAATTCAACAAGTTTTCTTTACATTATTAAATAAGTTAAAAAAATATTTTATATTTTATATCAAATGATTTTATATTGATTATCTCATAAATGTGAATTTAACTTGTCATTTATTATAACACTAAGTTTAAGGACCCATTTGGGGTGACTTATTTATGCGGGCGGCATTTTTAAAACGCTACCCCAAGTCCTGCAATTTAATTTATGCCGGTTTGATTTAACAAATAAAAGCTGTGATTAGATCGACCCCGCCGCATGCATTTGCTAGCATGTTTTTTACCCCCTGCCCATCACGCTTGGGTTTCTTCCTCTTTCCCATGCTGGATCTCAGCAATCTTCTCGTCCCCACTATACCACACTTAGAACCTAACTGTTCCCCTCCCTCCTTCCGGACGCTGATACTGTAATACCCTGAATTCTCTCCGTCGCTTTTCTTTTGATTTCTGCTCCATCTAATTATTTCATCTTAATTTTTATTTTAATTACGCTTAATTTTATTGCGAATGGTTTAGTCGTTGAGCAATGAAAATTTAGGAAATAACAAGGGTTCATTCTGCTGCTCGAGAATTTGTGACCAAAGGAAATTTAGGATATAGGAAGGGTTAATTCTGGGGCTAGAGGCTGAAAAATGCAGAGGTTTCTAGATTTCATCATTTGGTTTCATGTATTTATAATTCATAGGGATTTTTCGCCGTAAAGCAAAATCAAAGCCAATCGTAAGTCAGAATTTATTTTATAATTAAAAAGAGTGAAAAATAATTGTTTTCCAATACATGTTTTCCTGCTGCAATCAACCAAATGAGCCCTAAATGACAAGAAAGTGGATAACTTGGTTGTTTTAGATCTCTAAATAAATAACAATGCTTGTGTTATATTTGATGGGAGCTTAAATTATATTTTGCTTGTTCAATTTGATGTATTTTCCATTGCATTTGCAATCCTTTATTGATCTGATATGGGGACTTTGGCAATACGGTGATATGTCTGATATATATATCCATTTGTGGGCATGGAATCACATCAGTCTACTTATCAATTAATTACTTATTGTAATTATTATATACTTACAGGAGCAGAATGATCATTTACCCACAAAAAACTGTAAATCATGTGTTTTAAAACAGTTGCCCCAAACAACCAACCATCTTATCCGAATAAGCTGCTAATCAGCAATTTATCAGGATCAACAGACAATTCAATAAGTTGTAGTTATCCCAAACAGACCCTAAATTAAGATAATTCTTTTCTACCATACCAAACAAACCTACTCATGAGCTGGCTCAAACTGTTTAAACTCGAGCTCGAACTTGATTAATTAATCAAACTCAAGCTCAAACTGAATCAGCTAGATCTCGACTCGACTCAACTCTTTTACACCCCAACTAGATCGGCAACAAGTGCATGATTAACACTAAAATAAAGACTAATGTAGATAAATAGTTTTTTAGCTGCATGAATTTCTTGGCAATCATAAACAAACATCAGAACTAGAAGATATGCTTATTTCTCTTGGCATTATCACGTAGGGAAATTTACATATATACCACACCATTTTTATGCATTTACACATCTAACACCTACAGTTTGATGTTAATATTTATAACAGTGATATTAAAATCCTATGCATGAATGTATGAAAAATGTTTTCCACTTGTAAAAATCTAGGGATGGTGTTATTCATGAAAACAAGTTAGAAAAATCCGAATTCATTACTATTATTTTGTATTTGAAATAAAATGAAATCAATGTAAGAACTGATAGAAGATTGTCGCGAGAAGAGATGGGTGGGAAATTGCCAGGGCATTTTCTACGATATATTTCAAAATCGGCTAAATCTGGATATGGAATACACTACAAAAAAATTATAGAATGAACTTCATTCAAATTTAAAAATTTTTAAAATCAGAAATCAAAATTTTAAAACCATTGAGAATATAACCATTTCATCCAACCAGACCGCCTAAAAGGAGCTTCAAATGAAAGCTCAGAAAGAGAAGACAAGCCAGGATGAAGACACAATCACACCCAATTACAGAACAGCAAGCATCAATGGGATCAAGCAACCAGTAAAAGATTTGAGGAACAACAACAATCCAAGCATCAAGCAGGAATTCCCGGCTCAGAACAATCAAGCTATCAGTGAGCAGGTAACAGCCAAACAGCAACAATCCATACAATCATCCTTGAAATAAGCTCCATAAATGAAGAAAATAGCAGCTATATCTCTAATAAGCATCATAGAAATGTGCCAACCAAAACAAAGAGAAGGAGAGCCCAAAAAAGAAAAAAAATAGAAAAAAAAAAACAAAATACCAAAAAAAAAACAAGAAAAACTACCAAAAAAGGTTTAGAGAAAAAAATGACAGATTTGGAAACATTAACATAAAGATTAGAAGCTTTTTTTTAGTTAAAAGAGAAATAATATATAAATTAGCTTTCCCAAAAGGAAGAATATCATCAAAATAAATTATATGAAAAATATTATTGTTAGAAATTATATTAAGAACTTATTTATTCTTGTTATTTCATCATTTATTATTTTCCTGTTCTAGTTTATTTGTTTTGATTCCTGTAATTTTAGAGTTATGAAAGTTATTCCTTCCGCGAGCTAGGAGTCTTTTAAGCTATATTTAAGCTAGCATTAATTATCAATAAAAGTATTTCACTTACTTCTAAATACCAACAATTATGATCATAAATATCACCATTTAACTGAGCATCTATAGAAACAGAAAGAGCATCAATGATAATAACAAATAAATAAGAGTAAAAGGGACAACCTTGCCTCAAATCAGAAGTAGAGAAAAAATACCATTAAGTTCACTATTAATGATAGCAGATAATTTAACATCCTCAGTGCAAGAAATAATCCAATTAATAAACTTCTGAAAAAATAAAAGCATTTTCATTCTCTCATAAAAGAGAATCTATTAATTTTACGAAAAGCTTTCAAAATATTATTTTTAGAATAAAATTTCTTAGCAGAACTGTTAAAATTGAAACTTTAAAGTAATTTATTACCAAAAATAATATTATCTACAATATCACGACCTTTAACAAAAGCAGCTCAAGCATGATGTATAAGATTGGGAAGAATAACTTTTAAGCCTTTCAGTTAACAGAACCGCAATGACTTTATAGAAAGATATAGACCAATAATCAGAAAGGAATTAGCCTCAAAACTTTTAAGGACACTCGTAATAGTCGTATGTTTAACTCAATATATTTAATAGTAGCAAGACAGGCAGAACCGAAAATATGCCAACAATCTTTAAAAATTTTAGAGAAAAAAACTATCAGACCCAGAAGCTCTATCAGAGCCAATAAAATAGAATACTTTTAATATCATCATCAGTAAAAGTTTGAACTAAAAAAGAAGAATTCTCTTCAGAGACAAAATGATTTATAAGAAAAGAATTCTTAATATTATCATCAATCACAATATGAAAAAGAAGAATTTTCTTCAGAGACAAAATGATTTATATGAAAAGAATTCTTAATATTATCATCAATCACAATATGGTCATTCAAAAGAAAAAATAAATATATAAATATAATTTTCATTAACTAAAATTTCTTTAATATAATTAGAATTATGACGAATATTAGCCTTTTGATAAAGATACTTAATATCATCTTCAATTTTAGAAATTCAAGCACATTTTCCCCAATTATAATCACAAATAATAGCATTTGAAATCCTTTTTTGGATTAGATGAAAATTCATTAACTAGATCAAGAGAAAGAGACTGATAATCCAAATTAGACATAATCAAACTATGGTTATATTTAAGCTCAGAAATATGAACCAAAAGAGCATTATAAGAATTCCAATTCCAACCTTTAAGAGCAATTTTGACATTTTGAAACTTATTACAAACAATAAAAATAGGATACCACTACTAAATCCTAACAAATGATAGCATTTAAAAGGTAATGAGTTCTTCTGCATTCTAAATCAAGCAAGATAAATGTACTTGCACATCTAACATCTAGAACCTGACTTACATACACAACACTCAATCCTCATAATAGCGTTTAATTAAGCACAAAAACAGTATTCAAAGCATCTCCAATTCAGCAACATTTCAAGCCGAAATAGTATCGGAGTTGAATCACAACAGGAAATCAAACAGTCTCCAAGCAATTTGATTTCCATGTATTTGCACATCACACGAATCTTATGAATTCACATATCTAACACTCAAAATTTATTTCATCATTTTAACTATACCGATAGTGATAGAAATTAAATGTTCTACAAGACTTCCAATAAGATTTAACATACTGATTGAGTTGTATTCAAAAAGCCATTGGCAGTTGACATTCATAGATAACCAAAGTTTAAGTAATCAATGTATGCATCGATCAACCCGACATGCTCAAAGCACATCGAAGAAAATTGTTCATAGCATCTAAGTTTTGCAAGCAAACATGAGGCAATATAGATTATCATTTGTGGCAGACTTAAGCTAAGAACATAAGTGGCATGGCTTTAGTGACTATCAAGCTCAACTTGAACAAGCATTATTTAAAACTGAGTTCAAACCAAGAAATACGACAAAGCTCGTGAGTGAGATCTATAAATCAGACACCCATAATCCTAAAACCTTACTGCATATTCAATAAACGGGAAACCTAAACAGACCTGAATAGACAATACTCAAATCCAAGCACTTCAATTCATGAAAGAAGTAATAGGATCTTTGCAAGAAGAAATAAAGCTAATAGCAGCAGATGAATAAAGCAAGCGTGAGAGATCCAACCTATATCGAAGGAAACCCGGAAAACGCTACAGAACAGTGACGATTGCAGCCAGGAGAGGGAGGGGGAGGTGATATGGCGTGGTCGCTGGCAAGGCAAAGGAGGAGGCCGACTGGTGCTTCGATCCAGAAAGGCGAGGGTTTCGGTGGGATGAGGAGGCGAGCAGATAAAGGGAGGCGAGGTCCCCTTGGCGAGCGTCAGCTTGGTCACGCGAGAGAGGGGAGAAGGTGAGTGCTATGGGGCGAGCGTGAGGGAGAGTCGAGCGGCGTGATGTCGCGAAGGAGAGACGAGGCAAATGAGCGGGAGAGGGGTCAGGTGAGGTCTTCGGTGACAGAGAGAGCAGAGGTTCTGATCGCGAGCGGAAGAGGAGACGAGGCAGGTGAGTCTTGAGCAGGGGTCTTCAGCGTAGGGAAAAGAGGTGAGCGAGGTTCTTCAGCATAGGGAGGAGGCGAGCAGTTGTTTGGAGCAAGGAGGAGAGGAGGATTTCGGTGCAGGGGGAGGAGAGTCGAGTTAGGAGAGGGTGCCGAGCAGGAGAAGTGAAGTAGGCAAGTCTCTCCCGAATGAGGAGGCGAGCAATTTTGTATTTTGGGAATTCCAGAACGACCGTTATGCGACAATGGGCGGGTAATTGATGAATTTCCGTTAATGCAGCAGGTTTAATTGGAAATTAATAATGCCTGATTAAATTTAATTAAAGATTTAGGCGGGGTGATTTGAAATTTGAAATTTCAGATTACAATGTGAGTTATTGGTGCGACCCGACACAATTGAGCTATATTTAGCACGAATCGAACCCGAGTCAAGCCTAAACTCACCTTTAATTAAATTTAATACGCATTGATTTCGAGTAGGTTGCGCGCGTACAGAACCACAACAATATGAGTGACCTTCCTAGGTAAAATTGATGTCACGAACGCGCCTATGCGGTCCGTTTCATCATCCGGGGTCGTCCGGATAAGTTCGTCGACTGTCGGCCCAAAAATGTGTCAAATTTAATTTTTCTTCAAATTTTTAGGTTCTTTAAGAATCATTTCGAAAAATCGATTTTAGTTTAAATGTCGGTGCAATAGGTGTGAGTATCAGTGACGTGAATTGCTAAGTTTAAGTGTGATGTATGTTTGAATGTCGAAATGGGTATATTCCTAAAGCCTCCTCATCCTATATGAACCCATTTTTTAAGCCTCTACACGTTATCCTTGGCCCTTGCAACTAAGAGTCAAGTGCTTGGGACTACTCATGCGAGGTCTTAAAAAAAATGGACCAAGAAGTGATTCAAAGTTCTATGTGAGGTGGGCTACGTTACTAATCCACTAGGATGGTCAACATGAAATCCTAAGGCTAGATCCTAGACTCTAAAAAAAAGAAACTAAGACCTCACTGAAAATGAGGTCAACACCTTATCGGAAAATGCAATTGATTATTAAACCAATTATAAGAATAAGAGTAACTAGAATTTTCAAGCTCAATAAGACCAACACTAGAAGTACAATTATTAAAATCAAAATGCTTGATGTAAACACCCGATTTTCTCATTTAATCTTAGGATACATATTAAATCTCCAAGAATAGGCCAAGAAGCAGCATTATTATCAGTTATATAATTAATAGAACTCCAAAGAGATTTTCTTAAAGTAGCACTATTATCAACAAAAATGATGATCATATAAAAATTAATAGAGGAAGAACAGATAACATGCCTCGAATAAATTGACGATCAGTATGAATAACAAAGAAACTAAGAGTATTCTTAGTCAATTTAATCTAAATTCTATCATGATCAACAATATGAAAATTAGTAGAAAATCCTTCATTAGAGAAAAAGTTTAAAATGACCAAGAACAAAATGATCATTAAAAATATCATTGGAAACTTTGGTTTCTAAAAGGAAAAAAAATTCAAATTTATAATCCCTTAAAAGACTTGTGCAATCAATATGTGCATCATCACTATTAAACCCTCTAACATTTCAAGCAAGCAAATTTGGAAAAAACATAGAAAAACAGAAAAAAAAAACCAAAATTATTTATTCCATCCTTTTCTAGCCCGATATTGAGCATGAAAAGAAGAAGTAGAATTCCTATTAATAACAGTATTTCCAATAGAATTAGAACTAATAGGAACAATAGATATTTGATTAACAATCCCATAACACTGATTTAGAGTTGGATCATTAAAACAGTGTTAAGTTTCCTACAAAAAAATAGTATCATTTTCTAGAAAGTAAATGTTTTCCACTGATAAACCAAGGACCATTAGAGAGAATCATATCAAAATCCTCAGAACAAACAAACTTATAAAGGAAAAAACCATCAGTAAGTCAAATAAAATAAACAAAGCCATTGAGTTTCCAAATCTTACTAATAGATTGTACGAGATAATTATAAAAAAGTCTTTTACATAGAGCATACCCAACTAGAGTAAGATTCAATTTTATAGATTCTTCCTTAACTTCAAGATCAGCGAAAGAAAACAAGGTAAATATGAAAAATTAAAATAAGTAGAAGTACACGAAGAAATAAGTCATTTCCAATTTAAATAAAATGAATGACCAAGAATGGAATGAGGGGGAGAGCAGGAAAAATGGAGGGGGAAGAATGAGAGTTCATAGTTAAGAAAATAGGGGCAGAGCCCCTATAAATGAAAAAAGATCACCAAATTTCCGATCTGAAGAGAGGATCCAGTAATATTCCCAAGAGAAAAGAAAGCAAGTGGATCTTCTCACTCAGAAAACCAAAACAGAGCCGAAAAAGATCATCAAAAGAAGAACCAAGAAGCCCTGACCCTTCCTTGCAACAAGCATCGAAACTTTCCCAGAAAATCCAGTAGATATTCCAAGAGGAAGGGAAAAAGATGGATCACACACTAAGAAACCCTAACAACGCCAAAAATTGCCAAGAGGAGCTCCAAGTAACCCTAGCCTACTCCTTGCCTCATCTCCCCACAGCCAGACAACCTCTTAGTAAAATATTAATTATTGATATTTTTGCTCTACTAAAAATAAATAAAAAAATTGTTTGCTCTTCTCTTAGATTGATTTATTAATGAACAAAAGATATTTGTATAAACATGTTAATTTTAGAAATTCATTTAGAAGTTTATTCAATTAAACTCTCATTTCTTAAGCTCGTCAAGCTTATTGTTAATATTGTTGATAAGACTAATTTGAATAATTAATAAATTGCTCGTTCATATTCTCGATAAAATCATTTAATTAGCTAACAAATTATGCACATTAATAGCATTGATAATGCTCATTTGGATAGCTAACAAAAAGCTCGCTAATAGAACTCATTAATTAACTAGAAAATGCTCATTATTTTTTCAAACAAGATGCTTGTTTAAAGCTCGATAATTACAATATGAACCAAACATGAGCCAAGCTCAAATTAAGTTAAAAAAAAAAAAACTAATTTAAAGGAAAATTAAAGTGACTGACCATTATCATAATAACTCTTTTCTTTTTTTAAACAGGAGAAAAAAATCTCATTGTAGTTGACCGCGTCCTTCAAAGTAAAACACTTGGCAAGTTAGCTTATTATTAAATGTTATCATTTGAATTATGTTTGGTCTTAGGACTTAAATTAAAACCAACCATCTCAACCTACAAATATTTTTTATAAGGATTTAGAAAATAATAATCCATAAATTCCAACTCTTCATTCATGGTGTCAAATCAACTAAATAGACTTGACAATTTCTATGACTACTAAAAATTAAATTAAATCTTCATCAATTCTCATGTCAAATTCATATTTTTGTAGACAAACCCTATAATTGTTAGAAATAATAGATCTCATCTGCCTTTGAGACATTGTTAATGTTTCATCCACTGCAGGTTTGTTTGTAACAACTTAATATAGGAGAATTTGATTTTTCATTTGTTGTTCATACAAGTTTTAGACTATTCAAACATTATATGAACAACAACTTGGGAAAAAAGTAAACTATGGGTAAACAAAATTGCACCATGATTTTCTAAATTTCCACTTTATGCACTTCCACATTACCAATACTTCCACTTTATATGTTTCATACTAACACTAAAATCATCATTATCTATGAATTTAACATTTCAAATATCTACGATTCTTGAATTATGACCAAGATAATAAAACATATACTTTAGAATTATTTTACTCGCTAATGAAAAATCACAAATGTTCTTTAAGTCCTTTTTTTCATCTGAATTATAAATTGATGTTTCCAGTGGACAACCCCACACAAAATGTTGCCTTAGACATTATTTTCTTCCCTTAAAAAAATTAAAAATGGAATATTCAAAACTAACTAAAAATCCTATTTAGCAAATAAAAAGTACAACAATTCTATTACTATGGCTAGGACCAACAACTATGAAAAGAAAATCAAACCATTTAAAAATTTCTAGAAAACCAAAGAAGAAGAGGACATTGGCTATTCTCAAGTCCTTCTTTTTCATATGAATTATAAATTCATGAATCCATTCTCATCACACACCACATGTAGAGCATAGAAGGAACAAAAAGAAAACCTAGCAAAAGAATATAAGTTAAAATTTTAGATGTAATTTCAATGATTATCAACATGATTTTCACAATATTTGTGTCCGCCAATAAGACCACCATAGCACTAAACCCAATAACACCTATTAATATTCATCAAAATATAAATAAAATATAATTGCTCCATTGAGTCAATTAGATAGTTCTATCCTTAAACACTATTAATGCTATACTTAAAGCATAAGCTTAAAAGTGGCCTCTAGATGACGTGTAACTAGTAACCTGAAAATTATATAATATGACACATGAGATCGCAAGAAACAAACTCAATATGTGAAACCCCTCTAAGTATAAACTACAATGCACATGACATGGATATGAGCAAACAAAAAGACAAAGCAAAAGTAAATATTATAATATAACAATCATAAATAATGTTTAAAAGATAACATTTTCAAATTAAAAATAATTTAATAGTGCTCAACTTATAGTATAGCTCAATAAGAATAAGTCATATCAACGCATAAACAGTATGTCTAAATACTAAACATCCACTTGCATGCATACTATACATATGCTCCATATTAGCTATATAATGTTCTGTTCATATATATACTTTGAAACCAGAAAAGATAAACATCAATCCCATAAAAATTTAATGATTCTTAAAAGAGTTGTTATTGTATAAATCCATCAATCTGACGAGCCAATATCCAAATGAACTTAATGTCGACAACATATACATCATATATATTGGAATGCATCATGTGAGTTTTTATTGCATTAAAATTTAATTTTAATATAAGTGATAATATGATCAAATTTGATAACAAATCAACTCAATCAAAATTTATATGATCAATAGATATTTCTCAACAACCTAAATAATATATATGAACTTTTAAAAATTTGTGAATTAAATAACATGACGAAACTAATTATCACATAATGTTCAAATGAACATATGCCTAATAAAAGCATAACAAAAAGTAACCAGGAATATGCCCTTAAGAAAAAGAGGTATTTTTATATCCTTTATTCAATAAAAAGTCACCTGTCTGACACAAATTAAAAATAGTCCAATGTATTAGCTATAATTCCACATTAATATTCATCTAAACTTATTGTTTCATAAATCATAAATTAGGTAAATTGCTCTCAAGTATAAACTCAACACATGGAACATCAAATGCTTAAAAAATAATATATATTCAAGCATGTTTGTAATTAATGATTTCCATAGAGTTCCTCTAATTTATACTTTGACAATCAATCCTTAAGATTATAAATTATTTAATGATTTCAATATTAAACATCTTTCACATTTTTTGATGAAAACTTTAGCACCATTTTAAAGGTCTAATTCTCATAAAATCATTAAATATAAATAAAGAATGTATAAATCTATATTTATAAATTAATGCATCTCAACAAATAAAATGGCTTCTATTATGTAAAATGGAATGAATTCTCTAGACCTAAGTGCCATTAATCACAAGGTATACAATTAATTTAAATTTATGTAAAATCTTTACTTGTTCAAAATGTTTCAACTGCATAGGAAATTCACTAAATCAACTTTAATACTTTCTAAGTTATCTTTTGGACGACCAACTTAATAATTAATATTAACATATATGATTAAAAGAATGCGTTAAAAGATGACATCATAATATTGAATGTCCCGAATTCCTTATTTTATTCTAGCAATAAGTTTTATTTATGCTTAGAGACCAATAAAAATCTTAGTAGATTAAACAAATAAATTATCTAAAACCATATATAAAAATAAAATAGAATAAATTTTGGAGTTAGAGTGACCTTGTCGTTTAATGATTGTGGTGAGTAGAAGAATGATATAGTATTACATCTTAAGCTCTTCCTTTCCCTCGACTTCCTCTCTAAAATAACCTAATCAATTCTATTCAAGTCGTCAAACCGGACGTCTCCTTGCTTGTACTTGCAACCTTCGATTGGCTTCCACGCTCGCAAATATGCATTCTCTTCACGCATTTTCCTTTATCTCTTCTATCAAGCTCTCTCGCTTGCTATCTCTTCTTCGACGACTTGGTCGATCTCCCTCTTCTCCCTCACTCGCCCAGGCTTCTCTCGCCAACCTCAAAAGTCCATTACGAAGATGGTGCAGGTTGGTTCAATGCAAAGCATATAAGATATAATATTCACCCCAAAACTAACCTAAATCACATATAGTTTATAAACAATAAGCCTTATGCACAAGCATAGGTTCTAAAGCAGACACTTCACTACAACATCAATATTACTGATCGACTATATGCTTAAACATTACACAAGCCATTCAAGTGCAATAATTCATTAGCACCAAGATATCAAAAAGATCAACCAAATGAAGTTCAAAATCCACAGTGCACCGATGTCACATATCGAACAATACATTAAAAGCATGTCGCAAGCACAAGTTGGGAATCATCAACTAGCAATCATGAAGTTAGTTGATCACATCACACAATCGTTCATTCATATATTATTATTTGTGGAATGGGGACTCTACACAAGATAGAAATATGAAAAAAAAAAAAATTCTCAATCAACAAACAATCATAATAAATATCAAGCAATAAGAAGAAAGCACAATCTTACCCAATAATCACTATTAAACTTAAGGTCAATCAAAGCAATCATCTCTATAATCAATTCTTGCACAATTGGAGCTTTTATTATAATTGATTTGTTGTTCCAGAGCTAACTTTCATTACAAATAATAATAATAATAATAATAATAATAATAATAATAATAATAGAGTATAGAGAAAAAATAGAAGAGGGTCAAAAGAGGGCCGAGAACAAAAGATGTGATACCAACCAATCATATAAAAATTACGAAAGACCAAGGTGCGATAGTGCATGCCTCGTCTCGGACAATATGGTTATGCTAAATGCTGCTATAAAATGTCAATTATATCCTTGGAATTGCTAGAAAAAGTAATAAGTAATTAAATTGGGTATTCATTGAGATTGAGATATGATAGGTCATGTTGAGATCGAGATAGGTCATGTTGAGATTGAGAAAGAACCTCTAAGAAGAGCATCCTAAGAATAAGAATGAATCTTTACGAGAATGAGCAAGGATCTCCCAGAGAATGAGAACCTAACAAAAGTCTTGAATTCCATCTGCCATATGTAGGGTCGAGAACAAAAGGTTTGAAGTTCCAAAAATGGAGTACAGATAGTCTTACTATGCTTGTAGCTAAATGTCTGGCTTATTTGGACAAGTAACATAAGTTACAAAAAATGCCTGCGTTACTACTTGAAAGAGCATGGGGGTCAAAGGTCTCAACGCAAAGAGAAAACTTGATTTCTTTAACTTCAAAGTAGCTATTAGTGAGTTCCAACAAATTGGCCAATTGATTGTGGTGGCTTCATTCCAATGGCTCAGCAAAAAGGATCTTTTCAGAGCCCTTTAGCACACAACACCTAGAAAGCAATGGTTTTCTAGTTGTAAGCCTCTACACCAAATCTTAGAAGTGAGTTAGGAGTTGCCTCAACGGCTCACTTGTCATTGTCTAATTTTCAGTTATAACTAAAGAATCTTAAGAGACTTTTTGCTCTAAAAAATTAAGTAATCATATGTTATTTGAAATTGGAAATGAAATGTTCATAGAAATCAATCGCAAACAATGCCAAAATTTTGTCTCCTTCAAAGTAGTGAAGAGGAAATGTCACTTTATTGCATCATTAACGGATAGAAGTGGTAACATTTACTCAAGACAAGTAACACAATCAGTAGGGACTAACTTTCACCCCTAAGAATGAGCATAAGCGTTTTCAATTTTGGAGGTCGTTGCCACCCAAAGAACTTTTGGCATGTTTTGTTTATTCTTATCAATCGCAAAACTCTAATCACCTTAATTATAATCGCGGATCATTTAAGCAAATATAGCTAATGAAAACAGGTATGGTTCTCCTTAAGGTGTGATTGTTCAGCTAATCTAATTGGATCACATGCTTAGACAATAAGAGCTGTGGCCCCATAGCACCTGATCAATAGCCAAGTCAATTAAACTAATAATATAAAAGGCATGGATATAGATCCTCTGATATCTGATTATCATAGTAACGTGCATTTATCCAGCCTAAGTATGGATATTGGATGAGGAGGATTGATTTCAAATAATTTTATGAAAATTATGTAAAATAATTTTGATAAAATTTGGCCTTCAAACCATATTAAATGAGTGGAATAGTTAATCATAACAATCTGAAATTGAATGACCATAACATAATCATGATAATTGGAAGAAACATTTCAAATACCAAAAGCACAAGCATACCTTTATCATAAACCACCCCTCATGAAAGGAAGCACAATCCGAAGCTTTGAAAAACTTCATTTCTGCTATGAATCGATGAAGAGAGAGCAACACTGCCTTCAGCTATAGCCCATAAGAAAGCATCAAACAAATTTGCGACCAATTTAAATTCAAAAATTGAAGCAATTTAGCCTATAAGAGGGGAATGTCAACCAAGCGGCAATTGCATCTTTAACTTGGACCATTCATGCGATACACTATTTCGTGATCATTCATAGTCTCATTAAGGATACAACACACAAGTCACAAGAGTGAGATACAACAACAAAAAGCTTTTATCCCACTATGTGGAGTCAGCTACATGAATCCTTTTTCTCCATTGTGTCCTATTGAGGGTCATAATTTCACAAGAGTGAGATACAGCCAGAAAAATCGGAGCTCTCCCAAACCTCAACTCCCTCCATTCCAGCCCTGCACACAAATAGCCGATCCCCGCCAACCTCCATCCCACAAATCACGCCCCTTTTCGCGTCATCTTCCTTGTCAACAAAATTCCTCCTCCAAATCTTCTTCCTTTCAGCTCCACCTTCCCTCTCTTCCCCATCTTCCTCCGCGCGCGACCAAACTTCAAGACCACTCTCTCTACTCACAAAAACCTGCCCGTTGTAACAATTGACGATGCTGTTTGCCCCTCCACCAGCAATCCTCAATGCAGTCCTGCGCTCTTCCAGATATAACCATGGATCCTCGCTAAGCTTCCTCATGTCCGCAACAGCTAGATCGCCTGACTTCCAACACACCTTGTAGATTGACATCTCCTTCCTGTCCACATCTACGTCGGAGAAAGCGTCGCCGAACCTACCGCTCCGCGCTCCACTCCCTGGTTCGCTAGTTTCCCATACGGCCTTTCCAGTCCTAGGATCCCAAAGCCTCATGTAGCCCGAGTACCCAAACGCCCCCGAACTCACCGCAGAGGCAAACACCACCCCAACTCCGACCTCCGTTAGATCCACAAGCTTTCCCGGAGACGACGTCTTTGACCCGCTTCCCGACAGCCGTCCAATTTCAGATACGATTTGTAAAGTGGATCGATCCACCGAAAGGATACAGTTCTCACGGTGAGGGCATTCGAAAGCCGCAAAGATAGGTCGCCTGCTGTTGCATCCGGGTTCAGTGGATGCAATGGCGGTGACCCGAGCCTTATAGACGCGAGGATCTGATGGATCAGACCAGTTGACCGACGCGATCTGTCGACCGCTGGAGACGTCATACAAGTGCAGTCCTGGTGTCTCCAACGAGCCGATAGCCGCAATATCCGGCCAGACGCATCGGAGGGATGCAATATCCTCCAGATGTGTGCGGACAGTACCTGAATGGATTAGATTGGATTCGTAGGAAGAGATCTGGCCGCCATGAGCTATCCAGATGGATCCGTCATCAAAACCCGCATAAAGAGCCGTGGGATGGGCTTCGGCGGCAGGAATGAGGGTGGACAAGAGGGTGGCGTTGATTCCGAGAAGAGGAGGTGGCGAGAGAGCCAGTCGAAGGCGCCCCTCGATGCCGTAGTAGAGAGCTTCCTCGGCAAGATCATGCTTGGAGAAGCGGCGGAGAGCGGCAGATGGAAGGCGACCGGAGCGAAGGAGGGAAAGAAGAGCCGAGAAGATCTCTGGATCACGATCGATGAAGATAGGGTCGTGTTCGTCGTTCTCGGTAGTGTGACGGGCTGAAAGTGCTGCGAGGAGAGAATCATGGCCACCAACCTGGAGAGTAGATGCTGTAGTCTCGAATTGCTTGCCGCCAACGTTGAGCTTGATCCGGTGGCTTTCCGTTGGCTGCGGAGCTGGTTGGAGTCTGCCGCCGCCGCTATCTGCCATAGATCATGGTATCTAGATTGTCGACCAAACGAAGAAGTACAGTCGATGCACTCGCGGGCTGCGGGCTGTGGGCTGTGGGCTGTTCCGGAATGGGGGTACTGGATATTTCTATGACCTGAAGCAGCCCAATATGCTAATAAAATTAGTCGTGTGGGGGCTGTTGGTCCGCAGTCAGGATTAAAGTTTAAATACGATATTAATAAATTCGGTAAATTCGAATTTAGCAATTTCAAATGCTGTTAAATTCAGGCTCGTATTTGGTTCACTTAAGGGTTAAATTCAATTAAATCTGTTTCACATGTTTTCTTCCTAAGCTAAATCCGTTAAATCCACTTCATAGTCAGATTTAGCTGAGCTATTTTGAGATAATTTTATGCATGTTTTAAATTTTAGACTGTCACAATAATTCTATTTGGGGAGATGCTTCTAGAAATTTCTATGATGAGAAAAATTTGAGACTGTCATGATAACTCTACTTCATGAGATACTTCTAGAAATTCCTATGATGAGAAACTACTTATTTCAATATGATCTATTAAAATGTGATGACCGTAAGAGTTTGATTTTTTGAAAAAATATATATATATATCTATCTATATATATATATATATTAATAATTACTACATTTATTTTTTAAGAATTTGTTTTCTTCACCATAACTTTACAACCTCATTTTTAAAAAGCTTCAGCTACCATAAACATAACCTAAATCCGGATTTATATCGGAAAAAAAGATGGAACCGAGAGAAAATTAGATTTAACAAAGCGCCCGAATATAACTACCCTATTTTTCACATTTTACGTTAATTATATATGTAAATCCTATTAAAAGGTTGCTACCGAACACCCTCATAGTTTGATAGAATTTTGTGAAGGTCTGTGATGTTCGTGGAGGTGTTGTTCGGTTCAGAACTAAGACGCCGTATATTCAGTTGGGATATGAAGCAACTGAATATAATTGAATGACCAAAAAACTCTTAAACCTAATTCAAAGAGTTAGTCAGGCCACTAAACTTGCATGCTTAAAGAACATAATCAATTTGACCAAAAAAATAATTGGCCGAGGGGACGACATTGCAATTCACCCATACTGTTGAGTAACAGCAGTCAACTGAGATGGCACAACTGGTTCATCATAGAGATACACCTGACGATATAAGAATAACAAAGTCAATACTAAACTAAGATTTGATCTGCTGTCCGAGGCATTGATTGGACTAACATAAGAGTTATCAAGGAGGATTTGTGAGAAGATGAGTACTCATGAAAAATAATTATTAATGTCAGCCATTTTATATCAATATAATAAAACGCCGCGCTAGAAGAAAACAATAAAGATAAAATGGCTATTCTTTAAGTTCTATGAGATCATGATTGTATTCTTTGAAATGTTTTATGGTATATAAGGCAGTCCATCTATAAATATAGGGGATTATTACATAAAAGAGGACTAATCTCCTAACATTGTGTATGGATCATCTTCTAGTGAATAATTTCCCTATTCCTGAGTTCTAATCTTTCTTCCTAACCTTTTCTCTGAGCGTGTTAATTCACGAGCGAATCTGAATCCAAAAATAAGATTGCAAATGTTTGAATTCTATTGGCCTATACAACAAATAAAAATCATTTTATTTGCGTTAAATTATGTATGATCCTTTCATACTATGCTCTGCAACATTTTTGTAATCAGGCATGATGAATTAATAGTGAAATTTTAGTTCTCATGTTATATACCAACTTGACAGTTATTCAGGAGAAATTTAAAATGTGATTAGTGTTTGCATAACATAAATTAATAATAATAATAATTAATAAACAAATACCATGAGAGGCAATAAAACCGCAATAAAAACATCTAAACGCCCACATGCCAGCAGCTCATCCTTCAAATTAATATTAAAATTGTTCAAAATTAGTTGATTATTCTTTTAATTTAATTTAAAATCTCCAACTTGAAGTACACTTTTAAAGGAAATAAAATCGAGTTGAGGACCGATTCAACAGCCATATCCTAATATGGAGAAATTGTTGTATCAGGACATAGGTGTCTAATTAAAATTGGACATATATATCAAAATGCGGACCGACCGACATACACTGATTGATTATTTTTTTAGAAGTGTAAAACTCTTCTTAACACGTGACAAGTTTTAACTTTTAGGAGGACTCGCATGGACATACTCAAGAAATGACTAAAATATTAAATGCACATGAATATATTCCTTCAGGCGCTGAGCACAAATATAAAATTTGATTTCTTTTATAGCATTGAAACAAAAAGAATGAACGATGACAAAGAGCACAGATAAAATAAAAAAGAAAAAAGGAAAAACAAAAGCAAGCAAAGGGACCACTCAAACCGAAGTAATTCAATCATGCAAAACGAAGTAGAGAAATAGCTGGTAGTCGTGAAATATGGCAGCAGCGAAGAGCATCCAGAAGCCGCGCTAGCAGATGTCTTCCTGGAGGTTCCTGGGCTTCACGTGCACGCGCAATCCGTTCTTCATGAAGAGTGTCAGCGACATTTTCTGCTGCACACGATGCCCAGCCACCGGCTCAAGGCGATGGCGCAGCAGCACCGCCGACGCGATTGTCTTCATCTGGAGATAAGCCAGGTCCTTCCCCAAACACGTCCTCGGACCAGCGTTGAAAGCTACAAATCGATACTTGTCCATACTCGGCTCAAACTGAAAGCTGCGGCCGCCATCAGACGTCGTCAGCCAACGTTCGGGCTTGAACTCCAAGCAATCCTTACCCCATATCGACTCCATCCTCCCGGCCGAATAGATTGAGTACGTAATGGTTGACCCCGCTTTCACCGCCGTCCCATCCGGCAGCACGTCGTCGGCCACCACGTATTTGGAGTCCTCCGGCACCGACGGGTAAAGACGAAGCGTCTCCGCCAGCGCCGCCTTCAGATACACCAGCCGCTCAAGCTCATCAAATTCCAGAGGATTCTCCACCCAAGTGCTTGCATCCGGCCCCCGCGTCTCCCTCAGCACTGACGCGATCTCCGCCAGAAGCTTCCTCTCTATATCCCGCCTCTGCATTACCGTCCAGAAGAACCAGCTGAGGGCGACCGAGGAGGTGTCTCTCCCGGCCAGCACAAAATTAAGGGCGATCCACTGCAAGACGGAGGGTGGAAACGCGTTGCCATTTCCATCCCGCTTCTTCATGAAGCGCGAAAGTAGGTCGTCGGATGGGTTGTTCGTTCGAACATTAATCGCTTCCGTCATGTATCGGTCGACCACTTTAAGGCTTTGGCGGAGGCTGCGCTCGCTACCGAGCCCCAGCGCCTTCTTGATACGCCAGAACACGCCAGGGAAGAGGAGGCGCTGGAGCGTTGCTTCCGTGGCCGTATCGAACGCGCGAGCGAAAGGGTTGTCGGGAAGCTCAGGAGAGAGCGTCTCCGGATCCTTTCCGAAGGTGAGTCCGCATATGTTGTCAAAAGTGAGGCGAAGGAGGAGGTCTAGAAGGTCGACGGAAGATGAAGAGTTGGAGTGGTCAGCGAGGATGCGCCACAGGCGTGTCTTGATGGACCGGTTGGCCCAACGTGCCATGGCCTGGCGTAGGGTGCGGGTGGTGAACTCGAGGGCAGCTGTCTTGCGCTGGAGAAGCCAGGTGTCACCGTCGGAGTTAAAGATGCCAAGCCCAAGAAGATCGTGGAAGGCTGACTGCCAAATCGGACCCTTTGGGTAGTTGTCGAAGCGGGTGCGGAGAACATGCTCTATATTGCGGGGATTGGCGGTGACCGTTACAAGTCCCTGGCGAACGAACGGCAGTGGCAGCACGCTGGTTTGGTAGGTGGCGGCAGAGCCCGTCGATCGAAGGTTGTCGGCGATCCAATCGTGAATGCGGCTACGGTTGGCGATTAGGCCAGGCAAGCTGCCCACGAGTGGCCACACTTTGGGGCCCGTTAGTTTGCGGCTCATCAGCCAAAACCATGCCAGGTATGTAAACACCAGCACAGACAAGAGCGCAGCCGCTGCAAGACCCGCTGCCGCTATTTCCGCTTCCATTCTATTTTTTCTTCTTAACAATCTACAGCTGCAAGGGGAGGAGCTTCGAGCTTTACTGCTGTTGGATATATTTTGGTGCATGGATTCGGAACGTATTTATAGTGCAGCGAGGGATTCAAACTTGCGATCGAGTCGTCGAGTGAGTGAATTGGTGGCAGTTAGGGAGGGATTAGCCAAACTGAAAAGTTTAATAGCTGGATAAATCGCTTCGTACGCACAAGAATGTAATGAATTCTAACCCGGGTTTTGTTTTAGGACAACCTCCTTCTACGGTTTTTTAAAACAAATATACATCTTTTTTTTTTTTTAATATTCCTAACTATATAGCTGTAGGAAACTATCAAAAAAATACCAAATTTATAGATATTAAGCTCACCGCATTACATGTTTTTATTAAAAGTAGCGCAATCTAATTCATTTCAACTGTAAAAATATTAATCTGCACGTACATTGAAAGTATGAGGGAAAAAAACTGCATAAAAGAAACTATTAAATTTAATGTAAGATAAGCATAATATAAAGTCTACTAATTATATATATATATATATATATAACAATTATTTTAAAATAAAGCAAATAATAGTAAAATTTACTATGGCCAAATAATAATTATCCAAATTTGAAGTCACTTTGTTTGCAGTGGTCGGCTGAGCAGAGCCGTTAGAGTGATAGTTTTAGTTATCTTGAATGATCGGTAAAAGACAATGGAATGGCCCGTAAACAAACCTTTCTTCTTGAGTTGGAGGAAGTGTTGTTGTAAACAGCCATTAATTGCTGCATTGGTCGCGAGCGGTTCACCTGCAGGAGAAAATAGTCAAGTTCACCATTTTTTAATCTAACAGCACTGCATTCTTAATTGTTTAAAATATTAAATTAAAAAGCACGCATGAAATAAGGGAAAATCTGGGAGCACGACATATTTAATCAGCGTTTGTTCAAATTTATATAATAACAATTCTCACTTTTCTGAAAAAAACAAACAAAAATACTTAAAATGGTGGCATTATAAACATAACAATTAATGGCATTTCAATTGTTTTTTCTTTTTTAATTAAAGTTTTCTTATTGTTCTTTAACTCTACTTGAAAACACAAGCTGTTCTAAATTCTAATGCTTTCTAATTACTGCCAGTTCAAAAAATGCGAATATCTTAAATTTCTGTCTTTCAATAAAATCGGTTATAATTTTCTGTACAATTCTTATGATTTATCAATAATTTTTGTGCAATGGTGGACAAAACTTTACAAGCTAAAATGAACGGTTGTTGATTGCTGTGAAATTTATAATGATTTTATGTGATATTTGTTGAACCCAATTTTTCTGTGAGTCATGCCCAAATAGAGAAAATGAGAAAAGCTAGGAAAAGAAATGAGATAAATAATGCAAATCTATTAAAATCAAGCTTAGGATACTGTAATGACAGTGTCAAGAGCGGAGAAAGTGTTAAAAAATATCAAATCCTTAACCTTCCCTAAGGTCCTATATTTATAGCTAGACAAATGAGAGCTCAAGCACTTTAAGCAAAGTTATAAAATAAATCATACATTTATAAAAAGTAGAAAGAAACACAAAACTCTGAGATTTAGGGTTTACTTGGGGTAGCTGCAGCTATTTGAAGAAGTTGTTCCTTTGAAAAAGTCAGACCGCAGCTTTCTGGCAACCACCGCGGATAGTATAGTCTGGTGGGAAAATGTAGCTTTTAGCTGCAACTTTTTGAAAATGCAGACAAACGCAGGAAAACTATTGTGCGGTACCAAACCGCCATGTTACCGCTCTCCAAACGCACCCTTATTATAGACACAAACTGGATAACCGGATTTTGGAAAAATTGTGAGGCCCTTTAATAGGCCAGATCATGTCTCTAGTCACAGAAGACTTGTTTAGCCTGGTCAACCTAACTCTGGTATGAGTGGAGATGATATTATCCTTGAGCCTTAGTGAAAGCTTTCATATGATAAGCAACGAAGTCTACCATGTTTTTCAAAAGTGGACGCCTTGAACCAAGATGGTGTGTTTGTTATCTCGAGCCATTGACAACATATAGGAAGACACCACGCAACAGAATATATAGAGGAAAATCAATTTGGAGACTATTAGTGAAATCAACAAAGAAGACACCATAATAGAAGAGCAACTTGGAAGAGCCCTCCAACTCAACATTACCTTTGATGCCAAAATGCCTGAAGTAAGCACCGATATAGCATGTAATCTACTTAACGTCAACCCCCGAGCTTGCGTGATTAAACATAAAATGAGACCACTTGCAACCAAAATTGTTGCACTTATTTGCCAAGAAGTAGGGAAATTTCTTGATGCCAAATTCATCCGAGAGGTCCAATATCTTGGTAGATTGCTAACATGAAAAAAAATGTCAAAATCCAAATTTCAGCATAATCGAGAGACAGCTATCCATAGCCCAAAATAGACACCTCAATTGAAGCTTTCTATATATTTTCTCTGGCTACCACCAAATTAAAATCGACCCTAATGATTCAAAAAATAAATCACAAGAGGCAAAATTTAGTATTATAATGCAATGGATTTTTAACTTAAGAATGCAAAAGTAACATATCAAAGAATGATTAATGCAATTTTCTTTAAACAAAAAGGAATGACTGTTGAAATTTATGTTGGTGATCTTCTAAATAAAAGTCAATCACATAAGCGACCTAAAAAAAACATTTCAAACTCTAAAAAAGTTTAACATGAAACACAATCCATTCATATATAACTCTGGAGCTAGGTATGGAAAGTTTCTTGGCTACCTACTTACACTAGAATGTATCAAAATAAATCTGAATAAGATTAAAGCTATCTTTGAAATGTCGACGTCTAATGACAACAAGGATCTTCATAAGCATGAGTCGAATTGTCGACTTAAGTCACTTTATCTCAAAGTCAGGAGATAAATGTTCGACTTTCTTCAAAGTTCTGAGGAGCGCAAAATGTTTTGCCTAGTCCGATGATTGCGAGGACAAATTTATCCAACTAAAGAATTTCCAAACATCCCCTCCTTTTTCCCAAACCCAAAGCTAAGTAAAAATTGTTCGTGTATTTTCAAAGTCCAAAGCCTGACAAAAACTTGCTCATTATAAACCAAATTAATGGTGAATACAAAGCTTGAGAAGATATCATGCACAAGTATCTTTTCAAAGTAAGAAAAAAGAAAAAAAAAAATGGAGAATAAAATTTCGAGTACTTCAAAATAGAGCAGGTTCCCTGTGAACGGAACTAATCAGTCAATCTACTATTCTAGTCGGAGAAGGGTTATACTACAACAAATTCTCCCAACCATAAAAAAAAACAAATATTAATGGAGATTGATCGTCAACAGGAGCAAAGTTGGGTAAATTTGTTTGTCCAATACTTGAGAACGGATATTATATTATTGCATATCAATATCCAAATAGGTTCAAAATCAAGTCAACTCCATACCTACTCATTGACGATGAGTTGTTCAAAGGATCAATCATTCATTATACATTCGCTGCGTTAAAGAAAATTCCATCTAGTTCCCTACAAAACAAGAAACTCGTTCATTAGTATATTTCGTTCTAAAATTAATTTTTTATAACTAGTTCACTCATATCATATCTTAGAGAACTCTTCGTCAAACTCTTCGTAAGTGCCCTAATCGCTCTCTCCTCCTTTAAGGAACCTAACAACCTAAGCTCTCAAGGGAGGCACACCATACAAGTGAGTTGCAGATAACAAATGCACATCATAAATTAGTTTAGTATACACTCTGGGAACTCGTCCTAGGACCACAACCAAATTCAAAATTCTAATCGTCAAATATTGAACTGAGCAAGCTAATAGAATGATTCATCGCTGCAAAATTGTAATCCAAAAAGCTTTTGACCTTCATATATTGTTTATTCAGTACCAAAAAGCACCTCCTCTGTGAAAGTTAAAGAAAACAATGACGCTCTTTTCGCAAGAAATGGTCAAGGCCAAGTAACTAATGGCCATGCACTTTCACGCAGAACAAATCAGTACCTCGCCTTCCAAATTTTTATCTCGCTCTTCAAAAAGAGAGTTTACTACCAGTTTCAAAGAAAAGGAAGAATTTGTCCAAGTCGGCTTGATCATGAAAATATGTTGGAATAGTGATAGTGACCAAGACAATAATACTAGCAAAAGAGTTTGATGTTATTTGTGCATGAAAAATGTCATAGAATTTAAATATATCCACCATCTCAATGCAAAACATGTCGTAGTCCTATGCAGAACTGATCTTTATAGAAGAGAAAGTTCATTTTCATAAGTAGTGTTTGGCAACTTACCCTTCTTCCCACCACATAACTTGATGGAATGATCGATCCAAACTCTATCTGCACGACAACATTTGTCTATCAGCTTGCGTTTGAGAGCTTGGATTGCCCTAAGACTTTGAAACCCACGAAGAAGAAAATCTATATGAAAAAAAGCATAAGCTATCGTTAGTAAGAAGATCAAGGGAAAAACATGAACTTCCTAGGATTTCTTCAGAAAGAAATAAAAGTTCTTCAAATTTTAATTCTAAATTCTTATTTATAGGCTAGGACAAGAGGTGGTGAGGGCATAATGATAAAAAAGTCAAAATTATTTATTATTTCAAATACCTTATTCAATAACAAGGGCATGTTTAAATACATCGCATCAAAGATCAAACATCCTTTTTTTTTAATTGCAATAAATAAACATTAGATTTTTTCAACTCATGGCAATCATTCCTATATATGTAACTTAGGGAGAGATTCAACCACCCTCTATCAATTGCCTCAACAAGAGTTTGGGGCCACCATGAACCATCATGAACAATTTGACTCTAGTTGCCTCTGAAACACCAAAAGCCGGTCACCCATATTGGACATTTCTTTATGTCTCACAGAGGGAGTTCTTCAACTACAAGAGGCAACACAAAGACTCCCCTTTGTAGACAATAGTGAAGAGAAAAGACAACAAATGTGACAGTTTTATTATATTATACACTTTGGCTCTTCTTAAAGAAGCCAAGAGTAATTATTAGTTCTTGTAGAGAACTAAAAGAAAGGAGTGGGAGAAATGTTCCTAGTAACATGAATATAGAGTGATAATTTGACTTGTGCATTGTATTTTATTAACGACACACTTATTTATGCAATATAATTTTATGTTACAATAGGTAATTACTTCTTTTATAAATAAAAATTACATATTAAAACTAGTCAAAATTACTAGGATAGAATAACATTTTTTTAACCAATTCTCAACAAATGTACTAATGAGAATAAAGAAATATTACAGCTTGCATGTGATTACTTGAAAGGCAATAAAACCACCGCCCTACGACCAACAATCCATGGGAACGCTCCACTGGATTTCCACACTAGGCTTTCTAGCACTTTCCTTTAGCACGTTTGTAGCTCCTTCTATGAATTCTCTCTCTTTCCCATTCATTTTCTATGGCCCAAGACAAGTCTCAGCAATTGCATGAACCCTATTAACTTCAGTGTTGAAAATCAAAGGCCATTAAAAGTTAGTTGGCACAACTTACACATGTTTTGACCATATCTTATATCTTTATGTGGAATTATCGCTAAAATTGTAATAAGGACATTAATATACTAAAAATTGTATAATCTCAACAATTATATATTTTCATTATACTATGTAGAAACTCAAGAACAAATTTGAACCAAAATTTATGAGACAAACATATAATCATATTGAATCAAATTAGAGTTATAAATCACCCACCAATATCCGTCTTGAGCTAAGCAGAATCAAGTTGCCTAAACAAGGACTCATAATGTTAATACTCATGCCATGATACTCAACCTAGCCAAAGAATACCCATAAGTTCTACCTATCTAGTAGGACTTCATAAAAAACCACAAGCAATACTCGCCGAAGGCATTCAACCTCTTCCCCTTCAAAAAGAGCTCACATCAAGGGAGATTACTACCCGAATAATATGAGTTTTGATATAATAATTATTTTAAGTATCCTTTTAGTGGTTAAAGCCTAGGGTAACCTATTTTGTAGCATTAACCTTAACTCTCATCTATGTATACAATTGCAAGCATCATGTGTGGAGCAACCAAGTCTTAGGCGAAAGCAAAGTTGAAACTAGTCAAAAGATTACTCATCACTTTCTGAATCCTTATCAATTCTCTTGATTCATTTTTCCTTCTTCGTGAAAGCTCTTATTGGGTTTCTTGCAAGCTCTTGAGAGACAATAAAAATTTTCTTTCTATACTCTCATCTCTAATGTTCAGTGCTCTCAAGGTTCAATTAGCATCAGAACCAATCTATTGACAAGTTTGATGACAATGAGAAGGAATATATGTTAGGGTGAGATCCATGTAGACTTTATTACCTCTTGACTGGTTTAGTGAGTGGAAGAGAATCTCACAAAGATCTAAGACATTGTGAAGTGCTTGCTCCAAGCAGTTCATTTTTCCCCCTTTTGTTTGATAGTCAATTGCATCGTCGAGATAACTTGTGTAGTCATCTTGCACCCTCATCTTTCAACTCATTTTGCAATGATGTTTCTTTTCTAACAAAAAATACTGCAAAGACTTAATTGGAGAGACCAGCCGACGAGTTACCCAACTGTCAATTTCCTTTTCACTTTGGGTATTAAAGGAACCTCCTCTTATTTTTAGCATGCTAATCTAGGATTTATTTAAGGTTAATTTAAATACTGTCAACTATGTCCATAGCTTTCAAGTTCATATTTCTCTATTGGTAATGAGTAATGTTGTTACATATTGACTTTTCATTGTTATGTTAGAGGAGTCCTTTTAGGGTGGTTCTTAAGCTTCCAACGAGAGGCATTACTTCTTATACTGGCTTCAAGAACAACTAATCACTTATTTCATAAGCATGCAGAAGTTGTTAAGAAATTCAAAGATTAAACAAAGGCAAACCAAAATGCCTTGATACTTTTGTTTATCTTTTAGAGTGCCAATGAACATCAAAGATTTAGAGCAATATTATGCAAGATGTGCTTATTAAGGGCCTTGAAGAAGTCAAATTCCCCTACGCATTAGACATTGAAGCCAACCAAAACTTCGATTGAGTTGGATAAACTTATCCATAGTTATATTAATGTCAAAGAATATGATCAGTAGCCTTAGCTCGAGAGACTTCCACCTAAATGGCAAGGGTATGCAAATATATTTGGAATGCTCAACATAAGTCAAATCACCACCAAAGTAATACATTCATTGAAAAGTCACATTTCACACCTTGGATTAGAAGGTAGTATACCACGACAACTCATGACATGATGAAGGGATTGTTCTCAACTCTCACAGCAAATCTCAAAGTTAATATTATTTTAAACCAATCTTATATTCATAATAAATGCTCATAAAAAAATAATTATAAATATAAGTCTACAAAAAGTAACTAATATTTCATTTCATATATATAGACTTCATGCTACAGCCATAAGTCACAACAAGTATGAAAAAACAACAAACTAAAAAGAAATCGTAAGAAATAATTATGAAAGCATAATTATCAAAACTCAACAATCGGACAAACTAAACTACTTCATAAACCAAAAAATATCAGATAAAAGCCCTTTACTAAAAATTCTACTCTTTTGATGATTGTCCACCAACTAATTAATTAAATTTTTTATGAGGAAAATTAATAAATTTGAATACTCAATCCCAACAAACAACTTTTATTTATTAATGTATAAATAGCAAGGCATTGAAGCATACAACATAGATAATAAAAAATGCATAATTTACCTTATACCCATTAAGTTGCCATGTTCAAATAATGAACTATCACATATTCTAAGGTAGTTTCTAATATGATGATGCTCATGATCATTTATATAATAAATTATAACCAATGTAATTCTATTTAAACACCTCAATATCCAATCATATCATATATATCGAAACATGACTCCTCGGTCATTTATTATTCCATTATATATCAATTTATATATAATAAGTTTTATCAAGACACCAAGTAATAGAGAAGAAAACACCACTCAAGAAAATTTGATGATTTTCAATAAAATCATCGCTCTTTGAGCCAATCAACTAGGCTAAAAATTGTCCAAAGTATTACAATTTGTCTATATCATCAATAACTTTGAATGAATATTTAATAAATAATATGATCACTACTATTGACATAAATTATTATACGTTAAATAAATTTATCTAATCTTATTTAATCACTTAAGTGGAGAAGATGAAATACTTTTTGCTATAATAATAATAAAAAGTGAGAAAAAAATAAGAAGAAAAAACGAGAAATAAGACAACAAGTAAAAAAAAAGCTCAGTGTTGAAGGAGAAAAAAAAGAATCAAGGGTTTGTCGACAACTAATTTTGGAATGAGGAAGAAGAATGCAAGGGAGAGGCTTCTCTATTATTGACTTTTGGTTGAACTTCGAGGGTGGGTGTGAGAAGGGAAGTCTGAGGGGCTACTAAGACGAAAATGAGGACACCATGTGATGGCCACCCTTTGAAATGCATGAAAATTTGATCAAAGTGGCAGTATTGGCTTTTGATTGCAGGAGAAAACAGATTTGAGCTCGGAATTTTTGCAAGGTTGAGAGAGATGGAGATGGATGAGGATTCATATGCTAAGGTAAGAACAATCTGATTCATAGGTTAGAATTGGGATTAAACTACGATATTGGATGTCCCACTAGCTGAAGCACTAATTAGGCACTCAATTATGGGTTTCAATGGTAGAAGTATCAATTGCCATCTGCAAGAAGAAATACTTTAAACGATGAATGCCAATGCACTTAATGCCAAATTTCAATGACGAAAATTGTGTTCCACAAATAACGTGACTATGGCATACAGTGGCATCACTTCTGTGATCAAATTGAAGAACTCATCCATGTAGATATGCTAAAGTAATTTGTCTTTGTTGACCCAAAGCAAAAACCTTAAGATAAACTGATGTTTATTTAACTTCAAGCGAGTCCTCTAGAACTTGACAGCAACATGTTGAGTTTGAAGGTCTCAATGCCAGCCTCAATAAATTTTAACCTAAATTAGGGTTTACTTATTTAGATATGATCATATGACTACATGAGAATTAGTGTAATTGGAAAGGGTTGCCATATAGCGCGTTTTCAAAAATACCACATTGATTATGAATAAGGGATGATTGAGAGCCTATAAAAAAGCCTTACATCTTGGTTGTATGATCTAAAAAATGTCTATTTGCTTGCTCAAATATTAGAGGAGGTCCTGTAAAGAGATATCCTAGTACGCACTGGGTGATTTTAATTAATTGTTCCTAGTGATATTTTATAATTGAAATAGAGAAGTGATTTATTGCAATCAAGGTAAATTGTAGAATCTCGTAAATCTTTGTGTTCTCTTCTTTTCTCAGACTTTAGTATTTTGATATTCTTTTAATTTGTAGTAGTTTTCAATATTCGTATTCTGGTTTGTCGTTGTAACCTGAGTAAATACTATTCACGTGTATAATACTATTCACAAGTACTGTTCATAGTGAAGTTAGTTTTACAGTGGAAAATATCTGATTTTCGAACAAGTGGAATCAGATTTGACAGCTCGCCTTTGGCATTATTGTAATTTTCGTCTGTACTTGAATACTACATTTTATTTGTAAAAATGATGGAACAACAAAGTCTCCTGTTAGTATGGCATCAACCTCTTCATCGCCATGAATGAGAACTATAATCCCAGGGGCAAAATTTGCAGTGAAGGTGTTTTGACAGTATTGAACAATTTGGCATACAGCAATGCGAGGTTCTAGGCTCACTTTTTCAGCAATGTCTACACATCGCCATCGAAGAAAAGCAACTAGAAGAAATGCAAGAGAAGAATTGGAAGGCGATCAACTGCTTGGCGTGTGGAATAATTCATTCGTGCATGTGTAGAGAACAGAAGTATTCATCTGAAAATGATACTTTTGTATACAGGTTATGGCGTTGGAGGACAAATTTCTCATGCAAAATATTCAGAATAAGCTTCTGATGAAGAAAAGATCATTCCAGTTTGAATACTGCCCAGATACCATGTACAATCACATTACCGCGTTCAATCATTTGGTGGCAAATTTGATCAACTTAGATTGAACTTTTAAGGATGAAGATTTGTATGCGTGTTATTACTATCTTTTCCTGACGGGGTTGAAATTTTAGCAACTACTTTACTACAAGGGAAAAACAAGAAGTTTCTCTTGTTATAGTTTGTGCTAATGATTAGTAGATTATCTGCTCAAGCCATATAAAGCATGCAACTACTATAGACCTAATAGTATGATCACAAGCATCACGGAGGAATTTTATGTCAGCATAGTTATGTTAAACAATCAAAATTTCTAACATTTAAATAAAAATATAATAATTGTAGAGAATAATCTAACGTTGTGTATGATCGATAAGCATAACTTAAGTATAGATATATGACTCTATTTATCAAATTAAAAAATATTTATAATTTTGCTTGCTCACTTTTAGTGTCTATGACTCTATAACACTTATAAATGAACTTACCTCTTGTAAGTATTAAATAGAATTTCATATCCGCTCACCGCATTCAATTATGCCGAGTTGCATCGTCTTCCAAATACATGGTATAACAACAATAGATAACTCAACGAATAATATATTTTTATCAAAAAAAAAAAATACTTAAATTAAAATAATTAAAATAATTGTCTAATTCATTAAATCAATTCAATAATTATAAAGTTCAAAAGTTGGTTCATATCATTTTTTTCAATTCAATTTTAACATTAGGTAACACTAATTAAAGGATGATCATGATCTAATCTTCCTCTTATCATATTTTTAAAACCATGAGTTTATTAACCACAAAATTGAAAGAAACATAAGAAATTAATTTAACAATTAACTCCAGCCAAAAATACCCTGATCAAATGCTTTCACATAAAACCATTCAACAGAAATCACGTTTATAACAAATTTTAAATTAAATAGTACTAATTCAACATGTTATAAAAATATTAATAAAAAGAGGAAAAAATAATTAAAAAAAACAATTCTCATCTTGAACTATCATATTAAAATTCCTTGAAAATTTTAACAATGAAATTAAACTCTTTCATAAATCGTTTAATAAGAATACATTTACAAATGTACAAATATGCTATAATCTCTGTTATTGATATAAATTATTGGAGATCTTTATCATATCACAGAGTACTCCGATTTGAACCACAACCCCTCCGTGACTAATTTCTCCATAATTTCATCAATCGAACATAGTCAAATGGTTGAGAAAGTTTTTCCATCTACCTATGGTGCATTCACTCTTAGTTTCTCACATATTAAATACTTTGATCAGTATTTTGACAAGCCCCTAGTAGATTAATAAACCAAAAATTTTATTTTTCAAAGCCCAAAGTTCAAACAATCAAAACTATCAATTTAAAACTTATGATCACCATATCATACTAATATCATGAACTAGTATTTAAAAAAGTTCTCTTTTTATATGAAAATATCTATTAGATATGAGAAACGAGCAATAACAAAAAGATAAAACACTACAAAAAAAATAATTAATATATGACACTGAAAATAAAAAAATCTACGCACACAAAATAGTGGGAGGATCCAATCTATTACCCCATAAAAAAAAAAACACAGTTTCATAAAAATACTTTTTTTCAAGGCCAATTACAAGCACTCTTACCATTAAAAAAACTTTAATATCTCTAGTCAAATAAACGAATACTTAATATTATGTTATAAAAAATATAATAATTGATAAAAAATAATAAATTATGCAAATCATATAAAGAAAGAGAATTCAAATAAATATAGAAGGAAGAGGAAATCGAACAAAAAGAAGTTGTGATGATTTTTTGGTTTATAATATCATCAAAGTATGAAATGTTTCAAAGTTCATGCTAATCTCGATGGTACTGCCTCGAGATTTCTTCTTCAAAGATTTGAAATTTTTTTATGATAACATAATTTGATGGTTTCTATAATAAAACGACAAAAATTGATGATTTCTATAAAAAAACGATGAGATCAAATGGAACTAGACCTAGACAGCCTAGAGAGAGATGGCCGTGAGTGGAGATGAAAGCCTAGAGAGAGAAAGAAGAGGTTGTGTGTGGTGGGAAACTACATCGGGAATTGCATGCAGCAAACTGCACGGAAAACAGATTTTAATTTGTATTGATAAAGAAATACATCTCTGAACTCAAAGAGTACTTAACTGGCTGGTAAATCGATCAGCGGGTCCGCTTGTGGGATTTGTAGGAAGAGAGTTTACACACTGCTTTTCCTTACTCCCAACAGTTTGCATATGAAAAGGCAAAACGGATACCCACTACCTGCTTCTTGATTGCTCTCCCTTTTTCCGAACTGCTCATCTATTTTAACATTTAAAGTGGGAAGTTTCTTCTCCATGCTTTCTGCTTGGACATATTTAATGGGGGTATTAAAAAAAAGTCACTGATACATGCAAATTGTAACCCTAAAAGGATGGCATAACTCAACTTTCAAGAAAGCCATTTTATTCCAAAAGTTACGCCTAGCTAATAGTTAGAGAGGGCCTCTCTGAAACCACGAGGCCAGTACTAGTTTCTTTTGGATATATAAAAATGCACTTGTACTGCAACAACACTTATAACTATGTCATTATATACACAAATACATAAATAGACATGCACACTTCTTAAAGCTGATAGCTAATTACTTAAAAATAATTCAGCATTTGCTAACTTCTTAACACCATTTTGTACATTAGGTCTTAAGAACTATAAATGCATTTTTATTTTCCAAGTGATGGACGAATATAAACGATCATTTTAATATTAAAAAAATGGAGAAAAACTGCAAGCCTAGCCTAAAGAGTGAGTCTACTAGATGTTCCAACTATCATCACGCAGGAAAATGGACGGTGGGGATTAAGTTGGGTTGAATATACTTGCAGATAAACATTTATCAACCTAAAAGCTTGAATCAACGACAACAATTACCCACTAATCATCTTACTTAAATGTGATTTTTTTTTTGGCCGATTGACGGAAGGCTTTCACAACAAAAGGATATTTTCGGCTCGTTCAGTCACTGCCATTGACAACAAAAAATCGCTCCAAAACTTATTTTTTTTAATGATATACGGCGCTCGGAAAATCAAAATATATTGTCAACTGAACGACCAATTCCGGGCAAGGTGAGGCCAATTAATTAATAAGCAGCATACGCCGGGAATTGAGACTTGTAATTAAAATCAGTAACGCTCGGAATTGACTATTGCAAATGAAGATAGCATATCGCAATGGGACGCATAATAAGACAAGGGCGCGATTAAACACGACAATCCCATATGCATGACCGGAATAAATAAAAGGAGGATGTCTGCCCTCGGAGTGCCAAACTTTCTCAACAGTGGCAGCTTTCGCGCTTGTCTCCACTCACGCTACTACAACCTACCATCATGAATTGCTATCCCTCCAATCTCACTCAGATGCGCTATTGTATGTGTATATAAACCACCCATGAGCCATTTAATGCTCAGTAGTACCTTTATTAAATTACTAGCAATCTGTTGAGCAGCAGTGCATAGATCCTCAAGAACAAAAAGGTTCGTCAGAATTCATCTTCTCAGAAGCTAGCAACCTGCTGCGTGCACAGAGTTGGTACGGATTTCTAAAGAAGACGTAATAGAAGATAAGCTAGAACAGAAATACAACGTCATAAGGAAGGGCCAAAACAATTTACAGTTGGCTGTTAGATAAGTGTCAGATGGAGGAGGGCGGGCTGTGTAGCAAGCCAGGGGCTAAGTGCGGGCGATGGAATCCGACGGCTGAGCAAGTGAAGGTGCTCATGGATCTCTTTAGCGCGGGGCTGCGAACACCAAGCACGGAGCAAATCCAGAAGATCTCATACCATCTCAGTTCCTTCGGCAAGATTGAGAACAAGAACGTCTTTTATTGGTTTCAAAACCACAAGGCTCGTGAACGACACCACCACCATCAAAAGAAGCGCCGCCGCCCACCACCAGCTCCGACGTCACCAGTACATACCGATCTTTTCTTTATAGAACCCTCAGAGCATAACAAGTTCCCAATAACTAAGCTGTCAGGTCTATCATCATATCATTCAAAAGATGTAAAATATCTTCGATGCATACTATTATAATTCCATGCAGGGGAGTATGCATAGTTAATTAACTGTTTACATACATTAATATGCTGCGCAAGCACGCAGGTATCTGGAACGAAGAAATGGAGATGAAGAGAGGAGAGAAGAAGACGCTTAAGCTGTTTCCCTTGACTTCTAACTATGACTATGACGTTGTGGGAGCGGATCAGTACAAAACGGCCAGAAACTCTCCTCTGGGGAATAACATGGCAGAAGACTTGCACTTCTTGGACACTGTAATAGAACCGCCATTGGACCTTACCTTGGGCTTCTTTTAATTTCACTTCACAAATACGTATACTACTAGCTAATGGCCGCCTATCATCCGTCTTGAGCAGCTAGCTAGCTAGACTGATAGTTACATCATGTTTGTATCAGTGCGTGAGGTGAGAGGGAGAAAGAGAGCAGATTTTAAGGAGATGTTTATTGCGGTATTTTCAAGATCCATGTCTGTCGTTCTTTTTGGACGATGCTTTTGTAGCGCAAGAACCTTATTATGTGAACATAAACTCAGCTCTCAAAAGAAACAAACAAAAATTAATATCACAATTTGTACGATAATAGAGATACAACTGTACAAATATAGAAAATAAAAACTCAAGAATAAAACAACTTTTATATATATATATATATATATATAATTTTTAGCAGGATATTTTAAATGCCCTTGATCTTTCTATTTTTAATTTTTATGATTGTAATTTTTTTATTTCAATCCTGCAACAAATTATAAGAAAAAAATCTAAATACTATTTTTTTTCCTTCAATTAAAATATTTGAGAACACTGCCTCAGGAGGGTTTGACTAATAGATTTAATTCTCATCCTCAATAGAATAGTTAAATTAAGTAATGCTAAAGTATTGTATTTTGATGCCCTGCTGTTCATCAGTTACATAAAAGAGTCGCTCCAATTAGGGGTGCAAAAGAACCAATTTGATTTATATGATAAAATCATTCTTTATTGGGACTCAAAACGGCTGGTTATTCACGGACAGCTCATTTCAATCAGTTCGTTAAATAGTTAGCGTTCGATTCGTTTGCTAAGCAAAACTAGCTGAAAACAAGAAAAACTTGAAAAAATTAAATTACGTATGTTTCTGTGTGTGTGTGTATATATATATATATAATTTGTGTATTATTTTTAAAATAATCTAATTGACTACAAGACTACAAAAATTTAAAATCAATTATAACCATTAATTACAAAAATATAATAAATTAAATTAAATTCTATTTAAATGAATATTCTAATATAAATAATATTATTAAAATAACACTTCTACCTTTAATATCTTACAACTGCATGACTAGAGATTTCATAATGACTCATTATTTGCGAATAATTTGTATTCGGCTTGCTGAGAAAATGAGTTGGACAGGAACAATTTTTTTGTGCTTCATATATTAACAAGGTTAACACAAACAGCAATATCTTTTAACGATTCGAACAGAACACACGCCTGGGCTCGCTCAAGCTCATCTGATTTACAACCCTAATTCTTATCCTTTAGCTAATGTGTGTGTGTGTAGTGTGTGTGTGTGTGTGTGTGTGTGTGTGTGTATGTGTATATATATATATATATATATATATATATATTCTCTCAATTTCTTTCTTTCTTTCCTTCTTTATTTCAAGCCAATCCTAAGCCAAAGGCGATATGACGTCTCCGACTTACTTAAAAGTTAAAATATCTATTCAAGTTCAACTTAGTTAATTTTAATTGTTATGAGAAGAGATTGAGCAGCGGGACAGAGCGCTCAGCACATATGCCCTGGGTTGTGGGGGACTTAAGCGGCCACTTGGGTGCTACTCAAGCAGAGAAGCCAGTGTCTATGTGTCGGCTTTAGGCGCATATATGCCCATATAGGCGCTTAGGCGCCAATTAAGACGTCTGTTTTTTGAGAGTTTGGCGCATAGATGTCAAGTTTGAGCACCAATGCTCCCGTAATAGTTGGTGTCGAGAATTGGTTTTTAATCCTGATTCCAAGAGGCGTAAGATAGGACTTAGTATATCTTCCTTCGTTATTCTTCGACTAGCTTCTCGGTGTAGGCAAGTGTCCAAAAAATGAATTTCGGTGATTCAATGTGAATTTTGTGTCAAATCGAAGAGGAAAGATTGTGGAGCGAGTCTTGTAAGTTCTCTTAGTGTGTGGAGAGAAAACTTGTCCGAGTTCTTTGTAAAACCTTTTGAATTTCATAATAAAAATCTTTGATGGTGTGGCTCCATAGTTTTTTTTCCGTTCTCAGATTTTCAATATAAATTCTCGTGTGTTTTTCTAGCTGCTTTGATTATGTTTCTATTTAATTTTTGTTACGATTTTTTATTGAATTGGTGCGATCCCGTTATTCTGCGGTGTGGTTTAGTTTATAATTAATTCTAAGGCCCAGTAAAGTTGGGAATTATTCGTTGTGTGATTCCTATCAACCGGCATTAGAGCGGGGTTCAATTCGAGTGGGAGCCATGACCGAATAAGCAAGGTTCAAAGTGGACAAGTTCAATGGGACAAACTTGTTTTTTGGAAGATGCAGATGGAGGATTTGTTGTATCATAAATAATTATACTTGAATTTATGTCTATAGAGGAATGAGAAGTGTTGGATTGAAAGACACTGGGTTTGATTAGGTTGACACATTTCTCATCTGTTGCGTTCAACATTGTAAATGAGAAAACTACGGTGGATTTCATGATGGCACTGGCCATGATATACGAAAATCCTTATGCTTCCAATACCATTTTTCTGATGAAGAAGTTAATGAACATGAATATGGTGGAAGGTAGTTCAGTGGCAGAACATCTCAATAGTTTTAACATTGTGACGAGGTAGTTGTATTCTGTAGGAATCAATTTTGATGATGAGGTTAGAACACTGGTGAGACAATCTTTATTGCCATAAGTTAGGATGGCTTCGTAATGGCGGTGAGTAATTCTTCAGGGACTTTGAAGTTGAACTTCGATGATATAGTGGATCCCATATTGAATGAAGAATTCGTAGGAAAATAACGAATGAGGAATCTTCAGGTTCTGCTTTGAATGTTGATAACGTGATAAGAAATTTGGGCAGCAATGCATGCAAAGACAGATCCAAGTCCATAAAAAGGAAGCCTAAGGGTCTGTTTGAGGCAGCTAAAACTTATCAATAATCTGATGATCAGCAGTCGATCCAGATAAGCTGATGATCAGCAGCCGATCCACATAAACAGACTAGTTGTTTGGTTTGTGCTTTAGAAAAATAGTTGATTTGCAACTGTTTCTGGATAAATGATCCATAGTTTTATATTTTGTACTTTAGAAGGAAAAACCTGCTTCATAACAGTACAAAAAATGATATACACCTCATTTAAGACTGAGTATCAAGATTGCTAAAAAAATTTATTTTTTTAGAGTGTATCTATGTTTTGAATCTTTTGATTTTTTATCCCTAAAAGCCTCATGAAAATTCAACATGCTTAATTAGCTAGACATGATTAACATGTAGGAGGGTCAACACTGATGTGTGGACCTAATAAGCCTTCTCAAGATAATCTAATCATCGCCAGCTAACCAACATCAGTTAATCTAGCATTTCATTTTACATATCCAAACAATTATACTCAAAGATACATTCAAACGTGGTGGAAATAAGAATATCATCCAAAATAGATTTATAAAAGTTATTTGCTAAAATATTATGTCTAAAAAAAATAAAACACGAATCGATAATTTTTTCAACAAAAGAGACTCCAATAAATTCACTTACGTAGGGAAAGTTAGGACAAAAAAATTCATGTTTAACAAATTTGAACTAAATAACTTTCAAAATAAAAGGTAAACAAACTTACCAATTGGAAGAAACAACGGTTTAAATTCTTCAGAGGTTGTTTGGTAGCCGGTTGTGTGCATGATTACGAAAGCTCAAATCCTGCCAAACAAAAAAAAAAACGCCTCCGTAAATCCTGAGCTCCCGCAAATCCCAAAAAGGTGTCGATTCACGATAAATACTGTGCATCGGTTGATTTAGTAAATCTGGGACAAACGAAGAGGAAGTAGTGCGCAAACATGCTTACCTACTTCAATGGTTTCTTGTCGGAGCGGCGCGATCCTTTCATTGCCTTTCCAGCTAGCTATGCTGACGATTGTATCGCGAAGGTTCATTCACGAAGTCGACAATTTTGGTCGCGGGAGAGAAAAATCGCGAGAGGCAGATAACCTGCGAGAGAGACGAGGGAGGCGGGACAAAAACTACACGAACGAATGATGGCCGCGTGGTCATTCCCGCTTCCGCGTTTATTAAACTATAAAATACTTCGTTTTCTAAAATGCGGCCCGAATGCACTTACCAAGCGGGACAACGGCAATTTGACAAAGCTGCCCACACATACAAGCTGCCACAAACGGGGCGTAAGTCAAGCAGAGGTGAATACTGGAACTGTGATAAAAAGGGGCAATTCAAAAAAGACTGCAAAACTCCAAAGAAATATGGTGATGGATGAGAGGAAAGTAGTTACTCTACTAATGGCTCCACTAATGAAATCCAAAATGATTCTCTAACATTATCCCTACTCCGTATTGAAGCTTGGATAGTGGATACATGTGTCTCTTTTCAAGCTCTCCCTAATAAAGAAGTATTTAAAACTACAAGGTGAGTAATCTAAGAAAAGTTTATATGGGAGATAACAAGACCTATAGTACAATAGAAAATGGTGATGTTGATATCAAGTTGCTCCATGGAGCAGTCTAGAAGTTTATTGAAGTTAGACATGTTCTATGTCTGAAGAGCAATCTCATATCTGTGAGCCAGCTGGTAAAATCAGGACTCGTGACTACTTTCACAGGTGATTCGTGCAAGGTGACTAGGGGGCATTAGTAATGACTCGTGCCAAGATTGAAGCCACCGTTTATTTGATCAATGAAATGGTTGATTTCATTAATGTGGTTGGAACTAAGATGGATGCAGGTCTGTGGCACTGTAAGCTTTGGTCATATGAGTGAGAAATGTATGAAGTCTCTACTTTTGAAGAATAAATTTCAGGGTTTGAAATCAGTTGATCTAGATTTTTGTGAAGATTGTATATATGACAAGTAGAATAAAGTTTTGTTCTCCAAGAGCATGTCAGCAGTGATATCAAAGAAATTGGAGTTAGTGCATACTGATATATGGGGCCCTACTCTAGTTCAATTCATTAAAGATTCTCGCTATTTTGTCATGTTCATCCATGATCACACGAGAAATATATGAGTTTATTTCTTAAAGCAAAAATCTTGTGTGTTAGAAGTATTTATGAAATTGAAGGCTATGGTAGAAGACTAGCTTGACGTTGAAATGTCTCAGATCAGATAACGGAGTTGGGTATTGTCATCAGAAGTTCAAGAATTTATGTGCTACAAAGGAGGACAGACATGAGTTCACTGTCTCAATATGAGTGAGCGCATGAACAAAACAATTACGAAGCATGCCAGGAGCATTAAGCTGCATGTTGGCTCGCCAAAACAGTTCTGGGCTAAATTCGTAAATATTGTAGTTTATTTGATTAACTGTAGTCCATCAATACCTTTGGAGAAAGGCTTACCTGAAGAAGCATAGAGTGACAAAACAGTAAATCTATCTCATTTAAGAGTATTTGAGTGTTCTACATATGTGCATGTTGATGTAGGGTCCAGGAGCACGCTTGACTTAAAAGTTGCAAGTGCACATTCATTGGATATGGCTCGAATGAGTTTCAGTACAAGTTATGGGACCATAATCAAAAATTCATCAGAAAAAATGATGTTGCATTCAATGAAATGGAGATCTATAAGGACAGGATCAGAACTCAGGACAATTCTTTAGCTATATCTGAAAAATTCAGATAAGTTGAGATAGAAGATACTTCTGATCAGGAAGATGAAGAAAGTAGTGTTAGTCAGAAGAGGCACTGGAAGTTACCCAATCACTTGCTACATAAGTCAAAAGATCCAACAGAGTGAAACGATCCATACACATTTATTCTCTTTTTTTATAATATTTTTTACTAATAGATAGTGGTAAACCATAGTGCTTTGAGGAGGATACTCGAGTTGAAAATTCAATGGAGTGGAAGCTTGCCATGGATGAAGAAATGCAAAGCATGTGTTATTTGTGACTTCATCGTAATGCGTTTTTGGAAAGTAGATTAAATTGCATTGTTGGATTTCTCTATAAAGACTTGGTTTATAACAGCTTTTCTTAATGCAAAGCTTGTGTTGATGTGTTTTGCCATGAATCGTGAGTAGTTCTTCTTGTTTATCTCTTGAATTAGGATGGTGTTTGCATATGATTAAGGATTTTTAAGTAATTTGCATTAGAATGTTTTAAAAGTTTTGTGTTAACTTGTAATCTTAATCTACTTTCTGCATGGCTAGTGGTTTGTTTAAATGTTTCATGAACATTGAGATTCGAAAAGATTCTTTGTGGAACGAAAGAGTTAACCAAACAATGAGCATTATCAACGAATTTATACAAACTTTTGGGCGACATCTTCTATTGGGCAGATCAAGAGTTTTAGGGAACTAAACTTGAGACTGTTGATCTCTCTTAGACCATCGAAAGGGGATAAGGAAGAGCTTTGCTCTTGATTGACAGTGTATTTTAAACCTAATTCTTAGTTTTGTCAACTGTTTGACTGATTCATGGGATAAATCTCTCGTCACTTGAACTTTTATAAGAATCTTCTTGCTTGCTAGGATAAACAGACTTTCCATAATTTAGGATTGAAACTTATTCAAACTTGTTAATCAAACTTTTAGGCTAGGTCCGATATTAGTAGACTAATGTTTTCTCAAAATTGGGTTTACCATGTTCCCTGTGGGATTGACAACCGGACTCTAAATTGGTTTACTAATATGTTATGTATACTTGTATGAGTCGCCCGTATTTCACAGTAGTTGGAGCGTGTCAACCTTTAAGGCATAAATCCAAATTGATCATGAAAATTTTTATATCGCGTCATAAACTATGTTCAATTACCCTCTCCCATTGTTATAAATTATGACACGTCAACTTAATTCCTCTATAATTTGCATACTCTTTTGCATCCCTTTTAATCTTAAAAATAGGGACAAAAATACTCTTATTCCACTCCTCAAACATCATTTTTATTTTAAAGTAATATTAAAGAGTTAGCAAGCCAAATAACTCCCTATTCTTCTAAATATTTTCACATTTCAATTGGAATATCATCAGATCATACTGATATTTCACCATTGGTTTGCTTAAAAATCTCAACTTTTTTTTACTAACGTGACATTAAAAATAAAACATTTTATCATTATTAATGATATTAAGAACACTAAAGTCGATTGTAATTTTAGAAATTTCAATAAAAAATTTATCAAAATAACTCATCCACTTATGTTGAATATTTTCCTCAATGAAAATCACTTTTTTATTTTCATCTTTAATACATTTGAATTAAATATTTACTTCATTTTTCTCTTTATTTAGCTAGTTTATATACATTTTCACTCTCTTTAGTATTTAATATATTATAAAAACCACAAAAAGCATAATATTTAACGTTACAATTGTTCTTTTAGATTCTCTACAGGCTACCTTATATTTTTCTCAGTTCTCTAACTTTTATATTTAAACAAATTTTAATAACACAAATTCTTATATGTTATTTTTTCTTGCACATAATTATTCCACCACCAAATATTCTTATTTATAAAAATTTTTTCTTTTGATTCTCCAAGTATATCTTTTGCTACTTGTTTAGTGTTTTTACTTCATCCCACATAAAATTGAATTCTTTATGAACATCCCAAACTTTGAAATCTGAAGGTTTATTCATAAAAATAATTTTATTATTTCTTTTAAATGACCCCATCTAATTCTACGACAACTTTCCTTATATTTAATTTATTACAATTCTTCATCTTAAAATCGAAAACTAATAATCAATGTTGAGTACTTAATTTTTACTTAGAACAAACAGACAATCTTGACATTCTCATCTCATTTTTCTCATAAGAAAATAATCAATTTATATTTTATTAGATTCATTCTTATAAGCAATAATATGCTCACATTTTTTCTAATATAAAATATTAGTAATAACAAAATCATACGCTAAAACAAAATCTAATATGATTATATTTTCTTCGTAAATCACTCCAATACCGTAGCCATCATGTATACTTTTAAAATCTTCTACCACTCACCAACGTGTTCACTTAAATTTTCTCCAATAAAAATTCTTTTTTTAAGAGGTATATTTATACTAATTCTTATTATTCATTCCAGAAATTTTCTTTTGAACATATATCCAAGCTGTATTTTAAGCCAACCGAACGAAAGTTCCCTAGATCAAAGGTAAAAACTTATCTAATCAAGAGAAGGAATTAACCCAATTGTCACAACACCACGAGTCATCTCAGAAGAACCTTATCACACTTGCCAAATGTATGAAAGCATTCATCACGACGCCCATAGGAGCACCCCGATGTTTCTTCTATGAGAAGGGTAAGTTACCTGACGAATTACGATGATTCACTCTCTACTCGACAGCCTAGTCAGCCTCATCTTGATCATCGGAGTATCACCTAATTGGCCAAAAGTCGACCAGCTACCCAAATCCAACAGTATGCTGAACCGGTTTTGTCGATACAATGATTACCGACATCATGCAACCAAGTGATGGGCTAGTCGAGCTGAAGATTATTTATTTATTTATTTATTTGCTTATGATTAAATTATTCTATAGCGCCCATGTACACCATTGACTATAAATAGAAGAGTTATTTCTACACTAAAAAACTAATCAATAGGGAATTAAACCTTTAGTAATTCTAATTTGTAGTTCTTTCTCTCTATCATTTTCTCTTCTTCTCTCTCATGTACTACACTCTATTCATTGGGTGTAAGTGATTCACAGGATAATTTTGTATTGAACAATATTATATATAAGAATATAAATATTATTTTGTATGAGTGAGCTCGAGCCAATTATTTGAATAAGAAACAGCTTATTGGCCCATCAAGTTTAATTAACGATGTATTAATTAATCCAAGCTCAGCCCATGCATGTTAATTTGACTCGGTTGGAACCTTAACTGCACCATAAAGTTTTTCAACCAGTAAGCATTCAGGCATTTTATTCAGATAAGGAACTTGTGGACGGCTCGTGCTGCGAATAGTCTTCGCCCCACGAAAGGACCAACGTCACCATCCTCAGAACCGTCTGATCCCCCACAAAGGGTGCATCAGGCACTCAACTTGATCGCTAAGATTACATAAAAAGCAATGGAGGGGAAGAGGCTCAGAAACCCGACGTCCCTCTTGGCTGAGGAGCGCGTGCAGCTGTAACGCAACATCAAGTTTAATGGCATCACTTAGCATGGCTTTTGCTGCACCAGTAGCAGTGAGCGGAAGGGTGTTCCAGGCGACAGCAACGACCAAAAGCACCGGTGGCGGCAGTGCGGAGGAGAAGGGGCTGTTCGATTGGATATTGAGCGGTCTTCAAAAGGAGGATCAGCTCGTCGAGACTGATCCAATCCTCAAGAAGGTTGAGGGAAAAAACAACGGCAGCGGTACCGGTACCACTGGCACAACTCGCCGCAAGTCCCCCAACTCCATCTCTGTCCCCAACAACAAGAAAACCAATGGCAGTGGCGGCGTCTTTGGAGGCCTTTTCGCTAAGAAATGAGCAATACAGACACCTACCACACCACAACTCCTGGTAATTGGAATATGGAAGCTACTAGATGCTCCTCTCAAGTTGTAATCCCGCCGCTACTCTTCTTTAATTTACTCTTCGAATTTCTACGGATACCGACTGTGGTTCCAAAGTTCAACTCTGCTTTTTATCGTGTTAAGCAGCAAACCATTTGCTATTGTTAGTTTAAAATTTATGTATCGAAGTGCCGACATTTTATGCGTTCGTTCATTATTGGTTCCTATTATTTACAGTTCTCTGCCCGAGTAGATGGGAAAGAAAATTTTCGGGTAGAAATAATTTAGTTCGTGCTTCTCTAGGTAAAGCATTTCGTGGGCAGCTTGCTACTTTGTTCTTTCATCCTTAAAGATGTGTATTTTGCATTACTAAAACCAAAAGGTTGCACAAGTTGTACAAAAGATGCCATTAGGCATGTAAGAAATTAAAACTATCATCTCAAGAACATTAAAAAAAAAAAACATGAGATTCATATCTGAGTGTCGAATTAAAATAACTCTGTATTGTTATTTGGGCACAAATGTGTGCTGCTCTGTTTGAGCTCTCCTGGAACACGCTGAAATATAACTTGTTCTTTTATCTAGTAGGAACGGGTGGACAGGACGTCTCATCCAGGCAATAAGAGGGGTGTAAATGGCAATTATCTAAGCATTTCGTCAAGCTTAGCACCATTAAATCTTCCTCAGAAGAAGTCCTTTTCAGCAAATTTGGGCTAAGCATTGCGTCAAGCTTAGCACCATTAAATCTTCCTCGTTCTATTATGCTTCCTCGGATGTTTGAAATGAGTAACAAATGAATTGTACAATCTTATTGCATTCATTATAAATCCTCTTGAATGGAAATTTGAGCTCGCAAATAAAGTATGGATAGATTATCTTTATGATCTTTTATAACCTGGTCGGTTCATTCCAAAAAATTGGAAATTGAATTGGAAGCACGGGGCTGGGACATCTAAGAAAGAAATTAGCCAGAAGGATTAGGCTGCTTTGAGTGCCCAGTGGCAGTCGAGCTAGTATCTGTAACATGGCATAGCGACGTTGGTTTTGGAACTTGTGTTTTTTTATTTTTGAGCGCATGTTATTTATTTAATTAATTTACCTCTTAAGAATTGCCAGCCTAGTATAGCGCCGCAGAACATTGGTAGATGCTACTGGAATGGTATTAAAAGCATAATAGACTTTCACTAATATGGACAGGACTTGTGAAGGTCTCAACTTATGAATCAGTTATGAAATGTGTCATCTATGATACAAAAATGATTCAAGTAAAAAAGATTCAGTGTAAATTGCATCTCCTGCAGGGATCCAAAACATAATTAGTGCCACCGCAATCTTATTGCGGCATGAACATAAAAAATAAAAAAATAAAACTAAAAACTAAAACCAAAATATTTGAGTCTAGGCTTCAATTGAATTCATAGCAACGGTAATGTTGTGAATAGTAATATATTCATCATTTGGCTCGTTCCAAAAAATAAGTATTTTGAGTTTTTGTCCCTGTTATGCAAGGAATAATGTTGTTAAGGGCAGGATTTTGTTCCCGCCTAAATGAAGTTGATGCAAGGCAATCCAATAGCACCTCGCACATCCCTCATGCAAGCATCTTATTAAGATATTTCTTAGATTAGTGTATTGCTTTAATGGGCTGGGCGGTGAGCTAAGCGTCTTGCGTACCCTGGATAGATGTAATTAAAAACTCCGAACAAAGCAAATCCGTTGACTTTTTATGATGAGAATTGATATGGGTAAGCATAAGAGAATACATAAATAAGAATGTGCCGTTGGAAACCTGAAGAAATATTAGATCTAAGTGTTGCATCTGAACTTCAAGAACATTGAGGATGGAAAATGAATACAAAGAGGAAGAGTATAAATGTCTACAAATTTTTCTAATGGAGAAGAGAGCTTGTATAATATAAAAGATGAAAATAGGAATAAAGGATATGTTATGTGAAAACAATATAAAAACGAAGAAATTTCACACAACAACAATCAAACACAAGATTTACGTTGTTTGAGTTTATGTTGATTAACCCACGGAGAGGGAGATTTCACTAGAACCATATGGGGAGAAAGAAAAACGATTTGGAGTTACGACTTCTGCATTTCTCACCATAACTCTCTTATGAATCCTAAATCACTTTTATAGAGGAGAATTAACACATACAAATAAATAATGTCAAAAGACCAAATTACTCCTAATTATAAAAAAAAATCATAAATACAATAATCTCGACCGCATCCCTTACTTTAAAATAAGTGAGAGATGGTCAAACGAGCTTCAAACTCCAATTCAGTTGCACCAAGACGTACCCCTCTCAAGAAAGAAATCAAGTCACTCATAGTTCTTCAGAATGTCTGACTGGGCAATCAGTCCTCAGCTTGGATGTTCACCAAACTCCTGCAACAGGTGAACTCCTAGACCAGTAGTACCTTTAAGAGTATGTTTGTTAGATTCTCCTTCGTATCTATCTTCTTTAACTTACATTACATCATCAACCAAGTCCTGAATGAAGTTGTACCTCACATTAATGTGTTTGGTGCGAGCATGATAGACTGAATTTGTGACCAAGAATATTGCACTATGACTGTCATAGAACACCGTCAGAGACTCCTAATCAGCTCTCAAGTTATCTAATAGGCTCTGCATTCATATCGCTTCCTACATTGACTCCATGATTGTCATGTGCTCAGCCTCTATATTAAACAAAGTAACAGTAAATTGAAGAACCGACCTCCAACTGATAGGACTTACTGTTAATGTAAATAAATAGTCAGTTGTAGATATTCGTCCATATTTATGATATGCATAGGTCTACACATAAATTTGAAATAGATGAATGTCTCTCAAACTCCAAGTCAACATCAACTGTACCATTCAGATACCTCGAAATATTCTTCATAGTCCGTCAATATTTTCTTCTTGGATAATGCATAAACCTGCTCACAACACCAACTGCTTATATAATGTTTGGTCTAATACCAATGTTTTATAAGTTATAAGCATTGGGCAAGGCGTTTTAGTTATCATGGGGCGAGACGTAAGCCTCATAGTATAAAAATATAAGAAATATAAATATTAAGAGAGAGAAAATATACTATTTGTGTTTAATAAAAACCTATTAATAGACATTAAAAATCAAATATGAGGTTTACCGTAGCTACTGTGCAATTATTGTAGCTATATCAAACTCACTGAAAGCTATAGTAAAAAATTCATTAATAAATTATAAAATAATAAAAATTGCATTTCTAATTACCTACCAAATCACTAGGGTTGCGAGAGAGAAGCAGACGTCGCCAGTACAGTTCTTCTACCTACTAGAGAAGAAGCCAGGTGATTGCATGTGTGTGGGACGAAGCAGACGGGGGTCACCTACATGCGAGAATGAAGCAGAAAGCATTGCAGCCTGCTGCAGAATCACCTGCGTGTGAGGGACGAAGCAGAAGACGCCACAAAAGACGACGCAGACCGCTGTGAGATCGTCTGCAACTATGCATGTGATACGACTTTGCGTGCGAAGGAGGGAACAAAGGGTTAGGGGAGATCGTGTGCATGCAGAAGACGATTGAATAGGCGTGGATCGAGTAGGTTTAAAAAATTAAGGATTTTCTTTCTTTTTTATTCAATTATTAAGCCGTGAGGTGTGAATTAGCACCCAAGGCTTAAAAAGCATTTGCCCTGTGCGATTTGCGCCCCCTCGTGGGATTGGGGGAAAATGGCTTACGTCTCGCCCCTGGGAGCACCCAAATAATGCTTTTCTAAACAGATTAATACAACTAATGACATACATCAAGCTGCCCACTATATTAACATCAGGAACCAATCACATATTTTTTTTTCACTAATCAACTATTAGACACTGATATGGACTCTAACTTAAAGTGAGATGCAATGAGTAGATTCACAATCATATTCAAGTCATCAATCCCAAATTTCTCCAGCGCCTTCCAAACATAAGCTGATTGTGAAAGAAAAACCGTTGCAGATGTCTTGTCTCAGAGAATCTCTATGTCAAGAATTTTTTGAGATTCACCCAAGTCCTTCATTTTGAAATGTTTGAACAGTTGATTCTTAGTCTTGTCAACCTCAATTTGACTAAAACTTGCAATCAACATATCACCAACATATAGAAGCAAATAATGAACTTACCGTTGACCAACTTCTTGAAATATGCACGATTATCATATTGGCTTCTTATGTCATATTTTTTATACCACTATCGTTTAACTGCTTCAGCCTGTACAAATACTTATCCAGTTTGCAAATCAGGTCTTTTGATGCTCCATATCCAAGCAACTGCAAATGTAAATCTCCTCGTGTAATTCTCTGTGTAGGAATATTGTCTTCACATTAAGTTGTTCTAAGATCATAGCATATTGTACAAGTGCTAAAAGAATACAAATTGAGAAATGCTTGACCACTGAGAAGAAAAACTTGTTATAATGAATCATTTCTTGTTGTGCAAAGTATTTTGTAACTAATCTTGCCTTGTAAAGTATCCGCTTTATCAAATTACTTTTTTCATACACAAATTTTCACCCAATGGTTTTCCATCCAAGAGAAAGCTTCACTAATATTCAAGTATCATTCTCCCATCTATTCATCTATTATTGATCTCCAAAGATCACAGTCTATACTCTCCACCGCTTCTTTATTATGACAATGAATTTCTGCATCCATGGCTGAAAGTACAAATGCAATGTGATTCCTCAACTAAGCTGGTTTTGGGACATTCTGATGTCTAATCCTACTCCTAGCAATAGATTCCTGAGCACTAGTCCCATCCTCAACATCTTCATCCACTTCCTTCTGAGAACTATAAACAGATGCCTCCTAAGTGCAAAAAAATCAAGTATCTGTGTCGGAGTGGATGAACTTTGTTGAACAAATGGAGTTGCATCAAACTCTAACTCTGCTGCATATTTGTTTTCCTAGTAGAACTCCCCACCTGCTTTGAGATCTGATTTTTCAACAAGTTTATCTCGTCGAATATAGCCTCCCTGTTAATAACAACCTTTCTTCCTGACTGATTATATAACTTGAAGCGCTTGACTCCACTCCTGAAGCCAATGAAAGTCTTCTTCTTTGCTCGTGGTTCAAGTCATTTTACACATAGTAGTAAGTTGGACACCCAAATAGTCTCATGTGCTCGTAATTTCTAGCAGATGTCCTGACCACATCACCTTTGATGTTTCTTCCCACTAGCCGCAGAAGGTAAGTGACAAGCATAGTTTATGGTCGTAGACCAATAGACTATCCAACTCAATATTGGATAACAAACGTCGAACTTCCTCCACCAAAGCTTGGTTCATCCTCTCTACCACCCTTCTACTGTAGTGACCCTCAAATAGTGAAATGGTGTTTTATCTCAGCTCTCTAACACTCTTGCAAGAACACATATGAAGTATATTCGCCCACATTGTCTAATATAATACACCAGATCTTTTTAGCAGTATTAGTCTTAATTTACTTCTTTCAAGTGATGAAAATCTCCAGTACCTCTTTTGCATTTTATGGTGTACACCCAAATATACCTGGAGTAATCAACAATAAAAGGAGAAAGTATATTTGTCCGCTGAAAGATGTTGCCTTCCACATGCTCAAGAAATACGAGTGAAGGTATTCTAAAATATATATTTTACTGTAGATGACAGTACCAAAAGATATTGTGAAGGTCTTATTGTCAAACATAATGTTTTTGTTCTTTTTCTCTTTTTAATTTTTAAAAGAGTTGTCATTATGTCTATTGTTGTTTTTTTTTTTTTTTGAATAAATCTCTCTTCCTAATTATATGAATGATCAAGAGAATAGAGAAGCAAAAAAAGACGGACAAACGACAAAGACGCCAAACAAGAGAAAGAGCGTAGAGAACCTTCATGAGATAAATCTCGCAATGATATGTTAAGTATGTTCGCATAAACAAGATCGGGCGGAAACACCTTGGACCAATATTCGCTAAAGAATACTTTAGTAGACTATCCACAACCAGAGATTGAGGTGTCTTTGTCAGTTATAGGCTCTAGAGTGCTTCCAAGAGGACGTATCCCACTGGAATTATTACATATTAGGGGTTGCCCAATACACTTGATCCAAATGAGTTTTACTTACATTAGTAGTGACGAGGTAGCATAGGGTTATCAAAGATGATTATCTCTCTGGGGAATGCTTTGACGCTTTAAAAGCTCTCGCTAAGCCACGGTACGGAGAACGAGTCTCTCACGGTCCCTACGTAGGTAACGGATTCATCAATATGCAAAGACTGCAAAATAACTTAATCATCCTGACAGTAATCCCGATACGTCAAATCACAAATCGTCGTCTCCCAAACGAGCTACAACTCATCGACAATTAGGCTGTCGAGATTATACCAACGAAAGCAAAATAAACGACAAAGCTCAATAGAGGTATGATCCCGATTTTGTTTACTTCTTGATGAAAACTGATAAAATTTATGCTTTTGGTAATTCAATTAAATTTATATTTTTGAGATAAAATATTATTTCATAACAGCGCGAAAAACTTGATTCTAATGTAAATAAGAATACAACAGTGATATTTTAATTTATGGATTCTACGCAAGTATACATATCGTTATTAAGTAATATAAAACTTTCTGATTAAGCCGTGAAATATCGATACCACGGGAAAAATTTATAGATATTTAAAAGATAAAAAGTTTTTTAGAACACAAATTCTATGTAGAAAAAGACACTTAAACAGTTTCAGATAACATCAAAATTTTAAAATACAATTCTTTTTGGTATTTTCTTAAATTATAAGATATAGGGATCAATTATCTAGCTATAGCAATATTTTTTTGTAAGTTTTAAAGAAGGATAAATGAAAATATTTTTTTCCTTATCATGAGTGAGTAATAAGTAAATGAATTCTTTTGTGGAAGTAATCAAAATGTGTTGTGCTAAATATGAGCAATTTTATTCTTTACCCTTACTAGAGATGCTATAAATAAAATTGATTAGTTTAAAGTTTGAATAGCTTTGAAGACAGATTAAGCAGGGAAGATACTAGCTCTCACTATAGAGTTCTCTCATTTCCCTCCACCTGTGGGCTAACTCTTACATTAAAACTTAAAACAATAAACCAAATTAGGGGCTTAAGTCTGTTACTCTAAAGTCTCTAATTCTACACTCATCAAAGTATATTTCTTTATTTATTGGTACAATATTATATGAATTAATTTCTCATCCAAACAATCCCATGTGATTCCTACCTATTGTTGATTGAGACGATACCTACTAGAATCTTACATGTTCTCGCAACAAATGTTAACATCATGATTGGCCAAATCAAGAAATAAATGAAGTGCAAGGATGAATCAACGCAACTTCTTCCAACATTAAAAATCAATACTTCCACAACATTCATCTAACACTTAATTACTTCTCATTTTAAGAAAGAAGATAAAGAAGACTACTTAAAATTGATGGAGAAAATACAACCACAAATAGTTTTAAAGTGAAAACCATGTAGGAAACACAAAAAATCTCAGTTCAAACCAAATGAAGTATAAAGATAAAAACTTATCTCAAGTTCCTCTCTACCAAACTTTTGAAGTTTATTTGAATCTCTTCATTTCTCCTACAAGCCTCCCTTAGACTAGTCGTCCAACCCAAGAGAGTATAAATCTCTCTACACAATAGATTTTTACTTAAGAATCCCTACTCACTCTCTCTTTCACTAAGGATAAAAGTGTGAAGAAATCCTAAGTAAGAATCCTACAAATTCTTAAACAATTCTCTACAAACTCTAACTTTCATCTCTCTAAAAAAACTCAACACACCCCCTTTTTACACACTTTAAGTCATTTTTTTTATATTTTCTCCAAAAGGTGTCTTGGTGTCTCTTCAAAAGGTGTTCATATTCAATGAATCTACCCAAGAGATGCATCCTTTCAAGTGAAATTTGAACGTCTTTTTGGCGCCCTTGGTTAGTTACCCACGTTTGTACTAAAGGATGCCTCAAACACCTCTTCAAAATTCGTCAAAAATCTTTAAAAATTGCAAAGCAACTGTCTGGAGCTTAAGTGCAGGGTTCTGGCTCTTAGGCGCGGCCCTCTTTGTCTACTGGCGCTTAGGCGCCCCAATTCATTTTAACACCTTCATTTTTGCTCCAAATTTGATCATTTTTCACTCATTTTGACATATTTAGTCCATTTAAATGTACATAAAAGAAAAACACACAAATATCTTTTATTAAGTGCAACATCATCAAAAATATGTATAAAATATGCATAAAATATATATTTTGGGTATATCAAGGTAGTCAAAGAAAAAGGAGTAGTCCTTAGAAGGTAGAAGTAGTCATATCAGGATACCACGGACTTGTCATCCCAAGCTACTAAGACCTTAAGTCTACCTAGTGGTGAAGGGAGTCAACCCTCAAATGGTTCAATGCATTGTCGCCAAGAGTAATCACATCATTTGTTGAATTCAAGCGAACAATAGTGGGGCAATTTGCCTGCATCCAGGAGCCCCGGAAGAATTCGTAGGCCCTCCTACAGATCGGACAAGGTCGAAACGAGAGCCTTTGTTCGTCTATTATCCGCTTTTAGAATAAGAAGTTGAAAGTGCATAATATGTATCCCGCGACGGCTTGGAAGAAGGACCTTTTTCGATATGCCTTGGGATAGCAACAACTAAAGACATCGGCAAAGTTGTTGGAGATGGCCAACAAACATATATAGGCCGACGAGTACAACTCCACCCCTACTTTCTCCAAAGGAGAATTCTCCACCTGTTGCCTGTAGAAGAGGGCTTCCCAAAGTGATGGGTAAAGATCTATAGATGGCTCACGCCCTTCCTCCTGTCCACAATCAAAGATGCGCGACTGCCTTAAGACCATAAGATGACTGATAGAGCTTACAACTGAGGGAGTCGAGCTTGATATCCTAATCAACAACCGACTCGGTACAACGAGCACCCACTACCCAACCATGGATTGTTGAAAATGACTATGTTGAAAGTCTCAATAGTCGACAAAGTGGAGGCCATCCAAAATAAAGAATACTTAAAGAGAGCACCCCCAAATAAAACTGGAGCTTACCTCTGGGATGCGAAGAAATACTATGCCTACCATCGAGATCATGATCATGACACGGAGGAATGTTGACACCTCAAAAATCTAATCGAGGAGTTGATAAGGCTAGAAAATTGAAGTTGTAACTCCGGGAGCAATGGCCTAAAGGCAAGGAAAAGCTCTGGTGGAGGAAATTTCAGACGGGCCTGTCCGAGCCTACTTCATACATACTGCTAGCATCATTCTCGTTATCTTTGAAAGAGAAGGAGACACATCAGAGACTTTAGCATGGAGAACTACGAGCAACTATCATTGCTCCCAAACTCAGCTTATCGGATGAGGATTTACCACTTAAGGGGAACTCTTACAACGCATCATCCTCATCATGACATTGATCAGAAACTATCAGATTTGTAGTATTTTTATCACTAATGACAGCTTGATGAACATTCTATTCAAAGCGGTGTTCAATAAGATAGGTCTTGGAAATGACTGGCTAATTGCAACAGCAGACCCACTCTAGTGCTTTTCTGATGAGATGAAGAAAATATTGGGGACTATCACCCTCCCAGTTAATTGGGAAGAAAATTATTAAAAAAATTACAAATATGGAGGACTTCTTAGTAGTTGGCTCGCCATCAACTTATAATGCTATCTTTGGCTGACCCCTGCTTAATTATTTAAAGGTTGTGATCTCAACTTACCACGTGACAGTGAAATTTCCTGACAATGAGGAAGTGATCACCTTCCAATGTCACTTGGAGCAATCTCGCACCTACCATCTATGGGCAATCAAAAGCTTCAAATAGGAGCCGCTTGACCTTAGAAGCCTGCAAGATGGGAGTCTCAAGACCCGCAAGACCACTAGTCAAATTCTAGTGACTGAGTGCAAGCCCGATAAATTTTTTCTAATAAACGAAGCTTTTGATGCAGGGTCGAAGGAGATCTGATCAAAACCCTTAAGGATCATTGAAACGTTTTTTCCTAGTCCACAACAGAGATGTCAAGGATTTTGATTGCTTTTGGGCGCATGAACTATCAGTCGCCTGCCTTCAGTCGCTCGGTCATTGGACTAATGGCCTTGACCACTCGACACCAAGCAATAGCTCCCAATGGCAAATTCTTCTAGACCACCCTGGCGATTGGTCTGGCGTTTACGTAGTCTCAGATCCACTCGGCTTAAGATCAGTTTCCCCTGAGATGTCAATTTCTATTCAAGCTACCCATAGTACATTTTTGGCTTCTTAATGCTTGGTGATCATTCTTTGACATTTGCTTATGGTGGCTCTTGGCCATCAAGGAATTCCTTCCAGTGGTTGTACTCGATCATGGTCGATGGCTTCATGATTATTTGTAGAGCGTACTTTTTTCCTTGTAGAATGTTTTACTGCAATTTACATTGTGAAGAGTTGTCCCTTCTTTCAACCTTCTCAAGCGATCAGGTGTTACTATTATTAGTCTTCTATGAATTCTTGAAGTCTCAAGATTTCAAGTTGGTCTCATAATTGAGCGTTGTAACTTTTATATTTGTTTGATCACTGGAAATGGAAACCAAGGGTTTTTCAAAATTATAAAAAGTGGTCTTATGAATGCACAAAATATAGTAAATTTTGCTCTGCATTCTTTCTCCTACTTCTAAAGGTCAAATCCTTAATAAAGCGGAATGCTTGGACAAGGGGAAAAGATTATGCCTTTATATAGGATTAGGCTTGATTCAACTATTTTTGTAGCCACTTTCAACTATTTTATTTAGGGGCATTTACAAACAAACCAACCAGTTCTTATATATTTACATGTCTAACAGCTAAACTTTTTCCTTCTGTATTTGTATCAACCAAAAATTTCATTTCACATCATAAGTACCACTATTTTAATTTCTTTAAAAGTAAAATACATAAGGTGGCATGTATATATTATGAAGAGATTTAACTTTCACAGCACGAACAAACTCCAAGGCTTAAGTTGTGCCTGTTTTAAAAAATAATGTGGACGTTAGTTTACAAATAAAACTAAATAATAATATAATGTCTGAAATAAATATTTTGTTAAAGGACAGAATCATAGAAGTACCCACAATCTAACATTAAGATACATACGTATATGCATCATTTCTAGTGCACCTATATCATTATTATTATTGCGACTACTATCATTATCATACATAATATACAAGTGTTTTACAGTATGATTAATATTAAAAAATTTCAATTATTTTTTTATGCGTGTGAGCTCCCCGCAAATTTCTTATCGTAACATGTGCTGGTTATTCCCTCGTGGCACAACTCAACAATGAAGTGGGGCCTTCTGATCTTTTGAATATTTCAGATGCATCGGAATTGCCTATTGGGCAAAGTGGTTGGTGAATTTAGGATGATTCGAGGCAATTTCATGACACTGCGTCTGTTTGCCTCCATTCTCGCTAAATTCAATCAGACAACTTGTTAGTCACACACACATGAAGGTCACCAAGCGGTATTCGCCCGCTCCGTTCATCTTATGAGATAAATGAGAACTCGCCCTATATTTACCCTAATTTGAAAGGAGTTGAGCAATTTACCCTGAAGAAAGCATCAGAAAATCCATCCAGATTACAATGTCATAGCAGAAGCTAAATGAAGTTTTAAATATACACATAACACACAAATTTCTTCAGTTTTCGGAGCCTGGATAAGAATCGGAGAATATAACCTATATGGAAGTTGTATAAATAAGAATAACAAGGAAGAATGGGGAGAATGTGCACTAACCAAATTTTAGTTTATTTCCATTCTCATCCATTTCATTCCTCCTGTCCCCTGCAATCTCTCGATATTTTCCTTTAATCGGCTGCAACTCCACTGCAATTTCCACGACAGCTCTGAACGGATCTTTTCCTCTGCCGAACCATCTACCATTAAAGGATCGCTTCCTTATTTCCATGCTCTTGTGGATCTGAGAACACTACTATAATGAAGGAAAATGCGTGAGTAAGAAAGAGCGTTGAAGGGGCAAAACGATCTGATCGAGAGAAATGAGGATGTGTGTAATCGATGCTTTTGAGTTGAGTGCAAGCATAGAGACATTGAAAATACCTTCGTCTCGTCTTGTCTCTTCGTTACCGGAATCAGAAGCTTTGGGATTCGGGCACCATTCTTCCCTTTCAAACCCCGCTTCCGCTTCCGCTTCCGCGCTATGCCCTAACAAAACTCTGGCGGGAAATAAGCGACACAAAGGTTGCTTATAAAAGTGAATATTTATAAATTCAGCACCCTCTTTATTTAATTTTTCATTCGTTTTATTTTTCTCACGAGAATAAATAAATGGTTGTCATGACGGGAAAATATATAAGTAGACTCAAGAGGCCTTTATATTTTTTCGTTTTTAAGCACATGTGGTGTGCTAGCAGCCAAGTTAGCCAACTTGGTTGACCTATTGGAGCACTTTTTAGGTCCAGACGTTGTTTGAGTCCAGAGTCCAGTGATGGAGCGTCACGTGACAAGTGGATCCCGCCATCATACATTAGTATTGTTCAGTGTTAATGGTGCTGGGGCCCACTTGTCATGTGACGCCCCGCCACTAGATTCTGGATACATCGTGAGTCCGCATCTAAAATTTCATCGACCTATTGAGCTGATGTGCCGAGTACTAGTTGTCTATTGATCAATTGGGTTAAACTACCGAATCAATTGGTAAGTAACTGCTAATTATTATATATATTATGTACTAAGTTGACCAGCCAAGTTAAACTTCAAATTGACATGTCGAATACCTCTTGATAGGTACACATTGTCGAATATCAGCTAATAATATGGAAAGAACATATCTATATTTAGTTAAGGGCCCCTGTCATCCACGTCATCGTAGTCCTGCACATACTAACATTTTACCATACTAAAATGATTTGGATTATTTACCTGCATAGCACCCAAAACATTAATATTTACAAATCTAACACCCTCTTTCAATCATTTTTCAAATTCTCACTCAAATATCGAAACTCTTAATTTTTTTATCAAATTGACAAGTATGACATAGATGTTAGATTTTGTAAATAACAATACTTTCGGGTGTTGTGTATGTATTTATCCATATTTTATTATGGCATAGCAAGAGAATACCTTTATGAGGAATCTCATATGAGAACACCTTTTCCCTCTTCTATGAAAAGATTCTAACATTCCATTCATCTCAATGTTCTCCGCTGATCTTATCAAGATTGTACGAGCCCGCGAACAATTCGGGATCCAACACTCGGACTCAAGGTTTGAGCATGACTGGATTAAACTTGTTTTTAACCTTTAATTAAAAATAATGATAATCTTAAATTTATATAAATTTCTTGAAGTTTCATCGCATTTAACTTGTTCCTTATATCTTATATTTGCCACATATTTTGTGTAAACTTCCAAATCAGCAGCAGGTTAGCCGATGGCTCACTGCATTTTCATTCAGTACAGTTCCTTGTCTCATCGGCTTCCATTTTTCTTCATTGAAATTCCCTTTTTTTGGTTCCTGAATTCCTACCATTACTTATAATTGATCAGCGCAGGACAACGTGTCCACTTGCAGAGTCCGACAGATGTATAATAACTTCCAATATTAAAGAAAAGAGCGAAACATTAATATATATTTATAACATAAGATGGCTGTAGAATGCATGCAGTGGATGCTTTAGCTTAAAGTCTACAAAGACTTCCTGTAGGAGGAATTAATAAACTCAATACAATCTTCAAAGGCTTCAGAATGGTGTGAATCCCTGTGCGGAACAAAATTGGTGCTGGATTGAATATTCACCATCTCCACGGGGACTCCGCTGGAACAAGAGCTCTGTTTTTTAGTGAAGAGATGCCGGATGGCTCGTGCCATACTTGCGCTGATGCTATGGAAAATCCTTGAAGCAGCTGAAGAAGAAGAAGAAGAAGAAGAGATGCCCCTTTGCATGTTATTATGCTTATTTCGACTACATTTATTGCTGGTCATCGCACCAACTTCAGGGTCCAAGCAGGCCTTGAGGGTGATGACTGCTCTGCAGTCAGCCAACTGATCAGGACTAAAGCCAACTCTCTTAACGTTTCCATTTCTTGTTATCGTCGGCATTCTTGGTTGGAGTTAATTGATGAATTTTAACTGATCCGTGAGGGGATATGCGCGTATAAATAGAGAGAGGAGGGATCGAGAAGATGCCCGATCGAATAGAATAAAGTAGGAAGGAAGTGGCGAAGGCGGGGAAAGAGATCAATGGCTCGGATATCGATCGATGATTCAGAGCTGAATGAGAACCCCAAAAGCATGCTTTAACCAAAGTTAGAGGGCGGCGTGGAACGCTAATTCGGCATATACGTGATTGGAATATTGTCCGAAGAATCTCCGGCATTGAAGAAATCCAAAAGAAAGCAATTTTGCTGAGCAGTTTTAAGTTCAGAAGGTAAGGAAAGAGAGACGAGAAATGGTGGAAGACAGATCACTAAAGCTTGAGCTGCAGTCGCAGAAGAACACAGGCTCGTTCCTTTTTAGGTGGTGATGGAGTGCTGTTGGTCTACTTGGTAAATCTTTTCTACTGCCTTCCACTTTGGTGAACTGAGCTTACAAGGGAGCTTGACTTTAATCTTTGATTCTCCAGCCTCGAGCTGAGAGTTGGACTCCCACACTTTCATTTTAATTTGAAAATGTATAACTAGAGAGAGAAGGCTGGCCTGGGGGAAGCTTTAGAGCTTAAAAGGTTCTGCATGTCACCTTCACAAATACTTTTGTTCTGGTGCTTTCGAGTAGAAGGTTTGAATGGCCACATATGGCTTAGATAAAATGCCGTTTTAGCAAATTTATTAGTGATTGTGATTACATTAACTGAATGATTTGCAGTGAGAGATGATTAAATTAACATTTTGGATAGTGTTGTTAGGGCTTTCACCGCATGACACGGCTGCTATATACCACGCTTCTGTGCATGTATTAATGCAATATCAGATTGAGTGCAAACGGTTGTCCTTCCTAGCATTCAATTTGTGACTGGTTATCAAATTTACAAAGTGTTAATTCAAGTTTGGCCAGAATTAATTTTATATTTATTATTATGAATTTGAGTAAATATTTTGTGATGAATATAATTATGATATTTAATTTAGGGACTTCTCAGAACGTTTGGAGGTTAGCGATTGGTTAAAATCTTATTAACAGGTTAACAGAAAATTTTATGGTTGGGCAAAATAAGTTAATAATGATTAGTAAGTTAATAATGATTAATAGACCTTTATTCTAAAAATTTCTCCACTTGGAGCACATTGAGAATTAAATGAAAATGTGATAAGTTTCCTCCACCTAATTTTCGAAATTGTCAAAACTTTTGAATTGTTATCTAATATGTATTTTTCTTCTCTAATTATCCCCCACCTAAACTTCTAAAGTTATGGACATCCTCAATTTGTCATTTTTTAAGATCCAAGAAATAGGACGGTATCGATGGTACTCTTGTTGATGACCCCTATCTCCATTGATGCATATCCCTATCCACAAACCTTCATGGTTGAAGCAATCACCAAACCAATTTCACGATCAACTACCCTCTTCAAGATCACATTTGACCTTCAAGTCAAAGCCAAGTCAATATCGCCATTGTGCCTATTCATGACTTGCGAATCCACGCTCATCTTTCACATCCATTTTCCACGGTCTGCCTGCCTTCTGATAGCTCTATATTTATTCCCTATTACGGTGTGTGAAATACGATTGTTTCAGGCATTCCAGCATTCCACTGCCTCAATTGATCTGAGGACTGAGTGCTTCTATGCCTATAAGTGATGCCCCAGTGCCATTGGGGTGCCCATTGCACTGAACACTGGGAAATCCAACCCCCATTCAAAGCGCAGCTGTGCCACAAGTTGTTTATTTCCTAGTGCAAAAAAAAAAAAACCGAATAGTCAACATTTGTTATGGAAATATGATACTAACCTTCATGACATATCATCGCAGTTTCTACAAGGATTAAAAAAACTCTAATGGTACTGTTAAGCCCTTACTAAATCCCAATATTATGATAGAAAATATAAAAAATTATGGACTTATTTAATATACCTATCGGCGAAAGAGAAGTTATGAATAACAATAGAGTACATAATAAATTAAAAAAGAATGCATTATAATAATAATAATTTAAAACTAGTCCAATGCACACTGATCAAAGCTGTTAGCTTGAAGTCATAAGATTGTTTTGAAAAATAATATAATTTATCCAACATTATTTAAAATTTAATACAAAATAATATTAATTTAAACGCCATAGATCTTCTTCAATTAAACACTTGTGTCAGGAACAACATGCATGTTTTCAATATATATAAATATATATAGTTTTAAATCATTGGTCAACACGACCATGCATGCAACTGCACCCAAACAAATTAACATATGCACGATATTTACAATAACTTTCAAGATATAATAATGTTAAATACGCAAAAATAATACTTACATGAATGTACTTTAAAATTGCAACATACACGCATCGTGAATGTAAGAGGCCATTTTGTCAGGCTGTCTTAACAAATATTTAAATGCGTTTTAACCTATTCAATATTATTAAAAGAAAGACAGATAATATTTCAAGAATATAATCTTAATTATTTTTCAAACTATAAGAGAATTTTGAATAAAAGGTCACAAAATAAGAAAACAAAAAAAATACAAATTTAACATGAAAAAAACTTTAGAACGAAAAAAGTTCATCGAGACACCACATCAAAAATTCATTACGAAGGAAATGAAGAGGATTGTACAAACTACACCGGGCGACTCAAACCTCTCCAAATTTTGGAACACTTTAGAATGCTCTTCTCATCTCATTTGCACAAGAGAAATCAAAATCACTGTTGACCTCATTTTTGGCGAGGTCTTTTCCTTTCCTCTTAGTGCTTAGGATCTAACCATAGGACTTCTCCTTGACTATCCTAGAGAACTAGAGATGGGACTCACCTTGTTTTAGAAGCTCAAACCACCTCTTTACTCGTTTTGAAGTTCTGCATGTTTCATTCTTGACCTCTAACATTTAGAAGGTTAGAACTAACATAGCGGAGCTCAAAAGGAGTCCTTGTAGAATCTTTAAGCCTTAGGGTTGCCTTGTGCGCGTTTCTTACACCACTGCAAATTCTTCATTTTGCGGCCTCGATGCTTTCAGTTCTCCGCGACGGATCAAAGATCGAAGGTCAGAATGTCGAGACGACCAACATCAAGCTCGAAGTTCAAACAGGATCAAATTTGACGTACTTTCGACCCGACCGACGACGAGGTTGTCCGAACGACCTCAGATCGCGAAACGGACTGCGCCAATGCGTCCCGGAAGTCGGATTTTCTAGGGAGGGACGTATAACTTGCTATGTTTTCGAGCACGAGTAAACAACGCAAAATTCGACGTAATTTAATAAAATAAGTTTTATTTCATTTTTTTAAATCCTATTAAAACCCTAAATCCCTAATTCCCCACTCACGCCTCACTCTCATTACTCTCAGCAAAGCCTCAACTTTCTCGTGAACTGGCTCCTTCGCGCTCGAGGCCCATCTCGTTCCCGAGGTCCCCTCCCACGACCTCCACTCGCCTGGAAAAGGCGTCCTCCCTCTGTTGCCGCCTCCTATGGCTGCCATCCCCTGCGCATCTGTCGCCACTTCCTCTCTGTGCCCTGTCTCCTCTTCGGCATTTTCGGTTCGTGCAGCAGGTAAGCGGCTTCTTCTTCTTTTGGCTGGCTATATAAACCTCTCTTGAGGTTAGGGTTGGGGCTGGCCGATTTTACCCAGAGAAGGGGAGGCGCTGCTGGGGTTGAACTCTGACCTTCTTGCTTTGATTATGTGCTCCATACTGTCTGGTACCCTCTTCTTTCCCTTTTCTCCTTTTCGGTTTGGCCCAGGAGACCCGTGGTTTTGCTTTTGGCTTGGCTTTACCTGCTTATAGCTTTGGCTGGAAGTTTATGTGTTAAGAAATGACTTGTTTAATTTTTTAAAATGATGTTTTCTTACCTCCTTTACATAGTGACATGCTAGTATGAATTTATATGGATGTTTGGGAGTACTCCATTGATTGAAGCATGTGAGTAGGAGTAGAGATTTTGAGCATGTTTTATATGAAATGTTGGTGATTTGCTTAGGGGAATGAGATAGGCTATGTTGTGAACTCTCCTCTTTCTCTCTTCTACTATCTTGAGCATGGGAAGTATGTTCTTGAGGCAAAGTATGTTTTAGCATGTTGGGGTATGCATTATAAGGCCCCTTACTTACTTTTGTTTGGCATGAATCATGGAGGAACTTATTTAGCTTTTGATATGCATGTTTGGGGCTCACCTCTTGCTCCTTATGGCTCTCCTTCATCAAAGTTGTATGCTAGAGAGAAGTTTTACTTTACTTTGGAAAGCCCCATGTTTGTTCTCATGCTAAATATATAGTGGCTTTATACATTGCTATGGGAGACATATGGAGGTGTTTTTTTTTTTTTTTTTTTTTTTTTTTTTTTTTTTTTTTTTTTTGCTTTAGCTTCATGCCAAGTTTAGTGGCTTGGGTTCATCCTTACATTGAGCTGGATTGTGGGGGTTCATGAGGTCTCGGTTTGCTTGTCTTAGCCCCTACCCGAGGGCTGGTTTTTTTGATGTTTTAGCTGCTCCTTTACACCTATTTGGGAGCCTTTTTATTTCTCTGTTTTAACATTAGGGTGGCTGCTCCTTTGCACCTATTTTGGGAGCCTTTTACTTCTTTGTTTTCAGTTGATGTTGGCTGCCCCCTTTAGTACTTGAGATAGGAGCTGTTTTGTTTTTGTTTACAGATGCCTAACAGCTGTCCCCATAGCACTTTGGGGCTCGGTTTTTTTTAATTCTTTTTGTTAGTTTGGAGCTGGGTTTGATTGCAGCCATGTAGTGGCCTGGTTTAAGCCATGTAATGGCTCGGTTTTGGTTCCTGCAGCCTCACCTTTGTGGGCCTAATCTGGCTTGGGTTTGGGTCTTTATTGGGCTCGGGTTTGTGCTTTGTTTAAACTATAGTTGGGCCGAGCTTTGTGTTCATCTAGTAAGGGATTTTCCACACATTTGTGAAGAGTTGGATTGAGGCTTGTATGGGAGCTTGGCCTTGGGCCTCATTGAGGTGATTTGGATTGTGGGGACTTTACCTCTTGCTGCTCCTTTGTTGTAGCCTTGGTCGTGAGCCTTTTCTCCTGTTTGTAGCCTTGACAGAGAGCCTTGGTGGGGTGATTGAGGTGGTGGTGGTCTTGCTTCTTGCTATACTTGTCTATGAAATTGATTGAAGGAATTTGGAAGTGTCTCCTGATTTACTTGTGGGAAATGAATCGAGCACAATACTTGAAGTATTTCTTAGAGGTTTTATTTGGTAGAATTGGTTCTATTTTGTTGGCTTATGAGCTAATTCATCCACTCTCTTATGTGTTGGAAGTTTAGTGATTTTCCTATTGCTATAGCCTTGGTCCCGAGCCTGTAGGTGGACCTACTGGGAGAGTCTGCGTTTCAGGACTTGAAGATTAATGTGAGATTTGAAATATCTAGATTTTATTATGGGTTTGGAGATTTAGTAGTGGGTTTTCCCCCGAGTCATTCGTTTTCTTATTTGATTTACATGGTTTTAAAAAAAAAAGATTTCCATATTTCTTTTCTTTTTGTCTAGTTTTATCTGAATGTAAAGGACACTCCGTCCTGGGGGTCGATCCAGTTATGCCTAAGGGAGAAGATGATATCATCAGGATTGATTCAAGGACGTCGGGCTTCGCTTTTAGTGTTCTACTTTTACATGTGTTAGGGGCATTTTAGATTAACCATTCTCCCGTTTTGGTCTTTCTCGGATTCAGAGGCTGGTTAATCTCCTTTTCTTCCCCTTCCCATTGATTGACATGTTTTCCCCGCTTCACTCGGAGTTGGTTTTGGTTTTGTTTTGTTTTGGGGCAATGACGGCGACGATGCTAAAGGCAAGCCAGTGATAAAGTAGAATGATATCCCATCCTACGACATCAGGACTCGCTCCAGGGCCCCGGTGAACCGTAGGATTACGGTATAATTCACCGCTACAAGGCAAGCGGGGCACCCGTACCTTCTTAGGATTGTTAGTGATCCTACACCCGACGAAATGATCGACTCGTGGACAATCCTGATTTTCAAAACCTGATAAGAATATGATACTACATTTTGAAACAAAAAAAATACATATTTCCACTACAATCAAAAATTGATACAAACTCCCTTTTGTATGCCTGAAACTCATGTGCATGCTAAAAACATAAATTTTAAAACTATATTATAAAATATGGTTGTCCACTTGTTGATCATCAGTCTCGGATTGAGGAACACTCTCCTGAGTTAGGTTTAGTAGGACACCCTTCTTGCTGAGTGGCGGGCTTTATACACTAAGTTGACCGAGTAGCCTTCGATGACCATTCGAGCAGTACTACACAGTTCTGAGCCTAGCCCCGACCCGAGTGCTTGCTGTTTTCTTCGAATTTTTCTAGTGATTTTTGGATGAAGCACTCGTGGTCCTTTTTTTTAGGATTTTCCCGAGGTTTTGATGACTTTAATTTGTTTTTGTTACTCACTTTCTCGAGCCTTCTGTTGTGAGTCATTCACCGACTTTTCTTGAGCTTTTTGGATGATGTTTTTCTATTTTCTGCTTGGCTTTCGCTTGTATGACGCACTTCAGCTAGCTACAATAGCGGATCTCCCAGGTATACAGGTTTGTTTATATTTACAACTTGTTATTCTTCGTATCTAGTATAACATGTTTACTTCATATAGCATATGTACTTGCTCCTGCTTGTGTAGCATGTTTTACTTTCTTTAGTGCTTACTTCAGTTAGTATATCATGTTTTACTTTTCCAGCATACATACCTGTTAGCGTAGCATGCTTTATTTTCCATCGTACATATTCCTGCTCAGTGTAGCATGTCTTTTCTGCTTAGTGTAGCATACGCCTGTCTTACTGCTTTCTTTTAGTACTGCTTCTGTCACTGTAACACACACTCACTCTTGCAATAAAAAAGATAACGATAATAATAAAAATGAAATGAAACGGTCTTCATGTCCACTTTAACCTCAAACTTAAATCTAAACTGTGATCTTGCTACGACGTGGAGCTTGGAGCACGGTGGGCAGCACGACCATCTTCAACAGCAAAACCTGTATCTTCATCAGCAAAACCATTCCTTAGTCTAATAACAAGCCCTAGGACTTCGAGGTAGTCCGCCTAGTGCGACATAAATCCTCACATGTTCTTTTAGGCCTTTGCATAGCCTTGCTGTGCAATATAAGCCCTAACTCGCTTAGAATTCCGAGGTCGTCGTCCGATACGACGTAAATCATCCTACCTTTCAGGTTATTTGCATAATCATGTGATTATGTAAATATAATTCCTATAATTAATTGGCAGGATTGAAACATAAATAAATTCACTTCCAAAATTTAAAGCCAAATAATAGGATAGTCGGGAAGTCACTAAAGTTCACTTCGGGTCTGTGACATCCCCTTACTTTCGTTCATTTTGACTACTGAAATAAACTGTTCCGAATTTGATCCGATCCCGTTTGAACTTCCAAAACTCAATCCTTTGAAACCTTAAACTTTGAAATTCTTGAGAGCAAAATCACTGATCATTATCGAGAGTTTTCTTAAGTGATTCCGGCATTTAGGATGTATTTAACTGTAGGGGCTTGCCCTTATAGGGAACTTTAAGAACCCAGGTAATATAAACCCTGCTTAATTCCTTTATATTAAGCAAGGGAACTTGTCGACTTATAAAATTAGTTCGCAGACCAAACGGATGTCACCAATCTTCTAGTTTATTTAATCGAGCCCCATCACCAAGCAGTGTGTCTATTCCTCGGGATAAATACACGGTTTGTGATGCGGTGCTCGTTTATATAAACTATTTAAGATGTGAGATGGTTTAATTTCACATCTTATAATTGTCCAAATTTAAAATTATTTTCAAAATCAAATGCTACTTCCAAAATTATATATATATATATATAAATTAAAACCTAAAAAAATATGTCGACAATCACCAGTATTTTATTTCGCCTCTAAAATTAAAGCTAATGCAAAAGATAAGTTTATCTCAAAAATACATTTTTTGTTTTAATGATGAGATCTGTATAAGAGTAAGATTCATATGTAGAATAAAATTCAAGTTGAGTGTTTGAATGTGTTGTATATTGGTTAGAAGTAAAATAAATTATCAAAAAAATATCAATTCGAATGCTTACTCGAATAAAAGAAAATCATGTTCTGATTATAAATAATCTTGTAGTAAATAGATTTAGAACATGGAATCTATGCCAACGAGATGAAGAACTAATGCTTTAATTAAGGTAATTTATAATCAACTAAAGTTGGATGAGACAATTTCAAATCAAGCTTCTCATGATAATATGCTATTATTTCTTTTATTTTTATCTTAATAGGATCAACTCTTTTCCTACTCAAGCCAAATAGATTGAAATCCAATTCAATTTAATGTCTAGTTCAAGCCCATTTTCATTAATTTATTTCAAGTTAAAAAGTCTAATCCAACTGATTTGAGCTCAAACTTTGGAGGCCAATTAAGCACATTTACTCCAAATATGATTTATTTATTGTTGTTGTTCGTGAATCACACTCAAAAATTTGTGTAAGACATGAGAGAGAGAGTGAGACAAAACACACATGGGAAATGAACAGTAAAAAAGAAGAATTGTATTGACATATACCGACCTTTTTGGCTTAGGTTGTGTAATCAAATATCCATATAATGATTCCTTACTTTTATAGAAAGAATGTGTGGTATACGAAATTACATTTTTGCCCAGGTTTAGTGGGGGTTGTAAGATTTATTCTAAGTTATTTACGTATGTTTGCCCAGAGCTTTACTATTCTATGGCTCGAATAATTGGGCTAGTGCTGAATCCTAAATTGTTGTTCGGAAATAAATGCCTTGAGGGCTGGAGCCGAGGGAAGGAGGAGAGAGAGAGGGGGCAAAGTGGATTGAGAATTTCAAGTAGAGAAGTCGGGAGAAAAGTCTCTTTATTCCTCTTCTAGTCTCCTATTTATAGAGAGCAATTTGTACAGGTACAAAAAGGAGGGAAAATTTATGGAAACAGTCTTAATGAAATTGATGTGTTGATTTAATATTAAATTTACTTTACAATTTGAGCGCAATGCAACGACTATCAGCTTATCAACATATTTTTGTTCGATTGATCAAGCAATCGGTCTCATTGCGATCGCTCCTACTAAGGTGAGGTTGGTCAGTCAACTAGTTGTAACTAGACACAAGTGTGGTACGTCAGTTGTATCCACCGATATTACATGTTGATTGACTTGATCGAGCGGTCGGTCGTCGGATGGCTTGTTCAGCGCAATGCTACTCCAATCGCCATCCTTGCCAATTTGATGGCTTTAAGATTTGTGCTGGCAGAATCAGTGCATTCATATTAATTCCCCGAGTTTTCATATTCCTTGATAGTGACAACTACGTAAGGAAATGTAAACTATCAAACCATCATTCACACTAAAATTGAGAAAATTAATTTGATATTTAACCTTACTGTGGATTTTGTGCTCAGTGAGCTCTTAAAATAGGACCATAGAATTGGCATTTACATTCTTTACCGCTAGCTCTCCTCAGATAGTTGAGGCACAACATGGCTGACAGCCCTATCTGAGACAATGTGGATCCTGAACTTCTGGCTATGGTGGGCTTTCATATTCCTGACCGTAAAGAGGAAAAAAATTGTAAAGAAAGAGAAGCGGTCGAGACGAGAACATGTGTAGACCAATTGAGTCGACTCATCTGAGTGCCCTGAGGCATAGGCGCTTAAAAGCCTCACCAGGGAACCTGACTCCCAACTCTAGCACGAGTTTGATTGCTAAGGGTCAGTAGGGCTTGATTACCGAAGGCGTCAAGGTTGGTGAAAAGTGGCCGACGAACATGGCGATGACCAACCATCCAGAGCCGAGACCACAGAAAAACGAGGTACCCTGTCGCGAGAGAGAGGGATGTGCTCTTAAAGGCCCTTTATTCAATTGACATAATTTTAAGTATGTAAGAATTTTTCTCTGATTGTTATCATTTTTTAGTAACTTCTTGACATTATCTCAATGCAATTGAATTGGTTGGATCCAAGCTATATGAGGATGGCGGAACATCAAAAGATGCTGTTGAATCCACTCTTTCTCCCGATGTCTGAAGTGTGATCATCATGCCTCCCCCATTGGTTGATGTTGGGGCACATTGGTCGTTTGATCTTTTGCCCACAACTGGTCCCACTCTTTCAACCTCACTTGGCCACTTCAACGGCTCCCAACAAGAGCAGTATGACTAACAACAGCTTCCCTCCGAATTTGCAGAGTGGCGAATGAGCGTAATTGAGCCTTCGGTAGAAGCAATTGGCGATTCTACTGAAAATCTGACGCTTCTTCCCCCATTAGGCTCCTCAGGTACACTGAAGTCACTGATGGCATGAAGAGCTTCCCTTCAACGTTTAGCACCCACGTTCTGTTGATGGTGAGACTTCCCTCATCTTGTTCTTTGTCTTGGAGAATTCTGTCAATAAATCGGTGATCGTCTACACTTTTATAGTCGTCCTAGGGGCATACTTGACGTCGTATTTGCTGAGTTCCACCACTCATTTAAGTAATTGACTAGAATGCTCTGACCGGGTGAGTATAGATTTCAACGGGTGATCGGTGACAACTCGAATTGGGTGCATTTGGAAATAAGGTCATAGCCTACAAGTCGAAATGATTATTTCACAGGTTAGTTTTTCTATAATTGGGTAACTGATTTTAGCACCTCGGAGTACACAGCTGGTGTAATACGCCAGAAATTGCTTCCCCGCATCATGCCTAACCAGCACCGAGCTGACTGCTTCTAGTCCAACTTCAAGATGCAGTGACAGTTCCTTCGAAGTTCTTGGACTTTGGAGTCGTGGTATTGATGCCAGTGATTCCTTTAGATTTTTGAATGCTGACTCGCCATCGACTATCCACTCAAAGCGTTAATTTTTCATTAGCACCTTGAAGAATGTTGCACAAGCAGTAGAGTCCCGCTACTCAGCCGACTAGTCTCTGGACTTCTTTAGCATCCCGAGGGGATGCATGTGTGGGATCTCTCGATCCTTCTCTGCATTGGCCTTCAAACCATAAGAGGTGAACAAAAAGCCCAAAATTTTGCTAGTCGATGCCCCAAAGGTGCATTTTGAAGGGTTCAACTTCATATTACATTTTTAAGGGGTTCTAAGGTTTCTCTTAAAGCTTCTACATGTTGTTTAGTTGATTTTCTTTTTACCAGGACATCATTAACATACACCTCAACATTCATTCCCTTTTGATTTAAAAATATTACATCTAAGAGGTGTTGATAAGTTGTCCCGATATTTTTTAGTCCAAATGGTATTACATCAAAACAAAAACCTCCTCGTGCAGTAACAAATATAGTTTTCTCTACAACAGCTAGATACATTTTTATCTAATGATAGCCTAAGGAGGGAACAAGGAAACTCATTATGGAGTAGCTGACCGCCGTGTCCATTAGCATGTCGATTCTTGGCAAGAGGTAAGTATCCTTCGGACAAGCAGCATTGAGGTTGGTGAAGTCGACTTACATGTTCCACTTTCCATTGGGCTTCCGAACCATCACCACATTTAAAAGGCAGTTAGGATATTGTACCTTCCGGATATAGCCCGACTCCTTCAACTTCTAGACCTCCGTTGTTATTAACACTGTTAAGGTTCTGACCGTCGATCGAAGCTTCTGTTGGACTAGACGGGTGAAGGTGCTAATGTTGAGCCAATGGCATGTGACATTGAATAGGTCTCCTTTCATCTTTGTGACTGTCCAGGCGAAGATGTCCTCGAGCGGAGGGTTCAAATAAAAAAGTCCATATGTAATAAATCAAAATTCTCACTAATCAGAAAAACTTTACTAGGCCCGCCCTTGTCAGTTGCGGCATCTGGAGGACGATTTCATTGGTCTCGAGACATTCTTCCCTTTGGACCTGAATATTGAGCAGCTCGTGATTAAAATTGGCGATCGCCCACAAATAACAGCTTCTTAACAGCTTCAGGTTCCCTCAGTAACTATTTCCTTATCTCTAGGAAATTTCACAGCCAAGTGGTAATTTCAAGTCACCGCTTGGTAACTATTCAACAATAGTCAGTCTAATATGGTGTTGTAAGTTGGTGGATATTTTATCACTAAAAAGTTTTCCATGTTAATGAACTTCTTCTCTCACTCACCCCCACAAGGCAGCCAAAGAAATTACGCCCAAGGTCTCTTTTTTCTCGTTTGAGAAGAAGAACAGCGGACCAACAAGTGTTCTCAATTGATCGGCTTTGAGTCCCATCCTGTTGAACACTGTTTTAATAAGGATGTTCACCAAACTTCTAGTGTCAATTAGGATGTTACCCACTAGTTGTAATGAAAATTATGTCATTTTACGGGTTTCTCTTTGGCGGGATATATGCATTATTAGAACAATTGTGGTGAGTACGAGCGCAAGAGACGACAAAACATATCTCATTTAATTAGTGTCTCTTCAGAGTGGATTGGTGAGATGAATCTTTGCTTCCTCTGAAGATAGTTGGGATGATCCCAACCATGTGAATCTCGTCAGTTCAGATAGATCCATTTGTGGGCTCCTCCAATGTAGCATTCCATACCGTTGTGTGACCTCTGACGGTGACAAATTTTTTAGTTTCACGGCCTTCATGAGTTCTTCTACCAAATTCTTGAGGTGGAAAAACTCCTCTGTGTTGTACCTATGGTCCCGTAGGTAGGCACAATACTTGTTAGGATTTAGGAGGGCCGGTGTGGTTTTCAACTGAGGGGCCTTCTTGAAATAGTACATATTTTGAAAGGTTGAGACTAGCTCAGTCATTGACACATTCAGGAGTGTCAAATTTTTCATCTCTTGATACACGTGCGATCACTTATAGTACTGAGCCAACGACTGGTCAGAATGGTACCTCTGACACATGTTGCCTTGGTTAATTCCTTGTTTATCCTAGGATATAGGGTTATCATTCTGCCAACTATCATGGGCTTGATCTCTCTTAGGCTTTTTTCTGGTCGGCTTTATTTTTCCACTTCTGCGATCGGCAGTTGGATATCTCTCGTTTAATCTCCAAAGTGTATATAAGATATTAATGTGATTGTTGGCTAGCTCCAAGTTCTCGATGAATAACCCCTGCTTGAACAGGTTCAGGTCATACCTAAATTGATCGCTATGGATTCCCTACTTTAGGGTGATTCGGTGATGAGAGGTTCTAGGTCTTTTACTTCCAGCATTTCTTTTGGAAACGGGTGATGTAAGTTCACATTTTATCATTCTCTCCCTACTTGATATGTTGCAAGGTCTCGATATCCTTCCTCAACTTTTGTTTGTTTGTAAAGTGTGTCAAAAGAGCCTCCTAAATTCATAGAAGGATGTAATCCTCCCCTTCGATATGTCGTTGAACCACCGAAGAGCCGCATCCTTCAACATGGTTAGTAAAATCCAACACTTCATAGCGTCATTGATCTGCAGGACTCTAATCCACGACTCGAAAGAAGCTACATGGTCGTCCATGTCACTTTTCCCATTATAAGGATCTAAATGCAAAGTCCTTAGCTTTTATGGGGTACAACCTCTTGGTTTTGCCAAGATAAAGCATTCAATGTAGTTGGTCGGGCATGCACACCCACTCGATCCGCCCGTTTACTGATCATTAGCTTAAATCTTTCACTATCGGTGTATTAGGAGTCCCCTTGGCCTTTGGTTGGTCGATCGCCTGCCTGACCGTTGGGCGCAAGTGGATTCTCGTGAGGAGCCCCCTGTGAGCGAGTTCCCTAAGACTCCCCCTCCAAGAGCGATGGTTGATTATTCCTCTAGGTCATCACTACATGGAGGGCCTTGAATTGGTCCATCGTTTGTGCCTATAGAGCCTGGACCTCTTCTTGGATGTGTCAATGCACCGTTTTATTATTGAATTCCATGAATGCTATGTTTCTCGGTTAGGTTTCTGCTTTGTAATTTGCTGCGCTTCTCGTCTGAGGCATGCCCACGATCACTGCACCACCTTTTAGGATGTTAAATCTGAAATTGTCGTTTGGAAATACACACCTCGAGAGTTGGAGCCGAGGGAAGAAGGAGAGAGAGGAAGCATAGCGGCTAAAGAATTCCATGTAGAGAAGTCGGGGGGTCTCTTTATTCATCTTCTACGCCCTATTATAGGGACCTATTTCTATAATTACAGAAATGAGGGAATGATTATAGAAACTACTCTTAATGAAATTAATGTGTTGATCTAATATCATATTTACGTGACAATTTGAGCGCAATACGACAACTATCAACTAGTTGACATATTTGAGTTCAGTGTATCGGGGACTACTGACCTCGTGATGATCGCTACTGCCGAGGTAAGGCTGATTGGTCGACTAGAAGTAACTAGATGTCCTTGAAAAAGTTTAAGTAGTTGGAACTTCAAGTGTGGTCCGCAGCTTGGATCCGCCGATATTACATGTCGATTGACTTGATCAAACAGTCGATCGTCGGATGGCTAGTTCAAATCATGCTCCTTCAGTCTGATGCTTTAGCTACCATCCTTGGCTGATGGCTTTAAGCTTTATGTTACCAGTTTCAGTGCATACAACTAGTGAGTCCTTATTATGCGCTGCCAGTCAACTAAGATAGAGAAGAGTTAGTAGGCCTGATTCAATAAAGATTATCGATCAACTAGGCATAGTCATGTTGATTTGGTTTTAGTCGTTTATTGACCAAGGGTTGGTGAGATTGCCTGCCTCCGTCGGCTTGTTTTTCTTAATAAAGAATCTGTGAGAGTGACTCGGTCGGCCAGTCATGCGTATCAATTGGTTGCGTTAGTCCAAATACTATGATCTCTTTCAAAGAACTTTTATCAACAAGAGTAAGATTATTAGCACATGGTGAATCACCATAATCCGATAGGTAGCTGGAGGTTTTGAGGGATGATTGAGACTTGTCTCATTGATCCTTGGTAATGTTCGAGGGGGCTATTAAATACCTCTGAGAGAATTGTTCGGGCCGAACTGCTTGATTGTCTTGTTAGTTTTGGTCGTCATGTTTCTGGCATGAGCCTCTGAGTCTCCTATTAGTGGGCCATTTTTTAACATATTTTATAAAAAAATGGAGTGTGATATGCTTTAAGAAGTTATAATTCAGTTGAGATTTTTGTGGTCCTAATTATACTAAATAAAAAATGCAACAATGTCAAGAGCCCTCGATCTATCGGATAAAGTTTCTCGGTCTCCATTTATCGAGCGAATTTCAGTATAGAGGACACCAAACGACAAACTACAACAAACATTCATGCTCTAAAAGAAAATCTTTTTTGTTAAAATATCACAAATGAATTTTGGCTAACTATCCAATTTCAAATGACGCTCTAGATAGGCTAATTGTAGTACGGTCTGTTTATCTTAGCAATCGGAGAAGATAGATTCGAATCCAAATTTAACTTGAAGATTGAAAAAGAAAACATCACTGTACTCGATTTCACGTCCTAATTAACAGAAGAACCTGAACAAGTGATAAAAGCTAAACTTAGTTAAATTAAAAGAAATTGAGAAAAATACATAAAATCCTAAATGATTTCCAAATCTCAGGGGCCGTTATCCCTCTCACCTTTCTTTTATTTTTTAGGCCTTCAAATAGAGTCAATCAGAAGATTATGTAAACCAAAAATTGATTGAGCAACCCTGAAAGTGTTTTATGGTCATTAATTTGCGTTAACAACGGCTTCGGCCTCATAGCCTTTGGATACGTAGTGCATGAACTCCTCATCCTCGATCAGCGCCCCCATCGTATCCGGAGCAAGACAGACCTCAACGTCGACGCTTCCGCCGCCATACCTACCGGGAAAAGCGGAGAACTTGCCGTCGAATTTATTGGCCATGCCGCTTCTCACCGCAACCGGATTCCCCCACCCGAAATCGTTACCTTCGTACATTGGAAACCGCGGCGAACTCCCCATCGTGATGCCAGCCCCGTCAGGGTTTCCTAAAGGAAAGCACCGCGGCGCCGCTTCCCACTCTGCCACGCCTCTCCTTATCTTGTCATCCCAGTGGGCAGCCACGTGCCGATGAAGAAGCGCCGCTGCCCAGCAGAGCTCGCTTTCGGCCACTTCCCTAACCTTCGCCGTCGTCGGGAGGCTCTGTATTGCGTTGCCGAAGTAAAACTTGTCAATTGGCGGCGAAATCCTGTGCCGGCAATTCACCGCCATTCGAAACGTCGTAGGTGCATCCGGCCGAAGATGCTTTCTAGCCCGCGTCACCGACCGCCACATCAGCGCGCATAGAGACTGGAAAGACGATACTTCCTCTCCCTTCGCAATCATTTTCTTGTCGTGGATTTGCTTCCCGTAAAGCTCCGCGTTGTCGTTTATCTGGCGGTTTGCCCTTGATTTGAGCTCACGAATTACCGCGCTTGTAAAGCTGAAAATCCTCTCACGAAGCGGCGCACCTACGGAGAAGGTGACCTCAGGTCCAGCGTTGCCGGGAAAACGGATCACAGCCGTGGAATCTCCGAAGAAGTTGCGCCGCAAGTCTGGCGACCGTGAGATCGTTGTGGTGTCCGGCGAACGGCAGAGTTCGGCCCATGCGTTGAAGAAGTTCCAAAACGAGGTACCGTCGACGACAGCGTGGTTAGCCGTGCAGCCAATAAACAGGGCACCGTCGCCGAGCTCGGTGAATTGAAAGGCAGCGATGGGGCGGAAATGGCCGTCGTAGCTGACGGCACCATTAAGGGCGAACAAGGACTGGACTTCTATGGGGACATCTTGGGCAGGGGGAAGGAGCAGAGGAAGGGAGAGAGAAGGGGCGGCGGCATGGACGAATTCAACTCCAACGTCGTTGCAAGAGATGTAGATGCGGCCGTCATCAGGGTTGGTAGTGAGTCTGCCGGCGAGGCCGGGGAAGAAAGAGAGTGCTCGGGAAAGGGATCGAGTGAGAAGGGAGAAAAGGCAGTGGGCTGGGATGCGAGGAGGAGAAAAAAAGAGACCTTTTTGGATATAGTAGCATGAAAGCATGGGAAGGTCGGAGACAGAGAGCTTCAGGTCGACCGCAGTCGATTTCCGGTCAGGCAGCACGGTGCATTTGGTGATAAGTTGGACGAGTGATGATTTATTTGCCGGCAACGGCGATGAGTTGGTGGTTAAGATGGTGGCGGCGGAGGTAGGAGTGGTAGAGAGAGAAGGAGACATTGGTCGATCGATATCTGTTTCAATTCCCCTAGCTTGGCTTTGGGATATTTCTCAACTTGATTTGGATCAATTCCCTCTCTTTCTGTCTCTGTATTAAGCGGGCGGCTGCGGGAATGAGAGAGTGTGAGGGAAGGGGATGAATATATATAGAGAGAGGGGGGAAGGGAGGGGAGGAGGAGGGTTGGATGCATGCATTTGGGATTAGTTAAGTTGATGAAATTGCTGGATGACTTCGATATAATAATGGATGGCCCCTCGGGTGGTGTCTAATCGTCATTATTTAAATTGATCACTGCCCATTATGATGGCTTAATTGGGTGTTAATCTTAGGTTTGGATTTTTGAATTCAGGGAGATGGGATGGGGATTCTGTACCTGCTGGAATGAGGGAGAGATTCAGTCCACCGCTGATTATTTTAACCGCATGGGAGGCGTGGGAGGGATGATTTTGAGAGAAGCAGCGTCAAATTAATATAAATCTTCAAAACTTAGCCCGTTTGGGGCAGCTTATTCGGCATCGTGATATTTTGAAAACGCAGGTAAACAACATTTTGGTAGTTTATGAATTTTCAAAATGCTGAAAATAACGTTTTCACATCGCATTTATCTTGATGCGGTGGCAGCTTTCTGACTATAATATGACTTTTCCAAAAAAGAAAAAATTTGTAATAGTCACCGCACCTAACTTATCAGCAAATTATTTAAGCTACAGCTGCTCCAAACAAACCCTTAAGTTCATCATGATCAAAGAGAATATTTACTTTATTTCAGGAAAGTTCACATATTTAACGCCTAATTCTTATGTATTTATCTACCTCACACCTAAACTTTCATTTATTACATGTGCAGCTTTTGTTCTGATGAGGTTTTGATCAACGTACCTTTTAGCCGAGTGTTTAACGCAAACCATCCTTTACATATATTTAGTTCTCTTTATCTATATGTTGTTTTACACATTTACCAAATAATCTTGTTTAGCTTTTTGTAGCATCATATGTCCCACAGAACTGACCTAAAGGTCAGGTATGCATTTATTATATTAGGCCATAAAATAAAATCAAATTGAATAATTTGATTCGTTGATTCAATTTATAAAATTAAAAAATAGTTTTTAATTTGTTATAAATTGAGGGTTGTTTAGATTTTAATTATTATTTTGGTTTGAAAAAAATTGGAATTGAACCAAAACAACTGAATTTTATGAAGGTGAAACTAAATTAGTCAACCAATTGGTGTTGGATGTGTAAATTCATCAGAATTATTAAAACATATGTATGTAAATCTGCCAGAGGCTGATAGCTTCCCAACTGCTAAAAAAACGGGTCATTGTACTTCATGATGGGCGATCACATCACACACACACATAAGAGAAAATATTACGTCTATATACTAGAAAGTTACATTCAGAGTCTAATAAATTCTCGTCATGTGTCACCGCATGTAAGTCGCGATCTCGCTAAATAAAAAAATGAAAAATGCTTCATTTTAATTTGTGACCTGGCTTGAATCAGTCCATTACTTCGAAATTCCATTGCGATTTTTTTGTAGAGTTATTGAGGTGCTATTGATGTTTATTGTAGCGTTATTTGAGTGATATTACGGTGGTTGTAGTGTTATTGCGGTTTTTTGTGCTACTGTTTGAGTGGTATAATAATTTTTTTTTACGAGCTGATATTATTATGATTTTTTTTGTGGTGTTATTAAAATGTTATTAAGGTTTATTATTATGTTACTTAGTATTATTCACACATAAGAGAGGGAGAGGGAGTTTTGGATTATATAAGAATAACAAATCGCATTTGATAGCTGACACATGAGATAAAAAGTAGTGGGACCAATTTGTTCGATTGGGATATATTTTACAAGTTTTAAATGAATTTTGGGATTGCCATAATATTCAAATGAGGAAATAATTAATTATATATTAAACTTACATTAAAATAACATTTAAAATTCATTTTGAATAAATGTAAATCAAGATATCATTACTCAATTTTTCTTCTTCTATGTACACCCCCCACTTGATGGCTGGTTTGAGTCACTTTCAATCAAAAACATAAATTATATATATATATATATATATATATATATATATATATATATATATATGATCAATAAATTTATCATTTGATAAGAATCGGAAGGTGTGTGGCACAAATGTCTAGGCACTTTTGAGTTAAAAAATATTTTGAATCAAAATCATCCATAACTCCCAGTTTCACAAACTTAGGGTTTACATAGACTTACATTCAAACTGTATATATAACAATGACATCAAAATCCACCCAATCTAAGTCGTCAAGCCGTTAAATAACTTTTGGAGGCTTTCGGCGGTTAATTGGAGGGTGGTGAAATGATTTCTAAATCTGAAAAGATTGTAGTTAAATAGAGGATCTCGATGAGACTAGTCCAACGAGCTCAATATCACTCAATTATAACATCATTAAGATACATAAATGTCCATAAAATGTTATCTTATCAAGAGAATAATTTCAGGTGATCTGAGAGAATGTTACAGATTAATTCATTATTTACGGAGAAGGCTACTCCCAAAACTTATAAACAGAGCCCTAGTATCTTCATGAGGACCTTAAACCTGGATCTAGAGGCTAAAGAGGAGTCAATTTCCAGCATTGTTCTTGATTGACAACTCGATGAAGCTACCAACCACTCTTGAATATCGTCCGTTGGCCGCCGTCAACCATTGTGAACATCCCTTTGGTTGTGGCATTTGGTGAGCCTTACAAAGTAACGACATACGCTACGAGGAAGAAAATTTTGAAGTAATGAGCTAGAAGTTTTCCAATATATATATATATATATATATATATATATAGATAGATAGATAGATAGATAGATAGATAGACTATAAAGAATGGACTAATTACACGAACTTCACAGACATATATTCGCAGTCATTCATGAAATTGATTAGCGGCCCCATCCATTTGATAATGCCCAAATTCGTACCTCAGATGGGGCCATCAACATGTAAATTGAGAGAGTAATATTGTTACTGTGCTGACAGTATTTCGGTAAAGTTAATGGATTCGGATTAATCTTCCACTATGGTTCATTATCATCATCACTAATAGCTGTCCCATGATATAAATTTGATATAATGAAACTATTCACTTTATTTTCAAGATATTCCCTCTTTTCAATTACCATCGAAATATGTTTTGCATTAATGGCCTCCACTTTTTTCCTTATCTGAAACCGTGCAAAGGGCTGCGAACGACAAGTTACGGCTCAGTAATACTAAACTCAAACAACCATAAAAGCCAAACAAAAGCTCAAAGAAGGATACAAACAAAATAACAAGCGCTAATATATATCTTCTACAAAAGAGCTAGTATTCGGATAACAAATTTATGAGATATGTTTAGCTGGGCCATAACTATCATTGATGCATGCTAGAAAATTTGTGGTGGTAAAGTATCAGATTATCATCTTAACATAGTACGAAGATTCAACATTAAGAAAAGAGAAAACAACTAATAATGACACCGAAATTTTTTTGTGGAAAATCAAAAGAAAAGATCACGGGGTCTGACTCAACTGAAGCGTTTCACTATAAAAGCTCAATACTGATTGCAACTACTGCTTACTACATGCGGAAAAAGTGCTTCAGCTTTCCGAGTTCTACATTGACGTCTTAATGAATTTGTTCTTAGAACAAACAGCGGCCGATAGCGATTGACGGTGTTTGATTGGTGGTGGTGGACGGAGGTCGGTGGTGGTCGACGGCGGTCGGTGGTGGTTGACGGCGGTCGGTGGTGGTCGACGGTGGTTTGTGGTAATCGACGACGATCGGCGGTGATCGACAGCTGCCAACAATGGTGATCGACGATGGTTGGAGGTGGCCGACGGAAATCTTCGAAAGTCGGCGATGATCTAAGGTGGTCGCGGAGGCCAGTGGTGGCCGACGGCGATCGGCGATGGTGGTGATAAACTTCAGCTCTTTCTCAAAGTTTCAAGCTTTTCCTTAAATCTCAAACTTTTCTCCCCCTTGTGAGATGGGTGAGACTCTATTTATAGTGTCATGGGTGCAATTAATGCAAAAATATGAACCACTTTGATCAGACGATTCAAAGAGCTTCCTTCGATCAAACGATTTTTTATGGATGTTTGAGTGTGATGACGATGTCAGAATTGAGCAATCTTCGGTTTGCTGGGTTTGTTTTTGTCGAAACGCTCTATTCGACTATATGTTTGCTAGATTTAACATTGGTTTCACCTTCTAAATATGTCCAGAAAACTTCCAAAAGCGACTTAATGACTTAATCTGAGCTCGATTTGCCTCATATATGACTAATTTTGATATCATTGGGACCGTCTCGTTAAGGCGGTTGGCTTGATTGTAAGTTTGTTGAAATCATAACTCTAGATGACTTTTAATTGAAATTTAAATATTTATTACCCAAAAAATTACCTCGAGATCCCTTTGATGCGTGCTGGATGTTGGATATTTATTGATGATGTATCAATGATTATGAGAAATACTTTGTGATAGGTCTGACTCGCCATCTACAGGTCCACTCTCCCTCACCCCCTTTATAAATTCTAATTAATTTACTAGTAATTACATGATATATATCCGAGATGATCACATTCAATGGTGTATGACATTACATATTTAACACGAACTGAAAGAGGCAAAATGGCATAAAACAGCAGCACATCCATCCTTTTCTATACAACGTGAAAGCCATTGCTTATTACTTAATAAAAAGGCGAACTGTTTGCTTAATAACGAAAGTGCAACACGTGTTCCATTCTGTTTATGTCAACATTCAATGTGATAGAATCTAGCTACCCTTTTTAAAGTTTGAATAATACAATGATGGCTACCATTTCTATTTATTAAGCCATTTCAAGCCTAAGAGGTGTAACTTTTTAATTGCGCCTTATATCCTTTACTACATGGCGGCTCCATTTTGCCTCTTTGCTTCTACTATGCTGCATTAGTGGTGGATAGAGACATGTCCATATTTCATTTACATTTGAGTTTCATTAACCTTAAACTGTAGATATTAACTATTAGACTCCTGTTGTAAGGTTTGGGCAAGATGCAGTAGAATGTTTTCCTCCTATACGCTTTTGCCTCTGCGTTTTCAAGGTATCGGAGCAGGTGGCCCGCCTGGCAGAAGAGGACGATACTGCGACAAAATTAAGGAAGTTCTTCGATTCTCAATCCGATACTCTTTAATGGCGGCTGCTCTTGTCTGTTGGAGATCTCCAACCCTCTTCGCACAAGGTACCACTGATCCTCTAATTGTGAGCTCACATCATGGAGAACTCTGCGACATCCAATCCTTTGCCTCACAACTCATCCACTCATTTATTACCCTCCCTGAAATTTCTTCTTCCCACATTAAATTTCTAGCCCAAAATAAACTCATCTGAAAATTACCCAATCTAGAGAGCTCAAGTACTACAAATCTTTATTGCCAATGGATTTCTTGGTTTCTAGATGGCTCTCATGTGTGTCCTCATCAATTCATTGCAGACCAAATTAACTCAAAATACCCCAAACCCTCGATTTACCGTACAGACTCAAACTGATCAAAATCTCTATGCAACCTTATTCTCTATCATCGTAGGAGCAATTCTTTTGTATTTTCTTCAGCTTCCCACATAGCAGAAATCTGGCAAACCCTAGAGCATCGTCTTCAACCTACAAACCGCTTCTGAGTAATTTACTTGAAGAATGAACTTCATCACATCACCATGAAATCAAACACAATGACACAAAACCTCTATGAAATCAAAGCCATAGTTGATAGAATTATAGCTACCGGTGCTCACATTGATCCAGAAGATGTCATTCTGTATACCTTGAACGACATGCCATCTTCCTATCAAGCATTCAAAACTGCCATTTGCACCCAACTCCATCCAATTCACTTGGATGATTTTTATTCATTACTGTGCAGTGACTAGGTGAACATTGCTAGTGGGACAGTTAAGCTTAATATCACAACCGACACACCTGTTGCACTCGTTGCTTCCATAAATAAGCCTAGCTCATATTATCAATAGCAGGTTCACAACTCAAGAGGATGCATGAGAGGAGGTCCAAAGCAATCGAATATGATACGTAAGATTTTCCACAAAGTGGGACACTCTGTGGCATCCTACTGACATAGAACCAACCTTGAATATTTTCCACCTACCTCGCCTTAAGACACACAGCTCAGACACAAGACTGGGTGCTCGACTCTGGAGCTACAACCCACTTAACATCGGATCTCAATCAACTTTAGGATCTAAAATCTCTCTCTAAAGGTGAGCACATTATCATGGGAAATGACCAATCTTTTCCCGTTCAAAAGATAGGTGACAGTCTCCTTCCAACTCCAAATGGTAAGCTTCGAGTACAAGACATACGATACTCACCTTCCCTTTTTCATATCTCATTTCAATTAACAAATTAACTAAAGACAACAAAATCATTGTTTCCTTTAATCCTTTTGCTTTTTCTATTATTAATTTACAGAACAATCATTTTCTCCTTCAAGGCCCTAGCTCTCGTGAGATTTACTCCATTCCAGCTCTCACCCCACCCTACAAAAATCAACCATCTTTGATCTTCGGCACAAAGGCTTGGGGCATCCACATCTAGCAGTCATCAATGTCATCTCCAAAACACAAAAGCTGCATATTTCTTCTAGTTTATCTATATGTAATACATAACAAATTACAAAGTCTCATATGTAGTCCTTTGGCCATAGTGTATTGCACAGCTAAAAGAAATTAGAACTTCATCATTCTGATGTATGGGAACCTTCCCCAATCATGTCATCTGTGGTTATTACCATTTTTATTAAATACCTAGTGATTTAGGGATGATATATTATAATTTTAAAATATATTTTATAAATTTTAAAACTAGATTTTTTCCACGGTTTAGCTACACACTAAGTATTTTACGTAAGTAATATAGGACTTTCATTAGTCCATAATATCGATCCCACAGGGAAGGTAGTTAATCGTAAATACTTAAGAAAAGTTCCAACTGAATTCAAGTAGCCTTAGATAGGAAATAACTTCGATTTTAATGTGAGCTAGTGAATTCTATCAAACTACTTTTACTTTAAAGCTAATTTCGCTAAATTTAAATAAAGTAAGAGAGTTTAAGCTATTAAAAATACCCTCCCCTTACAAAGAAATTGGTAATATGTGTAAGAGTAGAACACATAGAAATAATATTATAATTTTGTGACAAAAAGGAGCATTCACTTTCTCTATCCTTTTCTGCGTGTATAAAGAAATTAAGTTTAACTATTAAAGTGTTTCTGACTGTCACCCTTGAAACCTCTAAGTTATCCCTGTTAAATGTATCTCCTTATTTATTTGCACTAATCTACGGATTAATTTTTTTTCACCCTATAAATAAATAAGGTTTTTACATGTTGTTAATTCCACCGCCCTCCTGAATCTTAATGGAATTACAATAAATTTTAACTCAACAATTCGCCAGATTGATATTTAAATGAAGCTTGAAGTTTAAATTATCATAATCACAAATATAAATTCATTCTAATTGAATCCACATCCTATACATGCTGCTATCTCATCACAAGAGAAAGGAGTAAAAAGTTTACTCAGTGCATGAAGAAAACACAAGAACTCATCATCTTATAAAAAATCAAAGTCATACAATATGAATTTACTTAATACAAGACAATGAGTAACACAATACTTATATTCTTCCCTAAGGACAGAGGGGACTTCACCACCAGAGTGATCTCCAAGACCTCATTGCACTATTAACAACAATCACTCAACTCTCTTTAAGGAAATGCATAACATAAATGAAAAATCACAATCTCATCTCTCCTTTCTTGCACTCTTATGTTATCTCCAGGCTTCTCAAAATGTTATTCTTCTTTTCTGAACTGCTTCCTACACATATTAACTACAAATTCCATGTAAAATTGATCCAAAACTTTCCAGAACAGTTCTGACGCTTAGGTGCCAGTCGGCGGCGCCACTTGCTCTGGTAGCTAAGTAAAATAGTTGGAGCCTAGGCACCAGTATGTAGCACCAGGGCATCTTCTTCTCAAGAAATTTAGCAAAGTTCGGCGCCTAAGCGCCCATATATGGCGTTGTGGAGTGGCGCCTAGGAGCCAGAAGCTAGCGTCTTGGCGCCAGTTCAATGTTTCCTGCAATGCTCCATTAGCCTCCTTTTCACTCTAATTCGCTTCAATTCTCCTACCTTTGATACCTCCAACAAAAACATGAAAATAACTTAGTGCAATTTCATCAAAAACAAATATTAAATACATAAACAAAAATTTAGTGTGCTACAGGAAATGTCAATTATCAATCCTATATCTTTTTCGTTGATGATGCATCTTGTTTCAATTAGATATATTCTTTAATTACAAAAATCTTGAACCACTCTTAAAATTCAACACCATATAACAATGCTTCAAACTCAATTAACACCAAAGTTAAAATTCTGCAAATAGATGAAGGGGGTGAATATACAAGCCATGTCTTACATGATTATCTTAACTCTAATGGAATCGTCCATCAACTGTCTTGCCCACAAACCCTAGAACAAAATGGTGTGGCAAAATGCAAACATATGCATCTTATCGAAACCACTTGTGCTCTCCTTCATGATACATCTTTACCTTATCCATTATGGGTTGATGTCATTTTTACAGTTGTTTATCTAATTAATTGGATGTCCACCAAAGTAACCAATCATATTTCACCTTGTCAACACCTATATGAGAAACCACCCTCTTACTCAAATCAAAAAGTGCCTAGCTACACTTATTTCCTAACAACAAAACCACAATCACCATAAACTAGCACCTCTCTCCATGTTGTGCATCTTCACTGGTTACTCGTCTACCCATAAAGGCTACATGTGTTACAATCCCTCCACCAAGAAAATCATTGTTTCTCGCTATGTCACATTTGATGAATTCACCTTTCCTAAACAAACCTTATTTCAGTTACCACCACAATCTACTCACCCAAACATTAACAAACTTAATCCTTTCCTTGCATCCACAAGCTTCAAGTGTAGGACAATTAATATCGTAACTCCAACATCCCCTCCCATTCTGATATTCTTACCTCCTCAACTATTTTGCCCCCACCCCCCCCCCTCCCCACTCACCGATTGATCACCCACTCAAACCTCTTCACAAAATCAACCTCTCTCACAAGATTGCACAAATCTCTACTCCCACATGTTAGCCTCAGGCATCTAAATTTGCCCATTGGCGTACAACAATGACAAAGGAATTTTATGCACTCCAAAAGTAAGGCACTTAGACACTTTTCCCAGCTCCCACAGGCAATCCTGTAGAATTTGGTATCAACTACAGTGAGACATTTATTTCGGTGGCCAAGATCCCTTTATTTCATCTTCTACTAATGCTTGCACTACAGTGCAATTAGGAAGTACTTTAGTTCGATGTATCTAATGCTTTCCTTCTTGAAAACTTCACCAAACTATTTATATGTGTCAACCTCTGGCCTTTGTCGACCCTCAATTTCCCAAACGTGTATGTCTTCTTGAGAAAGCCCTCTACAGCCTCAAAAGGCACCGAGAAAGCCATTTTTCTTTCCTCATTCTTCACTAACTGGGGATTCATTATTAGCAAAGCCGACCCCTCCCTATTTATCTACAGTTGAGACAAGACAAACTTTCATATCCTCCTCTACGTCAATGACATGTTGATCACAGGTAAACATGTAGACATTATCTCTCAGCTTTTGGAATAACTCAACTCCATGTTTTAACTGAAACACCTTGGGCCAATTTATAGTTTCGTAGGAATCTCAGCCCACTGAACTACAACCTCTTCGTTCTTGTCCCAAAATCAATATATCTCTCAAATTTTAACCATTGCAGGTATGGAAGAATGGAGCGCATTAACTACTCCCTTACCTCTCAAGCAACCAAACCCCAAGTGCAGAGCAAACCTTCTCACAATCTAACATTTTATCGTCAACTTACAAGATCTCTTCAACTTCTCACTATCGAAAGGTTAGATATTATATTTGTTGTCAATCAATTGTGCCAACATATGCACAAACTAACTGACCAACACTTCCAACTGTTACTCACCTCTTCAAATATCGAAGGTACGCAAAACTTTGAACTCATTTGTCCATGGGAGATCTTCATTTTCATACCTACATTGATGCTAATTGGGCAAGCGACACCACAACAAGATAATCCACATTAGGCTTCTGTACATATTTGGACCGTGCACCAATTGTTTGGAAGGTAAAGAAACAAAATACCGTAGCTTGTTCTTCCATGGAAGTGAAATACCGAGCTCTCGCTTCCGCTGCCACGAATGTCATATTGTTGAGACGCTTATTAGCTGAACTTGGCGTGATTCTCCCCACACCTACCCCAATACATTGTGATAACAGTTTTTGCCATGTCCATCACAACCAACCCAGTCTTCCACGCCAGAAACAAATACATCAAGATCAAATACCACTTTATCTGGCAGCATATCGATCATTAACAAATGCAGCTCAAATACATCCACTCTTCGGATCAACCTACCGATATCCTCACAGAAGCTCTCTTAAATAATAGGTTTCTCTACTTCAGATCCAAGCTCATGGTTCGATTACCCAAACATTAAATTGCAAGAAAGTAATATATGTTTCCAACATGGCTGCTCTACTTTTCCTCTATGCTTCTATTACAACAGTGTTGTATATATAGATATATATCTATATTTCATTTACATTTGAGTTCCATTTACCTTAATTACTTTACTGTAGATATTAAATATTAGACTCCTTATGTAAAGTTTGGGTAAGATGAAATAGAATGTTTTCTTCCTAAACTCTTTTGCCTCTACGTTTTCCCTCCTTAGCTATGTTTATGTAACACCCTAGTGTAAAGTTAACAACACTCAAACACGCAGAAGAGAGCACAACTACACCTAGTCAATGTTCAAAGGTGCATAACATAACATTGTCCTGATGCAGTGTCGCGGTACCATCATTGTGGGGCTCTAGCACCAACAACCAACTGTGCAATTTTTCACTTAGAGTTTCAATTTTGCTGATAATAACTAGTTGAATTTCATTTTCTTTTTGGTAAAGAAGATGATATGAATGTTCTAGAGTTTCCAAAGTATGGAGAGACTTGAGTGTGGTGTAATTTGTACAGTACTCATCATTTTTTTCTTAGCAGATTTCCTAATTTAGTGTGACTATATGATTTTTTTCCTATTCTCCTACTTTTCCACATTAAATCTCGTACTACTATTGAATCTCATGAAATTAGATTCCACAACGCATATCTGCCAACGTCTTTTAAAAAGCAAAGACGCATATCTCCCAACGTCTTTTAAAAAACAAAGACACCAATATGTGTGTGTGTGTGTGTGTGTGTGTGTGTGTGTGTGTGTGTGTGTTAGTGAAATAACTTCTCTAGAACTAAGATTGGAACTCGACTGACCTTGTTAAATTTATTAGATTTGACAAAAGAAAATTAGACTAATTTTAAATTTTAAATATTATTATCACATCGGATGGATGATTGCTCGGTAGTTAAGCTTAATAGTACATTTTTTAAATTATGTTTAGAAGGCTAAATAAAAATCATAGTTTTTTTTTTAAATATCCTATTTTTAAGAAGTCGATTATTAAAATGTTTATATACATGATTGATTGGTGATCATGATCATGTAATGGAATAAATGGATTTTCTTAGACCGATTCTCAACAAATGGACATATAAAGAGCCACAAGATTAGGTGCCCATCATCGGACCCATTATATACCCTCCATCGATGAATTGACCTGTAAGATTTACCTGATTGAAGAGTCCTGGCTATCATTTTTCCATGAGTTGCTCGTCGAACCCATAAGTGAAGTTTGCCCTGACTAGCGACCGTCGAAATTGACAAATAACTGAAGTAAGGAACAATGTTAAAGAGATTAACATATATTTCATTACCATTGCATCGTGATCTTTTCAGCAAGACAGATCTTGCACTACATGGTCCATAATTCTGTATTTTTTCCCCTTCTTAAGGGTTTAGGGAGGAAGAAAAAAAAGGAAGGTTCAACCCCTGAAAATGATTCAAAGGTTTATTACGTAATTAATAAGATTAACGGAGCAGGTTTTTTTTTTAAGTTTAAAGTACAAACCTTTAAAAACTATTAAGGTCTGCTTGGAGACATTAGTCTTGCTCATTGAATTAGCAATATTATTGCTTGTAGTAAGCAATTGCGGGAAGCAATATAGGAAAAGCTATTTGTCTGTTTAGTTAGAATTATGGGAAAACAATATGCAAGCGAGAAAATGACTAGACTCGCCTCGTTTATTAGAGAATTCGTTTTAATATTTCGATATATTTATGTAGGATCAATTATTTGAAAGTGGAATAAATTTTTTTTTAAAAATTTTATATTTAAATATACAAGTTAATAAATTTAAATTAGAATTTTTTTTTAATATTTTTAATATATATTTTCTATATATAGTGAATTATTGATTCAATTCAATAATTCACTATATAGGTTAAATTGTTTAAGTATATTAACAAAATATTTACGAGCATCGGTATATCTTAATTTAATTTAAAAATAAAATATTAACGAACTTGGTTATCTTTTAAATTTAATAAATTATATATATATATTAAAAATTTTATAATTTAAAAAGATTGTTCGTATTAATAAAACATTTAAGAAGCTTTATAAAATATTTTAAATAGATTGTTCAAATTATATTAAAAATTTAATAACACGAAGAATAGAGCGATTACGCAAATCTCAAAATAGTCATAGTAGCTCTACAGTAGAACATATACTCCTCTCAAACACGTAAGCGATGACGGTAGAGTGAAAAAAAGCGAAGAACTATTCCAACAACAACCAATGAATATAATGTTGTTCACTTTAGTTTTCGGAATCCGTAACTCCAGTTTCATCTGCGTCTTCCGTTATGGTCGTACACCCCCAGCATCAGACTCGTGAAAATCTGGTAAACTATCTGCCCATCGAAAGAAACGGCACTGATCTGGAATGTCTCGAGGACAGGCATAAAACTTTCGTCGAAAGCTATGCGGCTGACGTGATGTCAAAAGAGATGCTTGCAACCCACAGCCGACATAGCAATCGGCGAGAGGTAGGCGACGTGTTGGAGCTCATTTTTACCCGAAATGCAAGCACATATGCGGCTTAATTAGTTTGAGTGTCAAATGGTCAAACAAAATGAAAAGAATCAATCTAGTGTGTATAATGGTAAATAATGTGAAGTAAAGTGCTCGTAAAAGAATGTAAAGATCGACATTGCACTCGCAAAAAAACAATCACTCTCCAACTAACAATCGAGTAATGTACGCTCGAAGTGCTGCCATTTCATTTGCACCCTCCCCTTCTTTTGTACAGATTGGTGCACTATTGTCATCCTCCTGTGGTTGAGACGGTTCAATGCGGTCCTGTAAACCGTCGATTGTAGCAACCTCTTCAAAATCAACATCAGCCCGAGTTGGATGACGCCTGATATAGTTATGCAGGGCCGTAGTTGCCAACACTATCTGCACCTGTTTGGGGAACGGATAAGGAGGCATATCCCGAAGAATGGCCCACTTCTTCTTCCAAACTCCGAATGTTCTCTCAATAACGCCTCTCAAGGACGAATGTCTCTTATTAAACAACTCCTTTCTAGTCCTCGTGCGATTACTAGCTCTTTCAAAATCCGGAATGTGATATCTTGTATCGGGATATGGTTTAAGATACCCCTCCGCATGAGGTAGCCGAGCATCTACCAAATAATACTTCCCCGTAATGATAGAAAGTATAGTTAGGCATATGACCAAAAACATCAACTTTTAATATTATAAATGACCTTACGGGTGGTGGGTGAGGGAAATCGTACTCCGGCTTTCTTGTAGCAACTTTAAAGAGTCTACTCGTCATGTGCGCCGCCCTCCCATCCAACCAATACAAATGTAAAACACATGTTGAAATCACAAACTGACCATAATATTCTGAGTTGTTCTACCAGAACGACCGATAAAAGCTACTTTCTCGTTATCCGGCACTACCGCATGAACGTGTGTTCCATCTATTGCGCCGATGCAATCCTTAAGAAAAAAGTAATCATATCAATATGCAATCCATTCTATTAAAAAATTGTTGTAGTTAACATTCGTACCTTGAAATATGGCATGTATCGTTCATCATTAAGAATCTCTGTCGAGTCCTTGCAAAAGTTGGATCGATTGGTTTTAGCATATTATTCGCTAAACCGACAAGCAGAGCGACCAACCGAGAAATATCGGCTAATTGTTTCCGACGAATGCCGGAAGCGTTCCATGGCTCCCCTCATCGACTCGTTACGTGACGGTATGAATAGTGTGATGCCAAGTACTTCACGTACTGTTGTCCCGTAAGACCCACGAAGTCCATGAGATGTTCTTAGTCAACTAGAAGATCTCCGAAAACCTCATGTGACATTCGAAGATATTACGAAATCTCGTTGGGTGTCCCGAAATCATTTCACCAATCCAATTTTCTCCAACTCGAGCTGAAGTGTAACAAGGTTCACGATCGACGTATGTATTATAGTATTGCAGCATTATATTTATCGCTGCGTTTCTCTTGCGGCGTCGGACCTCCTCTGGATTCATGACGGTATAAAATGCACCTTTCAAAGAAAAAATGTTACTCTCTATAGAAATCAAGTAGTACCTAAGCAAAGCAAATGAATGAACTACATTAAGAAAGGAAATAACTCAAACATTCAAACATTCAAATAGAAATTGTCCTGACAACATCGTTAACAACAATAACGAAAGATGAAAAAGCAACACTTCCATATCATATCACAAGGTACGTCGGTCAAAATAATAGCGAATGTAGTCTAAGCGTAGCTCTCTATCAACTGCAATGAAAAAGTCTCGGTGGAGAGAGTCCCGGAGGAGGTCGATAGCAAAGAAGAAAAGATCACGATTCCCTATAATCTCTCGGGTCTTCCTTTAGAAGCCTAACAACCTCCCTGGACTGCCTTTTTTCGAACTCTATGTGGAGCATCATCTGGCCGATTCCACAAGTAATGATAGCTGCTCTTTCATACTTCCAACGATGATTTTTCCTCTTCTTATCGATCCGGGGCCGCTTTGTTCGGTTTGTAGATTACATTTCAGTTTGATCGTATATGCGCAGTTCTGCTGAATCGTTTGAAAGTTCTACAGCGACCTCCTCAGGAGTTGTATCAACCATTGTTTGGCTAGGTGCAACTGCGTATTTCCCTGTGGCTATTGTCCCAACAAACATTCGATCGAGTTTCTCCTCAAATTCGGTTCTATCCCACCTGCTTTGAACTTCCTCGCCGCAGGATAAATCCGTAAGAATAAATATTTTTTATTAGAAGTGGTGCAAACATAAGCAAAACTAATTCAATAATGTCTTACCGCTAGCCTTTCAGACTCACCATTCTTCCGTAGCAAAGAATAGTTCGCTTCGACGGATCCCAGCCTAAGCCGATCGATCCTTGTTTTAGGTCCTTCCAAAGTTTCAATTCTTTCTTTAGTTGGTCCCATTTATTTTTAAGCTGCAGTACTGTCGTAATCCTCGCCCGTCACCTCCTAAAATTTGTTACTATATTTTGCCAACCTTCCTTCATTGAAAAAGAGTTTGGTCTATTGCCTCTTTCGATTTCCGCTATGCAAACTTCGCAGAAAATTAATTTTATGTCCTTCTCCCAAAGTGCAGGAGTGGCAACTTCTTTATTCTTATTTGCCATACTAATAATAGGAGACAAGTCAGCAATATCTTCAAATATGAAATAAATCAACATACATATGAAAGTCTTGTCTAATGTGCTTGTAATTGCGAAATAATAAATTTAAAAAGCTACTAAGGTAAAAGAACACAGAAATTTCGTGGTTCGGCCAAATCGACCTACGTCCACGGGAAAGGAGTATTTTATTTTCATTAATGAAACTTTTGAACATTTACATAGCTTGTACACTCGCACCGCATTACACTGGACTCGCACTACACTACACTACACAACACTGCAAGACACCTGACCGCACTACACCGCACTACACAACACCGCACTACACTCGAACTACACAATTTTCCATTCATTTCTATAGCAGCTCCATTACAAGGGCAAACCCGAGCCACCCTCAAGCACCCAGCCAAGCTCCATGACAATTTTCTGTTCAGCTACACAGGTTCACATCACTATACAATTTATTTTCTGCTTCCACACAGCACTACACATTGCATTACCCCAAAACACACACAACACTACACATTGCATTACACAACTGCACAACTGCACTACACAAAGACCGAACTCGCACACACATCGCACCGCACTACACTTCACACACACCGCACCGCACAAACACACCGACCGCAAAAACACACACACACCGCAATGCACTACACCGCACTAAACACACATCGGTGCAATGCACTACACTCGCACTTCCACACAAACACACAACACTCCATCGCACCCAAAACACAAGCACTTCACCGCACTAAACACACACCGGAATGCAATGCACAAAGCCAAAGTTACGGAGCACACTACACAAGTTACGGAATTGTTGACGCTCACATAATGATGAGATAATTTTTTAGGAATCTTGCCTACATAAATAATCCAACCAAAAAACCAAAGTCCCTTCTCTAATCCAATTGGAAGGAGTGTGAATGCGTCCAAATATAAAAAAGGAGTAATAAGAGCTAACCAAGCAGAAACCCGTTAGGGATTGAATTTACTTGCTTTTAATAATTTAACAAGCGAAGGAATTTTGCCACACTTGAATAGATAGATGTTCAAGTCCATTTAGCGAGAAGGGAAATATCTTGGCTTTACAATAAAACTTCTGTTGCTATCTATTTTATTAATAATCCGTTTCAGCATCCATAGAAAGAACAAGAGGATGAAATCACACACACACTACACTGCACAAACACCAACTTCAAACACACACAACACTGCACTGCACTTCAAGCACACACTGCACTGCACAAACAGCCCACACAATACACTACACTTCACAGTTCACACACTACAAACTGCACTGCACTACACTACAACCGCACATTGCAAACTGCACTGCACTACAACCTGCATGCACTACACTACAAACCGCATCGCACTACAAACCGCACCGCACTTCACTACACAATACACCGCACTTCACAGCTCACACAATGCACTCTGGACTTCACTACATACCGCACCGCACTTCACCACACAATGCACTCGGACTTCACTACATACCGCATCGCACTTCAATGCACCGCACCACACAATTCCAACACACACGCCCAATTAAACACACAATTCCAACACACACACCCAATTCAACACACACAATTCCGCACACACAATGCACAACACTTCACTTCACAATTCCCATTTTTTACACTGCAAACTGCACTGCACTTCACTACACAATGCACTACACTTCACAATTCAACACAATGCCACACACACAATGCACTGCACTTAACTACACTTCACAATTAAACACAAACAATGCACTGCAAATCACAATTCCACACACACAATGCACTCGCACCACACAATTCCAACACACACACACAATTCAACGCACACACACAATTCATCGACTTCCATAGAAGTATGGGATTCAAGCTAAAAATAATTTGTTTGCTTGTGAAGCTCCTCCTTCCTAACATTGTTGAACTCATATTTTGTAAATGACTACTTCATTAAACTAAACATTCATACTTGAGATATTCTTTCAAGTTTAATAATCATAGAACTTATAGTTAAAAATCATCAATTTAATACCCATTGGAATAACATTTTAGAAATTTGAGATATGCACTTCGGCTTGTAAAACGATTAGCCACTCGCACACACAAATACACAATTCCACACACACAATTCAACACACACACAGTGCACTACACAGCTGCACTTCACCACAAACACACTGCACTACACACACAATTCCACTGCACTTCACTGGCACTGCACACACACACTCAATTCAACTGCACACACTGCACTCCACTTTGTAAAACGATTAGCCACTGCACACACAAATACACAATTCCACACACACAATTCAACACACACACAGTGCACTACACACTCGCACTTCACCACAAACACACCGCACTACACACACACTTCCACCGCACTTCACTCGCACCGCACACACACACGCAATTCAATCGCACACACTCGCACCCACTTTGTAAAACGATTAGCCACCGCACACACAAATACACAATTCCACACACACACTCGAAATCAAGCTTAAATCTAAAAACAAGGCCAACTAAAATAAAGATCAAGTGAGTATCCGCAATATCCGTTCAAAAATCCGACAAACATAAACCAACCGCAAGAACTCAAGAAAGACGGAGAAATCACCAAAATTGCCAAAGAGAAGACCACAATACATCAAGTAGGCTCTTTGGTAGAGCTAAAGCAAGCAAGCCGTGCCCCAAAACAATGCCAAAAATTCCATTGCAAAAAAAACTATGTAATAGAGATTAGCATTATGAGAGATTAGCCCCAAAAACTATGTAATAGAGATTAGCTCCAACAAACTATCCAAGCATTATGAGAGCCATCGTATGTAAACGGAGCAAAGCCCAAAAACCACAAGAACATCGTATGCAAACGAGCAAAAGCCCAAAATACCGGATCGAAGCTCGATAGATCGAAGTCGGTCGAGGAAGAAGAAGGGATAGGGCGGAGAGGAGTTCGGGGAGAGCAACGGGCGAGGCACTCGCGGAAATTTTTCCAGTGAAGCTCTGGTCGAAAGTCGGGCCGCTCATTCTTCCCGCTGTCCGCTTTCAACGCAGATTCGAGGTAGAGGCGCCGCGATTCGTCGCTCGCCGCCGGCTTGCAGCAAGTCCGCGCGTGCGGGGAAGCGCCGCACCGCGAATTTACTCTTCCAAACGGACCCTAAGTTAAATGACGACGAAAATGCGAAGTTTCTAACTAAATATGTTTAGAAATTGAAGAACAAAAATGTGACACTCTTAAGTCATAAATGTTGTACTATAGTTAAAGAGTACCATAAAATTAATTCTAACTGGGTCCACCCAATTTGCTGACTTCTTCTTACCAAAAGGGGATGAATGAGAATCTTTTACATATATACCACCTAATTTTTTATATTTACATATATATATAACACCTAAACTTTATTATTTTTTACTTTTATACCACCCAAATCATTCCTGTCGCATTTAAATAAAAAAAAAAAATATTTTAGTTTAAAAAAAAATGAAAAAACACATTTTAATGTATATGTATAGTACGTAAAAATTAAATTTTAAATGTTAGATATGTAACTACATAAGAATAATGATGCAATATTTGAATTGGAAAAATAAATTGAAATTAAAATAAAAATCATCCAAATTTTGATATTTACAAAATTTATAATTGAAGCACAGATTTACATGAGACAAACCAAAAAGATGCGAAAGATGTTTGGCTCTTATCTTAAATGAGCCCAAATAAAGTGCTTCTAACATATATAGTTGATAGCTCATGACACTTTCTAATGATATAATAAAAGAACACCAAAATGAGATTATTCTCCCAATATATCTCATCTTCAAAATGCCATTAAAGGGATCAAATACCTAACGAAGCCATTAGATTGGAATAATTTAGTCATCCAGGGAAATAGTTGCACCAACTAATGTTGTCCACAAATTTTAATTTTGCAATGCAAACTTTTAAAAATTAACGCACGAACGAATATGTAAACTTCATCCTCAAGACCTTTGAGATGGGGACCCACAACCCGATCTAACCCACACGGTGACCTAAAATTTGAATAGAGTTTTGGAATTTGAAAAATTTCAAAAGTTACTTCAAATAATCGTCAACAACAATCCCTGGCAATGACAACTATTATCACACAATTGTCATCATAAGTTGGTCGTCACTCGACTACCATTAATCATACATTATCATCCCACCATCATTAATTGTCTAATGGACAGTGATCAACTACCATCACATTTTGACTATCTCTTAATAATCACTGTTCATAAACCACACTCATGTTCATCTCTTTATTAGTGCCAACACCCTTTAAATCTTCGTCATTCTTTTGCACTGCAATTAATGTAGTTTAACAGTTGGAAAAGGTAGCAAGTACTATTTTACAATTCCATTGTCTACAATTAATTAAGAGAGTGAATTTTTCTTATTCATACTCGGAAGTAAATTATCAAAAAATAGAATTCAGCCTTTTTCGACCACAATTTTTTTTATTTTTTTCTTTTCGAAATTCTTCTTATCAGTGTGTGGGTTTTTACATACATGCCAGTCAAATCCAATGTATGTACATGTTAACATCAAAACATCAATTTTTACATCCATACCACCTTATCTATATATGAAAAAGGTATATTTCACTTGTTAAAGTTGAAATGGTGAAAGTTTTTATATGATTTGAAAGATTTGAGTGTCATAACTGTAAAAATAAAAGTTTTGTGTTAGATAATGTAAATACATAAAAATTGTTATGTATGTAAACGCCCCAAAACATGGATGCTTTTTATAATTATTTTTTTCGTGTAATAAATGTGAAGAGTTTAGGTGCAAGTATGTAAATACAATAAAAATGAGGGATAGGTATGTAAAATTCCCTGGATTAAATGTTGAAGGAGGTTTTGGGCATACAAGTATTGTACATTAGCATTAATATTAAATAAGAAATAATGGCATCCCCAATAATAATTCTGAAGACGAAATAGTATATATTAAAAGAAGAATCACTAGAGGAATTAAATTCATGAAACTAATTATTTTTTTAAAACAATGCATAATTAATATCACGTGTCATAATTAAACATAAAATTTTTGTCAATAAATAAAAAATCAGAATATGACAAAATTGAACCAAACTTGACGGAAAGGAAACAGGCCCCTTGGCCCTTTGGCCCTTTGTTGGTCCCCCACAAATTTAGTATTTCGTACATACAACACTCAAATATATACGCAGATATAAACGATGGGAAAAAATAGGGGGCATTTACATATATACTGCCCAATTCTTATTTATTTACCATGCTAAAAAATGAAAAAAAATCTTATGTATTTATATATCAAACACCAAAACTTTCATATATGTAAATCAAGAATGCCCCAACATGAATCCTGAGGAGATGAAACACTCCCGGAGGAAGAAAGTATACCAACGAAAGGCTCGTCGACAAGAGACTAAAAGGCCCCACTAATCTGATTAGAAGTAGTCATCCGAGGCAAGAAGGAAGTTTAACGGAGCTATAAGAATGGCAAAAGAATGATCTTGATCCGAGCTGATCAAATTTGAACAGACATCAACATCCAAGCTAGCCACCATAAAGAAAAGCCATGCCAAGGCATCAATCTACCACTCAACAGATCCAACTTGAGGGAAGAATTCAGTTTCTCACCAACAGAAGATGTCCCGCAAACACCCTTGAGATTCCTACTTAGAGACCAAAAATTAGTCACAACAGAACCTCACAATCATCCCAAATGACCTCATTTATTAAGGAATGAGCTACAATCGAGTTACGGTGATCCACCCTCTACTGATAGCCTAATCTGGTTCTACCGATAGGAAGTCCCCATTTAGGGACTGAAGATCGTCAGTCAGACTAGACCAATCGATCTGCAAAGCACAACTGACAGAGCCAAGCATGCCAACCTGAAACTAAAACCCAACTGACCAACCTCATTAACTCAATCAAGTCAATTGAATCAGTCATAACGAGTCATATGAACCAAGCAACAGACTCGCATATATAAAATACCTAAAATATCATATAACGACCCAATTAAAATAGAGGCAGAAACGTATTATCACATATAATACTCGGGAGATAATTTTATGAAAAAAAAAAGACAAGACCACCTCTCTGTCTTTCTTTTCCTTCTTACTTTCTAGCACTCTATTTCCTCTAGATATATTTTTTGGATTCATGAAAAGATTCAAATTCAACAATATCACACCAAAAACATCTATGTTTTCGATTTTAAAAACTAAAATAAACTTTTTAATACATAGGTGAGATCACGTATATATAAAAATTAAAATTTAACTATTAGATAAGTAAATACAAGAATTGACTGGTATGTATGTAAATCTTTAAAAAAAAGGCATAATATTATTAGGATTAACTAGTGAAGTCGACAGAGATAAACAAAAAAAATGAATATGATAAAGATAAAAATAGAAGGTTCAATGTGTAATTGCTACAAATAAAAGACACGTATAAATACAGGACTTTGCCTTTAGGATATATTTTAAAAGGGAAAAAGAAAAGATGCAATGAACTGGTTCTATTGGCGTCCAAGCAGCCCCCATTCATGGCTGCCGCAGCAACAGCCAAAACACAGCGCATCTGGCGTTTTTGGGTTACCATTCATTGAACTTTTCTATCCTCCACTCCTTTCCATGTCCCTATCTTCTGCTCTCCCCTCCATTTTTTCCCTCCTTATTCTCCATTTTCAAAGGTCAATCCTAAGGGCACATCACCACCCGTCACACCCCATTCCCATTACCCTTCTCTCCCTATAATATCCTAAACTCATTAATGTTATACAATGAAATTGAAATAGCCCCACCAAACTCAATAATGTTTTATTGATTCAAATGATGGTTTGCACCCAAAAAAAAAAAAAAAGGATCAAAATTGATTTCATTAAAAATGTAAATATAAATATATATATATGCTAAACTATTCATATTAATGAAAAATTATATTAAAGGTTAGATATGATGACAGATTTAGGGGAATCGAATATATACAATGAAAAGTTGAAAAGATGCATAGCTACAGGTACCCTTGTAACACTAGCAAGGCAATATCGCATTCCTCATCGATTTTAACAGACAAAATCTACGAAGTTGCTAAGTTAGGTAGTGATAAGATTATGCAGATAACTGTTTTCTCCACTAAACTGGAGTTAATATAAATCTCCTGTATGATCTAACTAAATTTCATTATAAAATAAAATGCAAAACAGGGGCGTTTACATACATACCACCCAATTCCCATGTATTTACATGTTAACACCTCGTATTTAAAAAATAACACTTTTTTAACCTTTACAAAGTAAGCTACACTTTTCATGATGCCCATTAAAAACGAGCCAGCACCGATCCTAAGGAGATCTTACGGGAGAATAACGAAGGAGGGCCCGCCAACTTAAGATTATGAGACCCACTTTTTCACTTTCGTGAAGTTTTCCGAGCCAAAGCCGGTGAGGCTCAAGGCAACCGAACCGCGAGACAGATCAAAGACAACTGGAAGATATAAGAACAAGTCGATCCAAAGAAGATCTGGTTCCTTGGCATCTCCAACCACCCTAGAGACATCTAATGGCCCCTCATTGAGGCCAAGAATTGATAGCTAAATCATAACAACCGACTAGTTTGGTTGACTCATAACGACCAGACTCAACTGACTGAGCAGATCTCCGTCTACCGAGACAAATCAACTAGAGCTTTGTCGACCGACCAAGAGAGTACCATGAATTCACTGCACAACCCACTTTAAAGCAGATGTAAAAATGTAACTTCTTCACATCATACTCCCCCTATAAATAGGGAGATCATTTTATGAAAATAAGACACGATAGATATAATGTTTTACTATTTACTCATATCTCTGTCTCTTTCTCTCCCTCTCCTTACGCTATATTATGTAGGCGTGATTCATGGACAAATCAATATTCAACATCCAAAAAAGTGCAATGAGCGTGATTCATACCACAAATAAGTTAAGCGGCCCAAAAAGAAGAAACCCATAACCGAGACACTGACAACATGGAATGCAATAGAGAGTTTGTGAACAAACAGATCCAAGAGTTAGAATAAAATGTTGGATGTCATTCGAGATGCACTGGCTCGAGGAAAAGAGAAACATCCTCGAGAGAAAGGGTCAACCCTCAAGAGAAATATGTATCACTACAACACCAACCAGCTAAAATTGCAAGCCCATAGCTTTTTGCAGTCTGAGGACGCGACAACCCCAAATGCTTTTCCCCTGCACGAGGCCGAAACAAATTTTTGCTTGCTATGGATTACTTTGATAAGTGAATCGAGACTAGGCACTCGCTCGAATCACCACAAAGGTCATTCGAAACTTTATCCCAACTGATCTTATATGTCAATATGATTTGCCGCTTGTACTCATCACAGACAACGAAACATAGTTTGCTAATCAAGTGATGAAAGATTTTTGCCAAAGCTAATGGATCAATCGAAAGTTTGCGTTCGTTCATCACCCTTGAAAAAATGGGCGGGCTGAAGCACCCAACAAATCAACTGAGGAAAAAAGTTGAAGGAGTTGAAGGAGCTAAAGGAAATTGGTTTGAGATCATTCTATCTTCTCTGGGCAAACGACACCTCCACACTTATGATGTCACACGGGATGGAGGCAATGTTGTTGGACAAACATAACCATCACAACTAAAGAGTGGTGGCAGCCTCTGTGTTTGACGAAGTAGATTTAGCCGAGTGGCAGGAAACAAATGATGAGGGAGTAATGTTTGAGCTTGACCTTATCGATGAGAAACGAGCCGACTCAGCCATTTGGGAGGAAGAGGTGAAGAGACGGACAACTCGATACTACAACATGCCCTTCCGAAAAGACTTTTGTCGTCGGCGACCCCGTGTTGAAGAAAGACGACCCAGCCACGCGAGAAGAAGTGGAAAGCTTGACCAGATGCGGATCGAGTCATTTATTATCGACAAGAGGGTTGCCTACGAAGCATACAAGCTGAAAACCTACAAAGAGAGAAATCTCTCGAACATTGAGCGGAGATAATTTTTTTTATATCCCGACAATGGAAATGTATTATAGTTACAACCATTGTATTTTATTGACAATTGTATAAAAATGGTCCTGTAAGAAAATTACTAATTGTATATACAATCTCAAGTCCGACCAATACTCAAGAAAACTCGAGAAGTTCATGTAATGGATCAGAAAAATATTACTGATACCCAGGAAACTCAAATCGATCCTTTGGCAAAGTTTCTATCTGAGTCGTAAAATCGACCGCGATGGATAACCTCCGATCAGTAAAAATTATCAAAAAAACCGACAATGATGAACAAGTGTCTGATAAGTGAATCAGACAAAAACCGACCCACAACACTCAAGCACCAATAAAACTCATGTCCTTTAGCTCAAAGTGGGTCGAGCTCTGAGGTGACTTTCTAACCATTAAAGACAAGATTTGCGGTAGGTAGCACACAAGTCACCGCAACAACAATTATGGATGGTTATCCTCGTGTAAGCTACAACATGATCCACTTAATATGCATGATGTAAGGTGTAACCCATACAAAGCGACAACTTAACCAAGCGTCGAGACATTGGAGGTATAAGACTTGAGCTTGCATATAACATAAACTTTCTACAATCAAATTCATCTGTTCGGATTCAATAAAATATTTATCAATTAGTATTTTAGCTTCACAAAAAGACTCCATTCTAACTTCCTTCGGCCGATTGAATCACCCTCACTATAATAATTACTCGACACCGGAATTTAAAATATAAAGAATAAACTCAAAGATATGACAAGCACATCAAGATAAACACTTCTATTTTTTCATAAATTAAGTCAGGCTTCCAGAAAACAAGCAACAAAAAAAAAGCATGATACATATAATTATGAATTGTCGTAAAAAAGATCAAAGTGGTTCTCTCTAATGCCATTTGGCAAAACACATTCAAACTCGAGAAGCTTGTCGAAGACAAATCTCCCGCCACAAACGACCAACTTATCATTAACATATTTCGATCGTTGTTGGACTTGGAGAAGACCGACCTTCACTTCATTCAGTTCTTAGTGCATTACAAGAGCCATGTCTGAGCCAATCTCCACATTCTCTTCTAAAACAGCAACGTGGTTCTTTATCTCTACAACATCAACCGCCAAATTAAAGACTCGGACTTGCATCTCCAATACTGCGGCCTTAGCTTGCACCGAAGTATCATTGGATCCCAATCTTTTGACAAAGTAAAAGATGTCTTCGTTGTTTCTCACAAGCTCCCCACGAGTGCTAACCAATTCTGACAATAAATCCGCAACACTCTCTAGGAGGGTCGTTTGATGGACAGGAGACGGTCCTGCCCATGACCGTGATTCACTGCATCTTTCTGTAGATTATTCACAAAGATGGAGTCGTCTAATACCAAAATCTCTGCGTCCGCTCACTCGTCCTCCCAAGCCGAAGACATAAACAACCTGTGGAGCCAGAGCACAACACCCACCCCCCCCCCTCGGTGACCAATTATAACAACAAATCCGCAACACTCTCTAGGAGGTCGTTTGATGGACAGGAGACAGTCCTGCCCATGACCGTAATTCATGACATCTTTCGGTAGATTATTCACAAGGATCGAGTCATCCAACACCAAAATCTCCGCGCCCGCTCATTCGTCCTCCCAAGCCGAAGACATAAACAACCTGTGGAGCCGGAGCCCCCCAACCCCTCCTCCTCAGAGACATAAACGCACTGGAGTTTGGTCTCAAGCAAAACATAGTTGCGGCTAGAACAATAATTATTTTTGCAAGTTTATCCCCTCATTCATAACATGAATCATTAAATTAATTGGTAGCAAACTGCCAAATTACAACATGCATTTAGCACTTCAGTTTAATATAAAAAGCTGGACATCGCATAAGAAGATTAAGGAATAGCTACATTATCATCTTCCGATTTTGATAACTTTTTCCGTAGTCACAAATAAATTAGCATAAAAAGTACTCAGAACGTTGCCAAATAGCCGGTTCAAAATAAAAAACAAGACCAAAGCAACAGACCTCAATAAAATGGAGTCGAATATTCTCATCCGCATGTGAATCGGATAGGCTCTGCCCTCACAAGCCTCTCATCAGTATCGCCAACTGCTCATCCTCTTCCATCTGCGCTCTGAACCTCTTGATCTCATCCGAAATATTTCCAAATCTCTGCAATTCCAATAAACTCGATAAGGTCGAAATACTCATTAAAAAACGCCGATATTACTTACATTTGCAGTTCTATTGATAGATCCATTGGGAGGCCCCTCAAATTGTCCGAAGAAGAAGCTACGGTAGTCCCGGGTCTCGGTCTAGTGGCGACTGCAACCTTGCCTGAGCGCCGACTTTGTAGCAGTTGTGCTGACCTGGCAGATTTCCGTGTGAGGGCGAGAGGAGAGGTGAAGATGAGGAAGTAGAAAGGGGCACGGAAGGAAAAAATTATCGAAGGCTTCTTCAAGACGCGGGCCGCAGGGTCTTACCCCACGACCACGTTTATTAAACAAATGAAAATTGTGGTTTTCGTTAATCTCCACAACTGCACAAAAGAAATGGACAGAGGACGTTTTCAAAACGCCGCTCGCATTTATAAGCTATCCTAAACGAGCTCTAAGTAAAAGAAAAAGTTGAGGTCAAGTCATACATTTGATGACCACTCCTTTGAGTCCGACAACATTGTGGCAAACTTATCACTATCTGTCCACTTGGGGGTAAAGGTGTAAACTAGCCGAGCTTGAGCGAGCTCATAGCTTGTTCGTGTTCAGCTCGTTTAAATTATGTTTTATTCGTGTTCAGCTTGTGTTTAAAATAACTCGTAAATTATTTATTTGTGTTTTGCTCAATTCAAACTCAATTATTCAAATTAAGCTCATATTCGGCTTGAATTTCAAAACGAACCTAAATTTTCAAAAATTATTATTTTTTTTAATATTTTCAATTCAATTGAAAATAAAATTTATTTATATTTCACAAAAAATCGGAAAAGAGTGCTCTAAGTAAAGCTAAAAACTTTGATCTCTCACTTTCTTTTTGCTTTTATAGAGGATCAACTATGAAACTTTTCTCAAACGGGTGATATGAGACAAAAGTCACAAAACTAAATGGAGAAGATGTTCGAGCGGGACATAGAGGCATTTACATAGATGCCACCAAAATGTTTTGTATTTACATTTTTAACCTCCAAGCGAGTGGGATTTTTGAAAATGGGCATTTACATACATACCACCCAATACTTATGTATTTACATATCTAACACCTAATTTTTATTTTTTAAAATCTGATGAATACTTACATAGATACCACCCAATACTTATGTATATACATCTCACATTTAATTTTTTCCTTTTCAGTTTTTTATAAACAAAATTGTTAATATCATTTGATTAACTTTCATATATTAATTATTATTATTTAATTAATTCGAGCCAAAATAAGCCGAACACGATGGAATACAGATGGAATACAAATTGTTCGTGTTCGACTCGTTTGCTTAGTGAATAAATCGAACACGAGTTATTTGTGAACGACGAGCATTTTTGAAACACCTACTAGGGGGAGACCAACTTCACCTCACCATTCGGCAAACAATGAAGGCTACCCCCTCCCTGAGCTTCGCAGCAAAAAGTTTAACCTGATGCTGGGGGGAGAAGAGCTCAGCAAAAAGCTCACAATCTCTCTTCATTGTGGCCATCTTTCCCTGCATGGCTCAATTTTTCCTCATGTCACCGCCTGTTCTTTCACTGCCTTTACCCTCTCCTTAGTCCCTACCAGCTTTCCCTGAGCTTCCAGTCGCCCTTCGAGTTCTTGAAAAAGAACCATCAACTGAAAATGAGAAGCCTCTCAGAAACTCAAGCAATACATATCGATCACCCGACGTATGCCCGAGAGCTTGTGTTCCATAAGGCCTCCTCATAAGCACAAGACAAGATGACATTAGCTGGAGTCAAAGGTTGAAAAGCCGCAGTAGGGAGTAAAAATACCAATCTTAAGATTGATTAGAGTAAACTGATCGTTTGAACTGCTGCTCATCTTCACCCCCTCGTCTTGAGTGGATCCGCATCCGAGACGAGGAGGAAACAAGTCGCTTAGTTCGGTTGCGGGAGCCTTCCCTTTATGACACACCTCCTGGCTGGGGAGTACGAACTCAGACTCATGTCCACTTGGGCCGACCGGAGAAGAACATCTCGCTTCATCCCTAGCATGAAGATCGATTAAGGAATGAGCGATCGACTAAGGGGTGACAGATGTTGTTACTATTGCTCCACCGAAGCCTCACTGAAGACTCCATCAGGTTCATCGTCCTCTTGGACAATTGATGTAGCGTGCCCGAGGGACCTGCAACGGACAGAGAACTCTTAAGTGTGGCGCCAAAAAAATTTCTCTCAATAAGGCGGATGAACCTGGTGGAGTCGATATTCTGAGATCTCACGCCTACTTAATTATTTATGGAATAAAAATTTGCACTTGTGTTATGACTAATGGATTCTTTTAAAACATCTAGAAAAGATGAGCTCGAAAATTTCTAGTATCTCCCGAGAATTGTTGTGCACTGTAGACTTCGTAGTTCCACGTCGACTTCACTGTCACCACATACTACGTGAGACAGCTACAAGTTGCCCATGAGACTATGCGAGAACTACGACCTTCTGATAAGATAGGCTGAAAGATTATACCACCGAGAGTGACCGGTCACGAAGAGTATCCCTCGTTGACGGCTTGACTCGTGACATATGTCGTCTCTATTTTAAAAATAATATTATTATATTATTAAATATTTTTAATAGTCTTTTTCTTTATTTTAATAATGATAATATTCACTTTTAAGTGAGGTGTATATCTTATTATTTACACTATTCTGAAGTGAATTTTTACTTCTAAAATATCAAATATATTGTTATGACAATTTTATTGCAAACAGCATGTTGCAGCTGTTTTCAAATATCAATAAACAAATAAACAATCAATCAGCTTATCCGCAGCAGCTTTCTGAGGCAGCTGCTACGTAACAGCTTATTAATAAGCCTTCGGACGCTCCAACAGACCCTAAATCTCATCACAGAATCATATTTTGCAATAATATGGCACAAAATATATGTTGAAATCTTACATGGAAAGCCATAAGATGGTAGCAGAATAAGGCTAGAATATCATGCTTGTAATAGCTTTACCTGCTGCAAAGGAATAGAGGGGAAGCAACACACTCCCTTCGCAGGTATTACCCTGCTCAGGTTCAAAGGGACTGTCTCAACTTGCAACAATGTGCAAGCACCGTTGGTGTTCATTAGGGTCTGTAAACAAAAATGGATATGAATAAAACATTGCACTTTTAAGTCCATTTTCAGTTTCAGCGGTTCCCAAAGATGAATAAAATAAAGTATTAAGAAAAACTTATTTCTAATGATGTTCTATTAAGTTAAATAGCAAGTGAACTTTCTTAAGTGTTGTTAATTTTGAGTTTTGGGGTAAAGATTGGCTTAAAATATCCTAATAAAATTTTCTTACGAGGTTTATGCTTAAAACATTGAATTTATTTTAAAATAAATGCCATACAACTTATTATTAAATTATCAAGAATTATACTCATCCAAAAACAAGCTTAAAGATAAAACACCCATGTTGACAAAGCTTCAGCATGATATCCTAACCCAATCTTCCTCCAAATTTATAGTAGAGTGGGAGTCAGGGATGCCTCATGTATGTGTGGGTACACAGTAACGAGCCATATCAATTTTCAGCGGTTGAAGTCACAACACACTTTATTTTATAGGGGTACAAACAGTTTATTTAGGGCATGTTTACTTGTGCTTTGTTCCAATATACTTGATAGATAATTTAATTTACCAAGAAAAAGCGAGCAAATACATTTTTAACAATTTCTACCCAACCCTTGGTGACAATAGGATGTGAAAATGGCCCACATGCATATTTCTCACAAGAAACAAACATCTGAAAATTTGGATCATATCCTTGCACACAATTAATTCTTATATTGCACTAATCTCAAAATAAATTCAAGAATTATAAAGCCAATCATGATTAACCTTTAGAATAAATACCATCGCCTTTTTTTTTTTCCAAACAAATTCAATTTCCCGTCAATTAAAAAAAATCTTCACTATCCTCGGTCAAAGAAGTGAGGTAAAATACCTTTACATTAAATTGTTCTTTTATTATGATTACTTTTTGTTTCGTTTAATCCCTTGAAACTAAACGAATTCTTGAGGTAAATTGTCAAAAAAATTTAATCGCTTCTTATGTTGTTGCTTTAAGCAAGAATAAAACTAAACCAAATGATGTCTAACCCTCAGAACCATTAGCAGGTAAACAATATGTACCAGACAGTAAAGAATAACATATGCGCATGTTTTTCTATCAAATTAACAATTAATATGTATAACTATCAAATAACATCTCAATATATACCAAGCTTCAAAACAAGTTTAGCTAAAAATTAAAAATAATAATAATCAATTATAAAAAAGAAAACAAGTTCAGCTAAACATTTTCTTTGTTTTGGTTTGTGTAGGTTTCAAACCTTGTTTGAATCCAAGCCTAACTTTCTAGAAAAGCATATACAGTTTGGTTTTTTGATTTGAGCAAGAACCGAACTAAGCTGGCCAGTGCACATCCCTTACAATGTATGTTTTTGAATTCACACCATGCTACTTTAAAAGATCCATTATCAAGAAACATTGAATGACTAACTTAGATTCATGATGATGTAGATGCTACAAAAGCCAATTTCAAATCCTAACCTGAAAGGTCTGATATGATTTACAGTCTTTAGATTTGAATCCTCCCATCCACATGAGAAAATGTTAAGGGAAATTTACCTATGTAGCACACAATTATTATGTATTTACATTTCTCACACCTAAACGTTCATATTTACACAGCACTCAATACTTTAATATCACATAGAAAATAACACTATTACCACATTTTAAAAGTTGAATACACTTTTTCATGCATAGGTTTAAACATCCAAAGTCATATGTATGTAAATATAGAATTTTATCTATTAGATTGTAAATAATTGTGCTACGTATGTAAATTTCCCTAGATTTAAATCCAACAGTTAAACAAAACCGAGTGTTAAAGTAAGAACAAAGCAATCATCCATTGTTTGCAGATTATAAGGAAAAATTGATCTCATCCTGGCCTTAGGATGCCCCTCGGCCTACACAAAGGACCAACTCAAGGTTGAGGACAAGAGACAATGGAATATGCCGATGTGCAAATCTATGGAGATCTATTAAAGGGTATCGAAATACTAAATGCACAGCAGATTTGCTACAATTAGTTTAGTTTTAACTTGTACATGGTTTTATTGTATTCATTGGCAATGCTTTAAACGATTTCAAATATAGTTCTTACCGGGTACCATAAGCATAGAATATGAAGAAGCACAAGAAATGGCAAAGGTTATTACTTGAAGGTCTTGCTAAATAATATTTTGGTATAGAAGATGACAGGTGCCGATCTGTAGACTTTCTTGCATCTTTCATTATTGAAAAATAAAGTCTGTATAATAAAATGAAGGAATTAAGTTACTTCCCATCCATTTATAACTCTGGCCCACTGCAACAAAACTGCTTCGTGGCTTGGCGTCGGCTGTCTCGAAAGGAGGCTGGTAGAATCTCCTGAAGATGTACAAGAAAAGAAAAGAAAACAAATAATTGCACACTCCCTACGCAGGTATTATCCTGTTCAGGTTAAAAGGGTATTTCTCAGCCAGTATGCCTCCATAGTGGCAAAATTGGCCTATGATATGGCAGGCATGGGCACCCCTGGTGCAGATTGATGTCAAATAAAAGCAAACATAAAATAAATAAAAAAATTGTAACGCTTTATTACTGCAGCAAACTAAACAAACACAACCATCAGAACAAAGCAAAACATGTTTTGCATTATTTAGCATAATATCGACTTACATACGGCACAAAGCAAAACATGTTTTGCATTATTTAGCATAATAACTATTTAGTATAATATTGACTTACATATAGAACAAAGCAAAACATGTTTTGCATTACTTAGCATAATATCGACTTACATACGTCCAATAGGAAATGCCAACTGTTTTAGCAACTTGGAGTCATTCTCAAGCTTCTGGCAATACTAAGATGCAAATAAGCTCCTGTCGAATTAAAGGGGAAAAAAATGAAAACATGAGTTTACAACTTCACACGTAATAAATAGAAAGCAAGGGAGAACCTTTATGGTAATCTTCCTTGGGGTTCAATTAGTAGCTTGAATTTAGAAAATGCATTTTAAAAGCAGTGAAATTTTCTAGATTTCCTCATTTGGTTGGATATAGTTAGACATTAAATTGCAGGTATACACTCCAGAAACAAATTCAAAACATCCGAACGTGATAGATTTGACTTCACAAAACTCAATCTATGCAGCCAAATCAGCACTAGAAAGATACAAGGGTAACGAACAGGCCAAAAACAAATAAGCATGGAAGTCATACATAACCAACATGCTTTTAAAATAACCATGGATAATAATAGAAATTGACAGATTAAACCAGTTAGCATGAATCTATATAATATAATATCACCAAGGCATATAAATTAGGTAAAAAGAAAAAAAGAAATGGGAATCCTATTCCTAAAGAAAATGCAGTGACAAAGAAAGGTTGTAAGCCTCTTCACAAAATGACAGCCTATCAAGAACACAAGATCCTCGAGGAGAAAGGTTCTGTGTCTTATTAATTGAATACAACAAAAACAACAACAACAACAAAAGCCTTAATCCCACTAAATGGGGTCGGCTACATGAATCTTTTTTCTCCATTGCGTCCTATTTAGTGTTAAATTTTCATTTAATTCTAATAACTTAAGATCAATTTTTATGCAATAAGCCCAAGTCATCCTAGGTCTACCTCTGCCTTTCTTAACATAAGTTGAATCTAAAACATATACTCTCCCAATCGGATCATCGGGTTGTCGACGTTTAATGTGACCAAACCATCTAAGGCGACTCTCTCTAATTTCGTCTGACACTGGTGCAACACCAACCCTATTACGAATATATTCATTTCACATTTTGTCTCTAAGTGTAAAGCCACTCATCCACCTAATCATTCTCATCTCCGCAACACTTAACTTAACATTATGCTTCTCTTTTAAAGGCCAACATTTAGCGCCATAGAGCATTGCAGGTCTCACCACCATCTTATAAAATTTTCCTTTCAATCTAAGCGATACTTTTCTATCACAAAATAGGTCGGACGCATTCCTCCAATTCAACCAACCAACCTAAATTCTACTATTAACATCACCATCTATATCAACATGGCTTTGAACAATAAACCACAGATATCTAAATCGTTCACACCTTTTAACAATTTGATCATCCAAAATTACACTTTTATCACTAGAGCTACTATTACTAAAATTGCATTCCATTATCCAGTTTTAGTTCTACTCAAACAAAGACCTTCAATAATTTGATCACCCAAAATTACACTTCTGTCACTAGAGCTACTATTACTAAAATTACATTCCATGTATTTAGTTTTAGTTCTACTCAAACAAAGACCCTTAAACTCCAAAGTAGACATCCATAATTCAACTTTTTCCTGGGCTTTTTCTCTCGTCTTATCCACGAGGAGGATATCATCAGCAAAAAGCATACACCAAGGTACATCGTCTTCTAAATGTCGAGTAAGACCATCCATAAATAAAGCAAAAAGATATGGGCTTAAAGCCGATCCCTGATGTAAACCAATAGAAATAGTAAAATATTTGGTCAATCTTCATTCAGTTCAAACACATGTAACAGCTCTAGTATACGTATCTTTAATGACTTGAATATAAGTCATATCAACACCTTTCTTCTCAAGGACTCTCTAAAGAACATCTCTTGAAACCTTATCGTAAGCTTTCTCTAAATCAATAAAGTTCAAATGTAGATCCTCCTTATTATCTCTGAACTTCTCCAGCAAACCTCTCAATAAATGTATAGCTTCCATAGTAGACCTGCCCGACAAATCCAAATTGATTATGAGAAATCTTGGTAATTTGTCTTAACCTATGTTCAATTACACTCTCCCATAATTTTAAAGTATGCACATCAATTTAATTCCTCTATAATTTGCACACCCTTGTGCATTCTCTTTATTCTTAAAAATGGGAACCAAAATACTCTTCCTCCACTCCTCAAGCATCTTTTTAGTTTTTAAAATAATATTAAAAAGTTTGGTAAGCCAAAAAACTCTCAAATCACCTAAACATTTTCACACTTCAATTGGGATATCATAAAGTCGTAACAGATTTTCCACCCTTGGTTTTCTTTAAAGCATCCTCAACTTCCTTTCTACTAATGCGAAGATAAAAATGAAACGTTTTATTATTATTGACGATATTAAGATCACTAAGGTCGATCGTTTTTTCAAAATCTTCTTTAAAAAATTTATCAAAATAACTCACCACATATCTTGAATATCTTCTTCTAAGAAAAGCATTTTTTTATTTTCATCTTTAATACACTTTACTTGAGTTAAGTCTTTATTTTTCTTTTCTCTTTGTTTGTCTAGTTATATATTTTTCACCCTCCTTAGTATTTAACCTGTTATAAAAATCACTAAAAGCAGAATTTTTAGTGTCACAGATTATTCTTTTAGACTCCCTGCAGGTCATTTTATATTTTTCTCAATCATCTACACTTTTACATTTAAATCAACTTTTATAACATAACTTCTTATATTTTATCTTTTCTTGCACATTATTATTCCACCACCAACTATTTTTAATTATAGAAACTATTTCTTTTGATTCTCCAAATACATCTTTTGTCACTTGTTTAATAGTATTTGTTACTTTTTCTCACAAAGCATTTGCTTCTTCATAAACATCCCAAATGTTTAAATCTCAAATTTTAATCATAAAGATAATTTTATTTGTGTCTTTTAGGTATCCACATCATATTAATTGAATATAAGACTTTAAATCGGCATACATGATAAATGAAAAAATGAATAAATGAGGAGAAAAAGCACAATTATGAGGTTATAAATACAAATATCAGTACAAGTACTCCCCTAGCATAACCCCCCTCTAGCTGGGGTGACTGGTTTTTTCATATTCAGCTTCCTGCTCAGGGAATTTTTTAGGGTCGATTTGACATTATCCATCTACCTCATACAACGAAGCGTCATTCTTTAAAATGTAATATAGTTATCTTAAGAGATTAAATGCAAATGCCACTAGGTAGTTTATAAACATAAAATTATTAATTTGTTAGTTTGGGAATATCAAATTTGAACTCTCAGAGACTCACTTCTCACCACGCTAAGCTTTCAAGTAAACCATCCACAAGCAAGAGGCCAAAAGATGTGAAACGCTGTAAACTGAAGCATATCCTTACAGAATAAATCAATGAATAACATAAACTGCAGCCTACCTTTCACCGGCGTATGACATAGCTTTCAGGAACATAGATCTCCCCACCAACTTCACCATGCTGCTCTCCACTGATAGTTTTCCTGGCAGCAAGAAACTCAGCACTCATAGCTTCCATACCCTGCTTCAAAGCTTCCTCTGGAGTTCCATACCCATGCTCACTAGCATACTTGCGAACATCTTCTGTAATCTTCATAGAGCAGAACTTAGGTCCACACATTGAACAGAAATGTGCAACCTTGGCACCCTCAGAAGGAAGTGTCTCATCATGGAATGTCATCGCAGTCATAGGATCCAATGATAAAGCAAACTGATCCATCCATCTAAACTCAAACCGTGCCTTGCTTAAGGCATCATCCCATGCTTGTGCATGGGGATGACATTTTGCCAAATCAGCAGCATGGGCAGCTATTTTGTATGCTATAACACCTGCTTTCACATCATCGCGATTTGGCAGCCCAAGATGTTCTTTAGGTGTAACATAACAAAGAAGAGCAGTACCAAGAGCTCCAATGTTGGCTGCACCAATGGCTGAGGTAATATGATCATATCCAGGAGCAATATCAGTTGTCAGGGGACCAAGCGTATAGAACGGTGCCTCATTGCACCAATCCAACTGTTTAGCAATATTTTCTGGGATTTTGTGCATTGGGATATGTCCTGGGCCTTCATTCATCACCTACAAAATCAACAGCACAACACAATATAATTTCAAAACCACTAAAGAAATGCTCAACAATGGCAAACATCATTGGAAATTTCATACACAATTGTGTTAAGACAAATTTGGACTTAAATAACATAACAAGGAAGAGAAAACACTAAAAGTATGCACACGTCAAAAGCATAGAAAGTTATAGTTTATATGATTCAGTATCATTATATTCTTTTTTTTTAATTCTATGTGAAAACTGCTATGATGTCAGCTACTATATGAACGGGATGTGTTCTATAGTATTTGAAAAAGTCAACTAGGTCCAACTATTGACTGCATGATTTCAACTGAACCAATAAAATACCAACAAGCATTCCAATGCAAATTGATAAATGTACACCTATGTGCTGCTGAAGTTCCACTATGTCATTGTTGTTCCTGTCACTTAGATTTTTTTGATTGTACGCATACAGTCACATCTATGTATTCCTTGTTATCATCCTTGTGCTTTCTCATTCTTGTCCTTATTTAGGAATTCCAATGCAAACTGACAATGATATTTTAACACTCGAGATTTTTGGGAGCTTGAATCAAACTGATATGTTGACAAACATAATTTAGATTGAAAAACTAAAGTTGTGTGCAACTTATATTGAACTTCACTATTAAAGTTAAGTAGTCAAAGCCATTGCAGTGGAAACATAAGATTGATCAATCTCCTAGCGAGAATTTTCTTGTATTCATTAGACTTTTCTTTATAAAGAGAGAAGTGGGCATATTATATTGCATAAGAGAAATAGTAATTTTTCATAATTAATTCATAATGAATTATAATGCAGGGGAAATAAGATGTAACCACCAAATTAGTGAACTTACCTAAAATTCTTAGTATATTTTTGAACGTTGATCTTCTTTTCTACCATCTTTTTCGCACTCTATAGCTGCATAGATTTGGCCTATCTACCAATGAAATTTTACTGCTTCAAAGATTTCTAAATGCAACACTTGGAAGTGAAATTTAAAAAGCTTAAAGTGCTTACTAGACGATTGAAAGTTACTGTTTTGAAGGGGTTAGATTTTAGATAATATCTTATTTTTTTTAGGCTTAAAAAGAGGATACATTAGGGAATGTAGGAAATCACTTAAAAATGAATATTAAAATAAAATTCTAGTTTTTCTTTCATGTAAGTGTGTGCTGGCTATATGCATTTCAAGTGCTAGAACAAATACTTTCAAGGAAAGGCTCCTTCAATATGGGGTCATTTGGTTTGTTGAAAATGAAATGCGATATAAAAGATTTGCATAATACTATGATTACGATGTATTTGAAATACTTGTGAGTTGTTTGGTTCACTGCAAAATAAATGTAGGATTTTATATTATTTGTTTGGTTTGAACTTCATTGCAATAATTTATTTCAAAATAAAATTTTTCGTCTAGTTGTGGCAGTGAGAGGGTGGCGAAGGGAGACTAGCGGTGCGCGGCGGCGGTGCAAGGCAGCAAGCGGAGATGGCGGGCGATTGCAGCAGGTGGCGGGCAGCAAGCGGCGGGCAGCAAGCGGCGAGCAGCAGGCGGCGAGCAGCAGGCGGCGGGTGGCGACGGGTGGCGACGGCCTGCCTATAGAATTTTACATAATTTGTGTAATTCAAATTCGACCAAGTCGGCTGAATTCTAAATTTTGTCAAAATGAACTACAGTGTAAACTTCAAATTCATTCATATTTTATATTGGATCTGTAATATTTATATCAAACACATAATTTTCTCAAATCCCCACAAAAGAATTAAAGTACGCCACTATTTCACTCAACCAAATAGCCCTAAGGAGAGGTCTAGTTCTTCATGGTGAATAAAATTTCAACTCAAGTAAAATGTATGATTTTCTCCTTGAAGTGTGATTTTAATTAGTTGCTAAATTTCATCATTCACTACTACTTTCTTGTGGAATTTCAAACTTCAGGTGATTGTTACATTATCTTGTGGAATGAATAAAATCTATTTATTATTCATACAATAAAAACTACAATGTTTAAACTAAAATTATGAATTAGTAAAGTGTGAATTGTTATATTTTAGCATTTTCATTTTACATATCATCCTAACTTTCATTGAAAACCCTAGACCCTTAACATTCCCACATCTAAGCATCACTTGGCGAACATCTATCCAAGAACAAAGGAAATATATAAACTATAATGTTGAACATATAGCAATATGGTTATTCAACCAGAGGCACTATTAACCAAACCGTGGAAATTATAAGTCCAACATTTACTTCGGTTGCTTTCAGTAACTAAACAGAGAATAATGCGTTTAAATAAAAAGAGAAATTAAAAGTTGGGCTCTTACTATCATCCTTAATGTTCACTAGTTTTTTCCTTTTTTTTTTACTACATCTATTTGATAACACAAGTAATTAAGCATTAATGAAATCTTGAATGATAAATTCACTTTTCTTTAGTAAAAAACAATAATTTTTGCAGAAACTTTCAGAGAAAAACAGCTTCATATTCATAAAATAAGTAATGAGAAAAAGATACAGAATTTTGCATAACATTGAATCAAGATTCTTGCACATCCCGAGTACTAGTAATTGTAAAGTATCATGAAGACAAATGCATATTTATAAAATTATAATTAAAAGAATATTAAATACATCCAAGTAGATCAATAAAATTAGAATAAAACAAGGAGGCATGTCAGACCTTGTAATGATAGATTGATATATGATTAAAGATTCTTGGGGAATAGCTGATTGGGGCATGCATAACAGAGTGTATAACATGTACCAATAAAGCAATTAGATAGAGTTAAAGGGTTTTCATAAAAAGGGATGGCAAAGACAACATGAATATAAGTTGAGCAAATGAATTTACGGAAAGCAGAGTTCACGTCTCTTGCAACATTTAGTAGAGGAATGAAATGATAAAGGTTCCTAAAATCAACCGAAATTAATGGCACGAGTTTGATGGTGATAATGATGTTGATGATCCATGTACTAAGATGTTATTGATAAATGTTTTGTGTAATAAGTGGCTTTACCTTTTAGTTTCCGCAGTGTAATAACAATTTGGCATAATTTATTTCCGTTATCTTCTAACAAAATGGCTATCATTAACAATTTTACTTCCAGCATAAAGACGTAGGCTGTGTTATCATTATGATAAGAACAAACAAGCTTTCGCAAAAAAAACATGGTAGAAATAATAGATTCTATTCTGACGGTACTAAATCAAAACTATACAAGCACGAATACATAAAAGCTAAACACCTACAATTAAGAGGCAAGCGATCTCTGCCAAACCCTAACCCTAAATTCAATACAGTAATCACATACATAATCTAGCCCTGAACACATTCAGCCCTATTTATGCCCCACAATAATAACTAACAAATGACTAAAATGCTCTTTTAGCCTTGAGCCTAACATAAGTCTTCAAATTATTTGGCAATCTCGACGTCAACTCAGTGGAGCACGAGGCAGACAACATCGTTGGTGTCGGTTTAACATTACTCCCCTCCTAAAAAAAATTAACTTATCCTCAAGGTGGAAGAGAGGAAACTCTGGGAGCAATGGTAAGGGTGCAAACCGCTGAGGAAAACCCCGGTCTCAAAGTCATTGCATGCTCATGATCCATCCAAGGCGGCAATTTGCATGGCAATTGAAAATTTTCTGCAAATTGTTGTATGAGTTGTTGGGTTGATGTCGGAACCTCTATCAACTCTGTGTCATTTGTCTATTACAAGAATCTCAACCCTGTGTTTTTTATTGTTCTAACCATGATCTTGAGAGTCACCCAGGTTTTGTACAATATAAGATCACTGTAAAACACCGCAATATTGTCTCCCTCTTGAAACTCAATTGTCAGGAGTTTCCAAATCATCTTAGTCTCTTCTATGGACTGCAAACATTTCATACCGAATATCACGTCGGTGCTCCCAAAATCCAAGGGAAGAAAATTTCCATCACCGGAATACCTTGCAGTGTTAAAAATACCACTTTATAAACTCCCCCGCTTTGCTCCGCATGTCTCATCCCCATAATGACCAAAACTTCATGTGTCAACCATCTCAAGCCACAATTGCTTCACCACTTGAGTATATAGGAAATTGTGGATGGCCCCATTATCTACCAACACTACTAATCTTTCTCTCTGATCCGCCCCGAAGTTCTATAGTGTGGTTTGGTCTAAACCCCACCACAAGTTCAATGAGACATGTCACATCCAAGTAGGGTGTCCCCTTTGTTTCTTCATCTCATGCCTCCTCGTCACATGCTGTGAGAACCTATAAGGTACGATCCTTACAAAAATACATTGGGCGCAAATTTCTCATCACATCGAAAACAAAATTCTTTGGCTCGCTCTCCTGAATATCTTTCTTTGTAAGGCCTTTGAATGTTGCCCCCAATCTTGACTCATTATTCTTGTAGCGTGGAACCTCCATTTAGAATCCCACTATTCGAGTTTTTAGTAGCATCGTGATTATAGCATTTTGTTTAGGTGCTCCACTTGTATTATTCCTGTTAGTCTATTCCATTGCATTTTTATCTTCAACCTACTGTGCTAACTCCATAGTTAGCCCCAATCCTCACAGTCTCAGCAAATGAAGTATTGCTCCAATCTTTGGCTTTAACCCATTCATGAGATTTCTTTTAAAATTTGCTTTTAATAATACTCACAGATGGTTGATAGCATCTAAAATTTCTCCCTATAATTCATCACGGACCTTTCTTGGACCAATAATTCATCACGGACCTTTCTTGGACCAATGCAAGAAAATCTCGTATAAATCCCCTTCACGTGTGGTTCTGAAATGCTCCAACAATCGATCTTTAAATTCTTCCCATGTTCCGATTGCTTGATTTTGTTCTCTCCATTGATACCGCACTAAAGCCTTTTACTCCAAAAACAGGGCCACAATCATCAATTTTTCTTCCTCCGTCAGTTCATTAACAACAAAGTATCTCTTTATAAGATAACGCCACCATAGGCATTCTCTCCTTCAAAGATTGTATCTTCAACAGCTTCCTAATGTGAGAGTCTCCTCCTAGATGCCCAGGACCGAAGTTTGTTCGACCCATAAAGAAGGGTTGAGTTCCCCATCCTCGGCCCATATTGGTTTCTCTTCTTCTATAAGTCTGACTCACCCAATAATCAGCTCATCTGTTCCCATAGGTTCCTGAATCACGTTCAAATGAAAGGCTACCACAGCAAATGGTATTGGTGCGGCCAGATGCTGCCCTCTGCCAAGGTCCCACCCATTGTGGTTCCCTATTTCAGGCTAAAATCCTTCGAATCGATCTTCTCCAGCATTGAATCATATGCCCTCCCGTTATGCTTGTTGTTCCAAAGCTCCAAATGTGGCCGCTTGAATCCATTCCTGACTCCTTTGCTCGATCCAACCAGGATTCCTTCATTAAGTCTCATGCCTCTAAATCAGCGTAAGCTAAGAATGCTACACTGAAGTCGCGTGAATTGTTTAATTGTTTCCTCTTGCATCTTCTCAAGTTGTCGTCGCTTGATGTTGTGGCGGAACGATGGGTTTGTGTGAAACTTCATGATATTTTCATCAATTCTTCTAGGGCCATGACTCTACCCTCCATTGAAGAAATACACTGCTCCATTCCATATCTGGTTGGGATCACATCTGCCTTTAAGTTCTCCAATGCATCTATTTTCTTGGTCATCATACTCCCAAGACAGTTTTGTATTGCAGAGACAGAACTCTTGTACGTTACAATCTCATCATTTGGTCATTAGCTTCTAAACTAGCTCGAATCATGATTGTATTGCGAGGTTCAGTCACAAAGGCGGAACATGTATGATGTGATCCCATCGTTAGCTTCCCAGCTAGCTCGAATTGTGATTGTATCACGTGATTCAGCCACAAATGTGGAATCTTGTATATCGTGATCATGTTGTTAGCTTCCGAGCTAGCTTGAATGGTGATTGTATCGTGATATTTGATCATGAAGGCGGAACCCCATACATGATCTCGTCATTAGCTTCCAAGCTATTTCGAATCGCGACTGTATCGCAGGGTTCGGTCACAAAGGCAGATCCCTATATGTCGTGATCCCGATGTTGACTTCCCGCTAACTCGAATCACGACTGTATCACTATGTTCCTATCCTTGTCGTCCTAGCTAGCTCGAATCACAAATGTATCGCAATGTTCAATCATCAAGGAGGAACTCTTTACTTCGCAATCCCGTTGCTGGCTTCCTAGCTAGCTCGAATCGTGATTGAATCTCGACTGCATCACCATTACTTTAAGATATTGCTCTGAAATCAATTTGATAGGAACGAACAAACTTTCTCAAAAATTAGAATAGAAATAATATATTAAATTTTGTCAATAACAAATCAAAATAATACAATCTTCAATATATAAAAGATGACCACCTATAATTCGAGAGGTATGTGATCTCTCCCAAACCCTAACCAAGATTCAAGACAGCAGTAACAAACATAACCTAACCCTACACATATTAAGCCCTATTTATACCCCTACAGTAATAACTAACAAAGGAAAAATGTCATTTTAGTCTTTCTCTCAACATAAGTCTTCAAGTTATTTGGCTGGCTCAGTGAATCGGTGGAGCATGAGGCATAAGGCGTCGTCGGCGGCGGTCTAACACATGACAACCAAACAATCACATGCATAAAAACTATATTTTAATAATTGTATAAAAACAATTAAAAAAATGACCAATCCAAAAAAATAATATTTAGTCATGGATACATAACTAACCACTATCCTTGAAACCATCATCGTAAGTTGATGGATGAAGATTATAGAAGCAAACATCAATATTTAGGACCAGCTTACATAGCTCAGTAAAATAATCGAACTGATGAATAATTAATTATTCAACACTATTGAGAAAACACATTAATATTGGGAAAGAGTAAATGACCAAACTAATTCATATGGATTTTAAATACCTGCACATCCTTTTTCCAAGCCCTACGCGTAAGCTCACCCTGTGTTAAAAGCTCTGAAAACTGTGCAGTATCATTAGCATCATGTATAGAACCAGGCCTAAGTCCATCACCAATAGACAGTGCCACATCATACTGATTACAAATGTCAAGTATATCATCCCAATGCTCATAAGCGAAGTTCTCTTTGTGATAAACTAAACACCATTTTGCATGAATTGATCCTCCACGTGAAACAATTCCAGTCATTCTATTTGCTGTAAGAGGAATGTAGCGAAGCAGCACACCAGCATGGATGGTGAAATAATCAACACCCTGCTCAGCTTGTTCAATAAGAGTATCTCTAAATATCTCCCATGTAAGATTTTCTGCAACGCCATTCACTTTTTCTAATGCTTGGTAAATTGGAACTGTTCCAACAGGCACGGCAGAATTACGAAGAATCCATTCACGTGTCTCATGGATGTATCGGCCGGTTGACAGATCCATGGCCGTGTCGGCACCCCACATAGTGGCCCATTTAACTTTATGCACCTCTTCCTCAATAGAACTCGCCACAGATGAGTTGCCAATATTAGCATTCACCTTGACCAAGAAGTTCCTGCCAACAATCATTGGTTCCAATTCAAGGTGTTTCTTGTTGGAAGGGATGATAGCCCTTCCGCGAGCAACCTCCGACCTCACAAATTCAGGATCAAGCTTCTCACGAGTGGCACAGAACAACATTTCCTCTGTAATGATTCCCTTCTTAGCATAGTACATCTGTGTGCATCTGGGTTCACCTAGCTTCTCTCTTTGGTCAATCCAATCCTTCCGAATCTTGGTAAGACCTGCGTATGATTACAAGTGAAAGAAACATCATAAACTAACAGAAGCTTCTATACTGATAATAATTTAAAATGACTTTTGGTAGGCATAAAACACTACATAATGCAGATAGCATCTGATGAACCCAAAGCTGCATGAATTGATCAAAGTTCAGACCTTTCAAGTAAGTATTGTTAATCAATGTACTTAAAATGTTGTCGTTCATATGAACTCGATTCACAAAAATCATACTACCTACATACTTCCCATGGAATGACCACCATGGATAATTGCATGCATGAATTTATATTTCAAAGAGAAAACATTATAACAACATTTCTCTGGAGTGAAGTAAGGATTGTTCCAAAATATTACCCTTATTATGCCTAGGTGCGGGCAGAGATGCATGCATCTATGCTAGTGCATGCAATGCATCAGGAAAATCACAGCAATTGAGAGCATACTCACCATCTCGAGGGTTCACATTTTGTGGACCACTAGTATCGTATGTATCAAAGTATTGCTCGTTCCCTGAGAGATGAACCCGTCGAAATGGTACCTTCAGCACATGACCAGTTCTCTCATGAACAACTTCCCTGAAAAATCATTACCAGCATATACAGTAATTATATTCAAAATAATAATAATAATAATAAAAGATTGCTGCGTTTATGATGAACGCTTCATTTCAGAAATCATTTTGGCAAGCTGCATAAACAGAAAATTGATCAGAAACATACCAGTACTCTTTCGTGCTCTTTGGAAAGCACTCTTCAAAGGATGGAAATGGATGAAAATCTGGAGCGGCTGGATCAAGAGTGTGTCTCCTCTCTTTTAGCTTTTCTTGTTCAGTCGAAGGATCAAACGTCAGAGTAGCTCTTGAACTCCAGCTCTTAAAATTGTGGCATGTTTCCTTCTCCAAAAATTTTGAGGCTTGCTTAGTTGCTTGAAATCTAGGCAAGAAACTAGTGTTGCATAACTTAGCTGAGGTGAGGCAGCCTTTATTACTCAGCACACAGCCTAGTCCTGGAACTGATGCCATCACTTCACAAGGATCAAATAGATCAGTAATCATGAGATCTTTGTCTATTTAACCAAATATATCTTGCCAGAACACGGATTTCGGCCTTAAATCCCGGATTTACAAAATCCCGTAAATCGGCGGATTCAGTAAATCGGGGACGGGCTTTCGCGCGAAAAGGAAAATGTAAAGTTACCTTTCGGACAGCTCGATCCCGCCGTTTGCTTACCAGTTATCTCAGATTGCAACTGTATCTTGAGGGTTTGGTCACGAAGGAGACAGGCTTGGGGGATACTGAGCAGGGAGGGGGGATTAAGTAGGCGAGGGGTTTCGGAGGAGAGAGGAGAGAGGAGAGAGGAGAGAGGAGAGAGGTTATTACATACGGACGACGGGGAATTAAGTAGGGGCTGGTCGCGGATTTTAAGGGTACCGGTGGTTATTAGATGCTTATGGGTGGGTATTGAGTATTGGAGGATATTGGGTATGGGTATTGGAGGGTAATGGATGTGTATTAGGAGGGTATTGGATGGGTACTTGGGGAGATGCGTGCGGATGCGTACGTTCTCCGTATGAAATAATGGCTCTGAGAGAGCAACCATTATTCCATATGGAGAACCTACCCATCCGCTAGCATCTCCCCCAGTACCATCCAATACCCTCCTAATACTCATCCAGTACCCTCCAATACCCACCTAATAGCCAATACCCAACACCCAATAACCATCCCATACCCTCCAATACCCAATACCCATCTAATACCCACTCAAGCATTCTTAAAATCCGCACCTAAGTCATTGCAGTACGTGCTTTGGATGGAATAATTCACGGAGAGAGAGGGGTTTGCGATTTTATTTTATTTTTATTTAAGTTAATTTTATTATTTTAATTGAGAAATAATAAATAATTAGTTATTAAATTTTAAAATTAATACTAATTAAATAACTTGAGGCATAATTATTTTATAATTAATAAATAAATTTAAAATAAATTAAATTTTAAGAAATTCTTAACTTGACATGATTAATAACTAGTAAGTTTAAAATTAATGTTACATTATTATTTAATATGTAATTAATATATCATTTTAAATTAATAAAAATTAATTTAATAAATCATTAGTTATTAATTAGCATAATAAAAACTAATTAAAATTTAATTTAATAAATTATTTTTCTTCTAATAAAATACTTTTTTATATTCTAAAACAAACATAACAAATTTTTAAAATCACAGAAATTGTAAAAGTGCTTGACTAGATTTAGAATGATAATTCTTTGATGTAGCACCATGATTTTTCCAGCACGCGTCATCAATAAAATTCAATCATATTGCACATATCTCGAGACATTCTTTTGAGCAAAGAATGTTTAAATTTTTATTAAGAGTCATATGGAACTTTGATTTCAGCAAGTTTATAGTCATAACGAGACAGACTCAATAATATCAAAATTGATTCAATTTGAGCAAAATCAATCCATGATCTAGCCGTTAAACTGTTTTGGAAGCTTTTTGGTCATTTTTGGAAGAAAAAATGGATGTCGAATCTGGCGTGCTTATAGTTTAATCAAGCATATCGACGAGATGAATCTAACGAACCCAAGATCACTCAATTGTGATATCATTAAGATACTCAAATGTCCATCAAACGTTGTATAATCAAAGGAAGCTCTACGGGACGTACAATTAAAGTGGTTCATATTCATGCATTTATTGCAGCTGTAACTCTATGAGAAAGAGCTTTAATGAGAATGAGCTGAAGTCCAACATCACTCATGTCGTTATCAACCACTGTCGATAGCCTTCGATCGTCGTCCATCCCTGCTGACCATTGACCACCATCTGATAGTTGCCTCATCGACCGTCGCACACTTCTTACAATAAATTCCTACATGCACCAATGTTGTAACTCCTAAGAGTGTTCATCCATTTCCCACATGTGGGATAATAGACATTACATGTAATATACAGTTTATAATATATTTCTTCAGCTGGGCTAGGCCCCATATTTTTTTATTTCTTTCTGGGTTTTCTACGTAATAATTTTTAGTTTCTCTACTGGTTGTTTCTTCTATCTAAGCGTGTATTAAATTCTCGTGCAACGACAAGACGATAATCCATTATTGTAAGACCATGGATTATCTAGCACGCATTAGTTTGGCGTTATTTGTGGGAAATGAAGTCCTGTTCAACACTGTCCTTCAACTTTGAGGCACCGAGCCCCTACTCAGTTCTTAGAGATGTGCGTCATCCAATTGGCGAAGGAACCACCTTTGCATTATGAAGATCATCTTTGAAACATTATTCAATATGAGGGGCAAGCTTCACTGCAATAGAATATCTAATCTTTTGGATTAACTCACCATAAGATTAATTAAATTGGCAATTGTATTGAAAGAAAAAAGTATTTGTATACGATTTTTATATAGAATTCTCATATATATGGTGGCCAGAGAATGCTTATCCGTCCTATAAAATATGATGCACAATCAATGCTTACAGAATCAATGCTTACAGTCAATCCTGTTCGAAAATCATGATGCATCTCAACATGACATTTTGTGTAAGTTGATTTAATATGTTGGCATTCAGTTCCACTATAAATGCGATACATAGGATCTTGAAAGCTATCCGTTTCTTTACTCTCCAAATTATCACCACTTTCTTGTCCTCTTACGTGAATTTAACAAAACAAATGATAACTTGTATCCCTTACAATACTATCATTTTAACCAACTTTAAATATCAAATTAAACTGAATTGAGCCTATATATTTTTATTCCTTTGTGGGAAAATTTATGATTATAGAGTGATATGTTAATATCACAGTATTGTACGAAAATTCAACAAACACATGGATAAAATAAGAACATATGAAGGAGACACCTGCAACTTTTAGGTTGAAAAGCCGAAAGGAAAAAATCATTTGAATCATCCCAATTGAAATTGTTTTGTTGTACATATATAAGTTACAAGATATTGCCTGCAAATAGAAATCACAAAGTAATATTATAAAAATGGGAGTTATCGACTTGACTTTTACTAAAGTAAATTAACAAAAAAATACTGGGGAAATGATAGCGACCTAGCTGCGGCGATGGAAGACCGTCGATGGTGGTCAAGTGATGGAAATCTAATATCAACTCTGTTAGCGACAGTGGTTTGACAATAGTGGCTCGGAGATGGTGACGACGACGTCAGCAAAGCAATGGTCGTATGGTGGTAAAAGCAATGTCAGCAATGGATGCAAAAGAATTCATTGTACAACGATTGAGAGTGATTGTAGTTGGGAGTAGTTGTCAAAACTTTTGTGCATCGGCTTCGAGGTGGGTCATTGCTTGGTGTTAAGAACGATGCACTAATTCGCATGGTGCCCCATTACTCTTCGACATTGGTCTTTACTATGTACAGTATTCTATTACTTTGCACACCCGTTCTTACTCCGCACTACGCTTCATTACTTTGCAGCATACATTTTGACTCTTATTTCATTATTCTACAACGTACGTCATAGATCCGCAGTGGGCTTCACTGTAACGAACATAAGGCTGCTTACTAAGGTTAACGGTGATTGACGAGCGATGATCGATAGTGGCCGACGATCATGAGAGCAGGAAGCTTTCGCTAGGTCTTCGGTCTGAAATGACACTGAGATTAAGCTTCATCTTCTTCCAATCAATCTTCAAGTCTAGCTATTTTTCCTTTATTTTATCGAGTATGTAAGTGACTTATCTGCAAATAAGGAATCCCAACCACTCCACCGGACAACCCAGAGAGATTTCATTGATCGAACAAAACTTTGTGGACATTTAAGTATTTTATCGAGATCAAAATTTACTGATATTTGACTTATTAAATTCGTTTTGTCGAGACGTCTGATTTGAATATAAGCTTGTCAAACTTACAATTCATTTGACATTCCAATTAGTCATTCAAATTTTTAAAATTAATTTAACGACGTGATCCAAACTTAATTTGACTAAGATTAAACCAATTTTGATGTCATTATGTTCGCTCGTCGAGCCAGTCAATTTGAATGTAAGTTGCTGAAATAAAAATACTTGATAATAAGTTTGAAAATTTTTTACTCAAGAAATGCCTTGACCTTTGTGCTACACATTGAGTAGTTTCATGCCAAATGATAAAAAATATTAAGGTCATATCAATATGAAAGATATTAGAGATATAAATATAAAAAACTAAGTTTTGATGTTAGGTGCATAAATATATGAGAATTGCCTTGTAAGTTTATTTAATCAAACATTATTTTCTGATTATTTTTTGAATTATGATATATTTAATTTTTAATATTTATTTATAGAATATTTAAATGGAATGTTTTATTTAAAATAAATTAATGCTAAATCTATGAAAGATAAATAAGAAAGTTGAAGCCACGAACGATTGAACTGCAATATCCAACAAAAATTTTCATGATCATTTGCTATTATCAGATTTTAAACACAGAAGATTTCAACCATCATTCATACGAGAAAATATTACATTCGGATAATCAAACTTGCAGATGATGGCGTGCATCACATCCCATCGTCGTGCCGATGAAAGCGGCCACGTTATCCTACATTTTATGATAGTTTTTTATCATTATTGCGCGATAAAAATTCAAGACCTTAAAATGAACTTTAAGGTCTTAACTTTATTAACAGATAAAATACATAAATGTAAAGGGATTATAAACACAGATTTTTATAGGAATATAAAAATTGAGTAATCTTCTACTCATTTTTGGGTATAAACATACAAAAATCTAATATCATTTATGCAATCTACAATTCAAGTGTTTGAACCAATTTTGACATAGTTGGATTCATATGGTCAAAAGATTCAAGTCAAATATAAACTTGATGAAACTAAATTTGAATGATACTTGCAAATAAAACTACTAAAACTAAAGTGACAGCACCAATAATTGCTTAGTTGGAGCAATAATAATGTACAGGAAATTACACATTAATATCTAACATTGAACCCTGTATCTGCTCCACACCATTCTGGGCTGGGGAAATAGAAAGCCTGTAGAGTTGCAGTGCAATGGAAAAGGGTTCTGCTTGATCAGGATTTGTCATCAAAATCTTTACCATCCCAACAGTCAACGCCTGTGATGACAGCTTTTCCTTCACAATTTTTCTTAATGCATCTTTATTTGTTTTCGGAACAATAAGGATATATATATATATATGTTCTTCTGTGTTATGGCCCTGATGTTGAGGATCAAGTGCTTGCCTTCAATTTTAATTTATTATCAGACTCCCCTCTTACAAAAAATCTCAGTTCTGCAGGAGCAACAACCAGATTCAACCATTCCTGTAACTCTTCCCCTTCCACTTTCTCCTTTTCTGATAAAATCATGTATATAAGACCATTCATAAAACAGATAAGATTACAATAATGTAACACAATAAATATATGCTGGCACTAGATCATAAGTAAATAAATAGATGGGAGAAGGCAGTAGAATTCTGAGTTCGCATAAATAGCACTCAAAATCATTGCTAGTTAACAAAATTGCATTTCATCTTGCATTCATTCTTCAAATTCTCGTCCAACTATTAAAATTCATAATAAAATTCCAACCCAAATTTATTTGCTTTTATTAAAAATCTCAAGCGGTTTTTTTCCCTCCCCTAAGTTTAATGCATTAAACGTCACCCACTTGATGATCCCGTTAAGAGAGTAGATGTTTTAGATTCAACTTGTATTAAGAAAGACAGAAGTAAATCTAAAAGGAATTGAGCACATCACATAAAAAAAGATCTCAATCAATTAGAATTAAATGAAAAGATGATACTCATTAGGACTCAATGGACAAAAAGTATTCATGTAGCCGACCCCACTAGGTGGCATAAAGACTAGTTGTTGTTGTCGCATTGTCAACATTTCATGTAATTTTAGATAAAATTAAAAATTTGTAACTTCATATTATTGGTAAAGTTTGTTTAAAATTCCCTAATTATTTATAGTTTATATAATTTATAAATCTCTTTATAAAATTAAATAATTACATAATCATATTAATTGTTTAGTAAATTAAGAAATATACATAATTTCACTAAAAGAATATATAGAGGAATATATTTCATTTTTTTTTAAATAAATTTATATTCCTTCTATGATCTATATAATCACTGTTAAATTTATAATTTAATAAATGACAATTAAAATAAATGATTATATAAATGATTTAATAGATCAAAAAAAGTTTGATATTCATTAATAAATTATGGGATGATTTACATACAAGAAAATTTATCCTAGTAATGTCAAACTGTCATCTAATGGGAGTGAAATCAAATACAAGTTAGTAAAAATAGGATAAAGTAAGTAGGCCTTAATGAGATAATTTACATACAAAGAAATTTAGTTATCGATGATGCAAACAAGAGAAGAAAAAATCCAACTAGAAAACATACAAGGATAAAATCTTAGCCAAGTACTCTTAATCACATGCATTTACTGTGATAGAAAGTCAAGTTCTGGAATATTTCGAGTAAAAGAGCATCTTCGCCGTCTTTATAGAGCATCTAAAAGGAGTAACATACGACTAAACGCAAAAAGGTGCCTTTGGATGTGAGAGAGAAGCTGATTGCTTATCATGAAGAAATAAAAAATTGAAGCAAGTTTATGTTGGAACATAATGAGAGAATGATATAGATTACAGAAGAATTTGATATTCAAATGTCCTTAAACTGTGAAAAGAGATCATTTGAATCAAATTATGGAACAAGAAGCATAATTATACCTAAACTAAACAGGTTTATGAATCATTTTTTTAATCAAGAAACTAAATAAGTGGTTACAAAAAAAGGAAAACACAAGGAAAAAAAAAAAGAGAATCAAAGAGCGCCTAAACAAGAGAACAAGGAATGGAACTATAGAATACAAAGCTAAATGATTTTATAAAGCAATCACCTTAATGGCGTGAAGTGGATGAGTTTTGACCACATAATAGAGGCTTTTGCACAATATAACCGTAACTTAAGATATTTGTCTAATAATGAGTGGAGAGTCCCACCATTTGAATGAGCACTAAAGACGCCTATAAAAATATTTAAAGAACACACAAAATTTGGCCAATAGAAAGGTTACACATTTATATTTAATGAGTGAACTGATCATAGAGAGAAATTTATAATGAATAGTTTAGTAACTTCACTACTAGGTTCGGTATTCTTTAAGTAAATAGATGTGTTGGAATCTTCAAAAGTTACATTGAAGCTCTTAGAGGTCCTTGATGCGCAAATTGAAAAGATAAAAAAAGAGAATATACTCAAAATTATAGATAAGCACTTTAACTATGTTCTTAAGGGTTAGTAATTTAAAAGAGTAGCATAAAAATGGATCCCTGACTTTTTGTAGAGTCATTTTTTAGTCTCTGACTTTATAAAAGTGCCAATTTAATCTCTAGACTGTTTTAATATGTTGAAATAGTCTTCTGTAAGGACTATTTTATCCACCATTAAAACAATCGAGAGACTTCAGCACTTTTATAAATCTGGGAATAAAATGACCCCATCTAAATAGTGAAGGGTCTATTGACATTATAATTTAAAATAATTTGTGTACCTTTAATTTTTATCACATAAGAGAGTGTATCTTACAAGTCAAATGCTTATGGAAAAGAGGAAGTGCATATACAAGGCACCTTAGTGTCACGCCCCATCATTGTCAAAGAAATGACAAGCTAAGCATGAGAAGTAAAACTTTAGAAGAGGCATGCAAGAACCTTCTAGAGCTAAGAAGGTGGATGAGAAAGCTCCACACAACTCTAGAAACGTCTACCCAATTCTAGAGGTCAAAAGAAGACAACACTCTATGAAGAACTCAAGAATGGAGAATGGAGAGTTTAAGAGGAACCTAGTGAAGTTCCTCTCTCTACTCTTCTACTTAGAGCATTTTGTGCTTCAAGTCCAAGCGTCGTGAGAGTTAGACTGATTTAGTGTCAGGAAAGAGCGCTAAAGCCGCACGGGTGACTTGAGGGAAGTTAGTCAGTGATATTAGGGAGCCAATTTCACTGATTAATGCTGGAAAATATTAAAAAGATTAATAAATTGGAAACATCATTAAGAAAGCTTTTAAGTTAACAGATTTTAGGGGTGTCAATTCACATTGACGGGTCAAGTTCCAGTATAACCCACTGTATACCCAACTTAAATTTCTTTGACCTGAATTTAACATATTAAAATATTAACTTGAAATCAATTCAACGCAAACTTGGTCCATTTAATTTTTTATTACATGTATCATATAATTTTCTTTACGTTTACAAGATCCAATTAATTCAAATGTGACTCATTTAGCCTAATAATATACCTCTTGTTTTAATAATAGTATTTCAAGCTTTTCAAAATGCGAACACAAATTAATCAAGTCAATTTGGAGTTGATTTTGGGTTATTCATGTTAGCTCGATCAAAATAATCAGCAGTTCTAACCTGAATAGTACATCAGCCCAAATACAAAATTTTCAAATAAGAATCATAACATATTATTGTGTCGAGCCATTTATTGGAGCACTTAACTTCTTTATAAGTGTAGAATTGATAAGAGTGACAAAACTAATCATCACTTGTTTTTTTACTTTATTGAGAATTGGACCTTATTTATGGTCCAATTGGTAAAAAGATAATATTGAAGAAGTCTAAGAGTTTATTTGTAAACGTTGCAATACCGTATTTAATTCCAAGTTATGAATGTACAAATTTGGATTTGAACAATTCTTTCTACATGGTATCAGAGCCTCAGCTCTAACCCTAGCAGTCGACAAGGTTGTCTGGGAGAGGACAATGCCATCGCGTGTGAAGGTTTGCAATAGCGATACTTGAAATGGGATCTAGCGAGACAGGATTGTCCGGTTGGAAGGATCGCGATATAGTAAGTCAAGCAGGATAGGACAACATAGTCGTGCTAGCTGGATCGTGAGAAGGCAACAACAGGATTACAACTATCTGGAAGGCAACGTCGTGATCGCTGCTCTCTAGGAAGACAACAAATGGACCACGGCTCAATCAACGGATCGTGGCGTGAGCCCTCGCGATACGGCCGCAATTGCAATAAGATGGGAAGTCAAAAACGTGCTCGGGTGTGCCCTAAGACTGAACAACATGAAATCAGATAAGTAGAGGAGAAAACTTTGGTTTTACATGCGTGAGAGACCAATGAAGACTTGAGGAAAAGTTAAATTGAGGATGTCAGAAGACGAAGATAGTGTTGGAGGTAAGGGTTTGGAGCTTCTGAGGAAATTAGATCCTAAAGTTCTGGAAGGACTTGATCGGGCAAATAGAGAGAGCTAGCATCTCAACAACAACTACTACCTCAGCATGTGCACCTATACAAGTGAAGCCGGATCTCACTCATGTGGATCTGAAGCTTAATGGATCGACCACATATCTAAGTTATTCTCGTCGGATCGTGAATGCTTTAGTAGAAAAGAAACTAGAGAGATATCAAACTGGGGACAAACCAAAGAGTGACAATACCGAGAGGGATAAGTGGAGGACAACACCAGCCTTAATACACCTGGCTACTCATCTCGATGGTTTCGTCAATTGTATCCTCAGTAGATGACATTCGAAAAGTGAGGAACATGGACACAGCTGAAGAGGATATATGCTGGGACGAGAACCACATGAGGGTGTTCCAGATTCAGTTTGAGATAGTAGTGGTACAAAATGATATATTGATTCAGGAATGCACCATAGAATTAGAGCGTCTGTAGACATATATTGATCACTTCTCACCGATGACCTGTGGCGATCTAAAATGCAAGAAAAGGGAAATCTTTACAAAGATCAAAACTATGCAGTTTATGGCCTATTTGAACCCCGCCTTTGATCAGAGGAGATCAATCCTCTTAGCTTAGTCGACCATCCCTTCACTGGATGACATTATTGCTACAATGATACAAGATGAGCCACATGAAGCAACATTATGAGTCGGGTGGATTTTCGGGTGCGCGACCAGCATTGGCTAAATCGAGCTCACGTATGATAAATGTTCAGGTTGAGAATTGCAAATGCTACAACTGTGGTGAAGTTAGACATCTGAGCAAAATCTATCCTAGGCCACCTAAGGAGAGAGAGATTGGTGGACGTGGACAGTGTGGGGGCGTGGACGTGGCTGTGATCGTGGCCGGGCAAATCTGATGGAAGCAGAGGGAGTGACAAGTGTGATTTTTACCAATGAGGGTCATGAGTGTCTGGAATTGTTCAAGAAGCAGAAAGCAGCATGAAATGGGTCTGATAATGCTTCCTAATAGCCATTCTAACAAAAATACTTATGTGTTCTTGCGTCTACTTCTGCTACAGAATCGTCAGAATGGATAGTAGATTCTGGTGCATCACAACGTATGATAAGTATTGTGACGCAGGTTCGGGGAAAGACCAGCCTGGGCTCGGTACAAGCTGGTTGGACCGGTCGATCCTCAAGCGAGGGGGTTGTCGCCCTCTTTTACTTTTTCTCTCCTTTCCTTTTTTTTTCATTTCTTTATTTTCTTACTTTCCTTCCTTGGTTCTTTCTAAATTTAAATAATTTCCTAAAATCTGAATCCTGATTTTATTTCATTCTCCTTCGTTATTTAAAACTTTCCTAAAATCTAAAATCCTATTTTATTTTTCTTTCTTATTTTAAATGTTTCTTAAAATGGTTCAAGCCTCTTTATAAATAGGAGGTGATATGCTTAGAGTTTGAGGTCTTGCTTTTATATCTAAATTCAGATTTTATCCTAGAGTTTTTCCTTTAATGGTTGTATTCAACGATGAGGGGGTGCTCCGACGGCAACCCCATCTGAGGTGGTGATTAGCTCTGCCATTCTCACTCCCTCCAGCTCCCTGATTGACTGCTACCGCTCCTGCATCCTCTCAGCCCGCACAGGGCTCTTCTCTGCTAGCAGAAGCCCACCGCACCTCCTCCTTCCTCTCCTGCAGACCGTTGGTTCTCACAGCCTTCTCCAGCACTCACAACAACCCCCTGTTCTCCAATCCGGCTGCCCCTTCTCCCGCATGCATCCTCCTTTCTTGCAGCTCCCTGCAGGCCGCACCTCCAACTGCTTCGTCCGCCTCCCCCTGCAGCTTCCCTGTAGGCTGCAACCATCACGTCTCCTTCCTGCAACTTCCCTGCAGACCGCAGCCCGTTGCCCATTTTGATCCAACCTCGCCAACGTTTCCTGCTTCTCCAGGCTACGTTTCGACGCCATGACACTCGCCGACTTGTTGTACTACTTCCTCCATAGTTGTTTGACACCTCTTCGGCCTTCACCATAACCATCGATCTAGTACGACCTCTCTGGTCTAATGCCTTGTCAAGCTTGGTATGTCTTCTTTGGTCGAGTCTTTATATGTAATCCTTTGTTTTACGCTTTTGCTTTGTCATTGTATTTCTTTATTTTGAGACTTTAATGTAACCACGTTTAAGTCATTAATAAAATTGTGTCTTGCGCTGTCATTTGGGTTAACTCCGGTATCATTTAATATCCGAGCTAGCCCAACCCTAATCCCATCTTAGAGTTTCTAGCATCCGCCCCTATAAAATCCACCACAACAACAATTTTTTTCTCTCTCGTTTATTATTTCTCTTCATCCTTTGTTCATTATTTTCTTTCCGTCCATAGATCCCTAATCGTCAACCATGCCGTCAAAGAGAAATACGCCCGAGCCTACCCGGGAAGAGATACGGCAAGAGCTCCACCATCTTCAACAGACTTGCAAAACTTGAAGAGTTAACACAGGAGGAGGTTACCTTTGACCGGGATTTGGAGAGTTGAAGGGAAGAAAGAAATGACGATCTAAATCCCTTCCATGGGGAAACTTTCAGTGATGAAGAAGGCGAACCACGGAGTTTCAGAATACAATATTAGAGGAGACCTAAAGAGGGATATCTGAATCCCCCTCAGTGGGAGACTCGCAAAGATATCTCATTTGGAGGACACAGAGACTTCAACATCAGTGTAGATATGCTAAAGTTCAAAGGAGGCATGAACCCAGATGAATTCATTGAATGATTGCAGGCAATTGAGCGGATATTCGAATACAAAGAGGTGCCCGAAGAGAGGCGGGTCAAATTAGCTACTAACACATTGAAGAAAAGTGCCTCCGTATGGTGGGAGGATGTACAGCTACAGAGGAGGCGAGAAGGCAACAATAAGATTATCAAGTGGGAAAAGATGAAGAAAAATCACGTAGACGAAATATCTCCCCCCTCATTATCGTCATGACATGTTTTTGAAATTTCACAATCTGAACCAAAGAGACCTTTCAGTGGGGTTCAAAGGCCATTTTGACCACTTATAACTAAAGTGTGATCTAATACAGCAAAGGAAAATTCAGTAGCCAGATACCTTGGAGGCTTGAAGCTGAGTATTAGCAATGCGGTGCAGCTATAGTCGTATTGAACGTTGGGGGATCTCCAAACACTAGTATTCAAAGTGGAAAGGCAGCAAAAGCAAAGTTGACAACCACCACCAACCAGGCAAAAACCAACAGTTGAAGGCACCAGCAAGAGCATGCCGCATGGAGTTGAGAAAATTAGTTCTGATACGGATAAAACCACCTCTAATGAGAAGAAGCCGACTACAGTGGCCGCCATAAAATGCTTCAGATGCCACAAATTTGGGCAAAAAGCCTCCAGCTGCCCGATGAGCCAAGTTGCATCTTTTAACGAGCAGGGCGCAGTGGAAGAGGTCAATGGGAGTAGATAGCTCAGGACCAGGGTGAGGTACATCATCTTCTTCCAAATAAAGGAATGATTCGCAATGGCTTTGTCATCATCTTCTCCCAAATAAAGGAATGATTTGCAATGGCTTTGCCACAGTATATTCTACACTCGTTGCATCGTAAACAGGAAGGTGCGTCATCTCATCATCGACAAAAGAAGCAGTAAGAATGTGGCATCGACTCAGATGGTCAAGAAACTAGGACTCACGACTCAAAGGCATTCTTAGTCATATTCACTGACAAGACTGAAGAAGAAAAACAGGATCAACATCAACCAACAATGCCTAGTAGAGTTTTCAATAAGGAGTTAGCTGCAGGATCAGGTATGGTGTGATGTGGTCCCATGAATCTCTGCCACCTATTGTTAGGAAGACCGTGGTAGTTTGACCGGAAGATTCAACACGATGGATTTAGAAACATGTATTCCTTCACCAAGGACGGAAAGTGCATTCTTCTACTTCCTTCGATAGAGCCCGAGGGCACAAGAGCCCTTACCAACATAGCAGCGGGATCAGTTTTAATGACAATCGATTCTTTACCACCATGGCCAACAACATGCAGGAAATTTCAGCCCCAGGAGATTAGACCGAAATGGAGGTATGCTCACAAGTGCTTTGGGAGACGTTACATTTAGTGAGACCCGGGTGTTGTCAGGATTAAAGACAAGGAACCAGAAGCTTCGAAGAATGAAGTTGAAGCTCCTCAAACCCAATGAGATTGATGCGGGTCTCGGGAGAGGACCGGCATGGGCTCGGTCCAGACTGGCTGGACCGGCCGGTCCTCAAGGGAGGAGGCGGCAACCGGCCGATCCTCAAGGGAAGGGGTATGGGGGTCTGCCGCCCCCTCCTTTTTATTCCCTCCTTTCCTTCTCTTTCCTTTCCTTCTTTTCTTACTTTCCTTCCTTGGCCCTTTCAAAATTTAAATCCTTTCCAAAATTTCGAATCCACATTTGATTTCATTCTCCTTCCATATTTAAAATCATTTCTTAAAATCTAAAATCCTATTTCATTCTCCTTTCCTATTTTAAATGTTTCCTAAAATGGGTCGAGACTCTTTGTAAATAAAAGGTTATAAGCTTAAAGTTAGGGATCTTGTTTTTATATCACAATTTAGGTTTCATCATGGAGCTTTTTCCCTTAAGGGTTGTATCCAACGACGAGAGGGGTGCTCCGGGTGTAACCATGTCCGAGGTGGTGATTATCTCCGCCGTTCAGACCCCTCCAGCTCACTGATTGACCTCCGTCACTCTCGTATCCTCTCATCCCGCACAGGGCTCTTTTCTGCAAGCATGAGTCCGCCGCACCTCCCCCTTCCTCTTCTGCATACCACCGGTTCCCACAGCCTTCTCCAGCACTGAGTTCTCCAATACAACTGCCCCTTCTCCCGCCTGCAACCTCCTTTCCTGCAGCTCCCCGCAGGGCGCACCTACAACTGCTTCATCCGCCTCCACCCCTGTAGCCATGTCTCCTTCCTGCAGTTTCCTTGCAAACCGCACCGTTCCCTGCCTGATTCTTCTGGCTGTTGTTTAATGCCATGACGACCGCTGACTTGTTATCTTACTTCCTCCATAGCCGTCCAACACCTCTTCGGCCTTCATCGCAACCAACAATCCAGTACCACCTCTCTAACCTCCCGCCTCATCAAGCTTGTTGTGTCTTCTTTTGTAATCCTTTATTTTACAGTTTTGTTTTGTGTTTTGTCTTTATTTCTTTTGATTCTTCATTGGAACCTCGTTTAAGTCATTAATAAAATTGTCTTGCGTCGTTATTTGGATTAACTCTGGTATCATACTGCTAGAGAGTTTTCTTCATATACTTTCCTAGCAGTACAATAGAGCATCAAAACTGTTGATGGCACATCACATGTAGTTCGTAAGGGTACAATGAGAGGTATCACTTATATGAAATTGTCCAATATTTTACATGCTCATTATTTTCGTGCAAATTTTTTATCCATTAGTGTCATTATTCTTCAACTAAAATGTGTTATTTCCTTTGATACCCCTAAAGTGATCTTCCAAGAGAAAGTGACCGACCGGACACTTGGGATTGGAACGTGGAATATTAGACTTTGGTACTTGGATCGAGAGGGTATAGACTCGGCGTTGACATTCATGCTAGAGAGTGATTGAGAAGGAGAATCTGAAAGGAATGTAGAGGATGTGTTGTTGCTGCATCAGAGACGCATGAGACACTTTTGCTTTAGTTTATTAAGAGATTGTATCCTTCATTGTATTAAAAAAGCAAATAAACAAAAGCTTGTTTGTGATGCTTGTGAGTTTAACAAGCTTATTATGAGCTCTTATATAATTTATGGGAAAAGAAATTTTGATGTTTTTGACTTGAATCATTTTGATATTTGGGAACCTTGTTCTATAAGTTTTATGAATGGTTATCGATATGTTGTGACTTTTACTGATTATTTTCTCGTGTTACTTGGTTATATTTGATGAAAAATAAGAATAATATTTTTGCTTGCTTTAAAGGCTTCAACAAGACAATCCAGATTTAATATAGTACAATAGTGAATGTATTGAAGTATGATAATGAGACAGAGTATACTAACAAAATATTTGAGGAATACTCGTCAGTTCAGAAGATATAACATCAAATCAAATGTTCATACACACCGGCACAAAATGAAGTAGCACAAAGGAAGAATAAACAACTCCAAGAGGCTGCCCGAAATATGATGATCACAATGAATGTCCTGAAGCACTTATAGGAGCAAGCAATTTCAATAGTCGTCGAGCATCAAGTGTGTTGAATTGGAAGTCTCTGTCAGATGTCGAAAGGAGATAATAACAGGATTCTCCTACTGAATGTCTTTGGTTGTGTATGTTTTGTGAAAGATAACAAATCATCGATATGAAAGCTGAATCCCATAGCTCTAAAATATGTGTTTGTAGGTTATTTTGTAACCCATAAAACATATGTTTGCTTGAGCCCGATAAAGAAGAGATTGTGAGCATAGATGTGTCATTTAGAGAATTGAAATCGTACTAACCCAGGAGGTGACCTCACCTTTCGGTGACTCACCCGATACTGGAGATATGAGACAGGATGGGGTGAGTAGCAATGGTGAGAGAATGATACACGTGGGAGCAGTGCCTTGTCCTGTGATGCAGGAGGAATCAGTTGAGAAACCGGAAAAGGAGAGTGATGGAACGGTGCCTGTAATGCAGGAGAAAGGAAGCAAAATAATTGAACGGTGCCTGTAATGCCACTTGTATCAGCTAGTCCTGTGTCCCGATCTTCTCCAACCCTTGGGACACCTACACCATCCACCTCCGACTCCGAACTCCAAGTTGATACGATTCCTCCTCCTAACTCCCAAATTTTAAGGAGGACCTCCCGCAGCAATGCAAGACATTCTCCGAATCCTTTTGGGTAGGAACTTGACATTGCTAACTTTGATTCATATTCTAAAATATCACATTTACATGAAACATTTATTACATTTTTGGACATGGTCTCTGTACCCAAATGTTGGCAGTTTGTTAATGAGAATTTCAAGTGGAAAGCGGTTATGCATAAAGAGCTTAGGGCTCTCAACAAAAAATCGAACATGGGAGATAGTTCCATTACTCGTGGGGAAAAAAGCAGTTCGGTGCAAGTGGATCTTTACAGTAAAGAAAACTCAAGAAAAGAAAGTGGAGCGGTACAAGACAACTGAAAGTGAAAGGGTACAGTCAATCATATGACATTGACTGACAAAACATTTGCACCGATAGTAAAGATGAGCACAGTAAGGAAATTTGTTTCTCTCAGAGTGAATGGTGGGTGGAAGTTACACCAACTCGATGTGAAGCATTCATTTCTTCATGGTGAGTTGCTGGAGAAGGTATGTATGGAGATACCACTAGGATTTAGTACAATCCAGACAGTGAGCAAGGTGTGTAAGTTCAGGAAGTCACTGTATAGCTTGAAGTGTTCCTCTGAAGCATGATTTGACAAGTTTAGAAAGGTTGTGGTAGACATGAGATATCAACAAATCAATGCAGATCATACGGTGTTCCTTCGACAACATGAAGGTCCCACCATTCTCCTTGCTATGTATGTTGAGTAATCATTCTCACCGGTGATGATGAGACAGAGCTTGCGCATCTAAAACTAAGATTGGGCATTGAATTTAAGGTGAAGGATCTTGGACATCTCAGATACTTTCTTGAGATTGAAGTAACCCGTGGAACTAAGAAGAAAGTTTTGCCTCAGAGAAAATACGTACTATATCTCCTCACAGAGACATGCACGCTGGGATGCAAACTTGCAATCTCTCCAATTGACCTGAAGGCAAAGCGGAGTTCAGAGGCGGAGGAACCAGTTGATCATGAGAGATACCATAAATTAGTAGTTGGTTTGCTCTATATGTGTCACACTCGACCCAACATCTCTTTTGCAGTGATTGTGGTGAGCCACAACATGCATGATCCAAGGAAGGGTGGATATAGTGTACCAAATTCTAAAGTCTAGGGATAGGGTTGATCTTCAAGAAAAATGGGCATGTAGGCATTGACAACTTTTAATAAAAAATGTTCTATCACCAGTTGGATGACATATGCGTAATGGGCTCACATATCAGGTATGTGTTTAAAGGTATTTGAGCTTGGATAGTTGGCACTGACTTCGAGAGGCACATTGCTAATGGCCCAAAACTCTGTAGTCCTAAGCCTACTCAATGAAACTTGAAACATATAATATTTGTCAAAATAAAGACCTTAAATAATTTTGAATTAATTCATAATTATTAGAACCCCAAAAATAATAGTATGATGTATTTAGTTTGGGTATTTACATACATATCACAATTTACATCTCTAGCACCTAAATTTTGTTTTTTACAATTATACCACTTGAGTCTTTCATATCACAAAAAATATTGCTTATTTAACTTTTAATAAAAGATGAAAGACATCTTTTCAGGCCTTTCTAAGGTGTTATACATTGATATTTAGGTGTAAGATATGTAAATACATAAAAATTGAGTGGTATTATGTAAATCTTCCTATTTAGTTTGACATAGGCTTGCATCTTTAAGTAGTTTAAGTGGTTGCCAAGAGTCAAGAGGACGTGTTCAACAAAGATGGAATAGAAACCAAAATTAGCGACTTCTAAAAGTTGGTAAAGTGGGCTACTTTACTGTGAAGTGCCATAAGCTTGGGATCTACAAATTTATTTTGAAAAGTGTAATATGAGTTGGGTCTGATAACGCAGGCATTACTGAGTTCCAAAAATTTGTTAAATCATCATAACCTGATGAAATTTCAGAAAACATATCTATTAAGGACCCATTTGGCATCACTTTTGTTTTATGCTTTTATTTTTTTTCTTTATTATTTTATTTTTTTGTTCTTGAAAACATGTTTGTTTAACATAACTTTCTTCTCTTTTTTTTTCAAATCAACTTATGTTTAATGACATCTGAAATGCCTAAAGATGTTTTGAGATTTTTTAAAAACAACTCCTCTATCAAACATGTTTTAAATCAAAACATAAAAAATAAAATAAAAATAAAAAATGAAAAACAAAAATACAAAAGTAATCCCAAACAACGCTTAAGCAAATGAAATGACTGAGTGACCAAATATTGGCGTAGTCAACTGTTTCAGGAGGCTTATGACAGTTTATAGCATGATCAACTAAGGAAGACCATAAGATATTCAAATATAACCATAACAAGCATCTGCTTAGATAGAAAAGGGCAATATAAACCAAAAGAAAAACAAGTCAAGTCTACCTTCTAGATGAGCTCCTAGTCCCTCCAACACAGTAGGATTGGCATGTACCACTGAGAGAGCAACTTCAAGAGCAGATTGAAGAAGTGTCTTTACCTCTCTTTGCACAAGATCAACCAGATGGCCCTATATTTTCAGTACTTAGGTAAGTCTTATCTTCTATTAGCTCAGTAATGAGAAATGAAGAGTTAGTGGAAACGGAACCTGATCTCTTCCCCAACCAGCTGCACCACCAGAATCATCAAGCCCCCCACCAGATAATGTTGCAAGTGATATGGGACCTATAGTCTGATTGAGACCATATTCTGCTACAGCTTTGTAAGCAATATCAGTAGCTCTCTTTATATCATCAAGAGCACCAGTTGATATACGACCAGAATAAACAACTTCTTCAGCTGCACGTCCACCTAGAAGGGTGACCAAACGGCCACGCAATTCATCAATAAAGAGAAGATACCTATCCTCTGTTGTAGGTGGGATATATGTGAAGCCCAATGCACCTCCTGACCGAGGCAATATGCTCAGTTTCTGATAACAGAAACCATATAATATTAATTTACCTGATGTACTTTAACGTTAAAAAATCTTCCATATTATCTGTATAAAAGAAGGCGTTATTTCAATTCACCTCAACACGCGGCTGTCCAGGAAGCAAAGTAGCAACAGCAGTTCCAACAACTGCATGACCTGCCTCATGTCGTGCAACAACAGCCCTTTCGCTACCTTGCAGTTTTGCATGCTTCTTCTCTATACCCTGGAAAGATCCTTTCTTAAAGGTTATATTTAATAATATAAAAAAAAGGAAGACGTGCTAAGGGAAGCAAAGAGGAGTAATAAAGACCATGCAGAGAGTTTGAACTGCTGAATAGAAATATAGAAATATAAACAGAAGTTCAACTCTAACGCCAACAACACATTAATAACGAACTCTTAATCTCGTTATTATAAATGGTAATGAAATAAAAATAGTTTACCTTATTGCAAGACAAATACCATTAAACATTTCTTTTTTAATAAATAGTAAACTTACAGAAAAATTTAGATAACACTCGGACTGTTAGCCTTAACAAGCAACTTCTGATCTAATAGCAAACAATAGCTGCAGGACTTCATAAAGAATCACAGTGTAAGGCACCTTGGGTTGGTTAAAAGTCCCTTTTTCCCATTAGAAAAGGCTCCAGCACAAGTGAAAGAAATTTGAGCTAGATAATGGGGCATTCTATCATCACGTAAAATTTCATGAAAGGAAAAATTAGAGCAGATAAACACTACATGAAAAAATAACATGGAATACAGCAAGGAAAAAAATAAAAATTTAAGCATTGCTAGTCATTCCGACAATTCTACAATCACTTCGAGAACACCAGTAGGGCTTTCAGGCAATAGTCGAGCGCTATATTTTTGTTTTTGAAGGTCATCCTATATTAATCATCAATGGAAAATCAAAATCCTTCAATATTTATAGAAGAGAAGTTTTCATATCAAAGAAATCTGTTGGTAATATATGGCCTAGTAATAGTAGTGACCAAAGGTAAAAAAAAAGATGGAAATGCTGCACCCGTCATTTACAAAAAGTGACGCCAAACAGATCCTTTCATTTTATGCCCTACTAAAATGGCAAGGGCCCAAAGGAGAAACGATATGCTCAACAGACAAGATTTATGACATGTGACACCAAACAGACATTGGCAAGTCTGGTGACCATATGAACGACTGTACATTTGTAAAGATGATGGTGAATGTACAATGTTAATATAAAGAAGAATATTTCTCACAGCAATAGAACGTTCAACAGCCCGAATGAAATCAATCTTTTCCACAACAACTTTATTTAATCTTCCAGCTAATAGAGCAGCTTCATTGACCAGGTTTGCTAGGTCTGCTCTGCATAACTCCAATCAAATTAAACCAGTCAAGAATAGAAGGAAAAGGAAGCTTTTAGAACAAGATGAAACGGAACAAAACCCTTACCCAGTAAAACCAGTAGTCATTGATGATATTTCACTAAGATTTACATCCTCCCCTAAAGGGAGCTCTTTTTTGTTAATGTGAACCTTCAGAATGGCTTCCCTGCCAACCCTATCAGGAGTCTCTACCTATAATCCACGACAATGCACAACATTTTTTTTTATAAGAAAAGAGTCTGATACATATCTTTCACCTAATAGACTCAAACAAAAGCCAGAATTCCAACCATCACAACCCGATCAAATCTTCCAGGACGACGAAGTGCAGGATCCAAGACATCTGAACGATTGGTTGCACCAAGCACAATAACAGCAGAGCTGCTTTCGAATCCATCCATCTCCTGGTAAATGAACATCAAAGTACATGACAGTAGAATATTGTTGCTAAGAGCAAGTTCAAGAAAAATTGCAAGGTATCGTCCTCACTGTGAGCAGTTGGTTAAGTGTTTGTTCACGCTCATCATTACTGACAATACGAAATCGACCATCACGGCTTTTCGCAACAGCATCTATCTGGAGGGAAAAGCATACAAGTTGTCAGAAAAAGGAATTGAGAATAATGAGGTCGTTTAAATACTTATCGCTTATGGAAGCATTAACCCCACCTCATCAATGAAAATGATAGACGGTGCTTCTTTCTTTGCCCTTGCAAAAAGATCTCGCACACGAGATGCACCCATTCCAACATAGAGCTCCACAAATTCGCTAGCAGAACAACTAATAAAAGGCACTTCTGCCTCCCCTGCCACTGCTTTTGCTAGGAGTGTCTTGCCAGTCCCAGGAAGACCCACCTGCAAAATAAAAAATTATTTGAAAAAAGCATTTTTACGGAAATTGCACAATAAAGGCACTGAGGCTGATCTCACCAAAAGAACCCCTCTTGGAGGACGTGCTCCAAGTCTTATGTATCTGTCCGGGTTCCTAAGGAATTCCTACATTGGTTATACATAAATAATGACCTCACCATTTAAAGAAAATAAAAATAAAAAAGTTAATTCTTAAAGTGCATAACCTACAACAATTTCTTCAAGCTCTTCTTTGGCCTCATCAACACCAGCCACATCAGCGAAGGTTATCATACTAGCATGCTCAGCTACTTTTGTTCCACCAGAACGTGAAGTCTTCCGAGTTCTCAACTGGCCAGGTGACTGTTGGGAGTTAAAAATTTATGGTGACGTTACAAGCATTTCTAAAATTCAAATCAATGAGTAGCAATTGAATATAATATGAATGATCACGTAGTACCTGGGAGAAACTGATGGGGAAGCGCTGCAGAAGACCAGCAAGTACAGCAATATAGAAAAGAGCAATCTGTTGAAAGGATGAGAAAGAGTTGAAAGACGTGTAAAAATTGTTTGAACCAGACAAGTATATTTATTTTAAAACAAAAAATGATATATGATATCACTGTAAATTTCATTTTGAACCACCACGTCAAGGGGCAATTAGCGATGAACATCCACTCTTTTAAATCCTTAGCTTAGGTACCCTCAGATTTCGCAATATCTCCTACCCAGAGCACAAATTTCACAGTTCAAGATAAGCTCGAGTCCCGCCTGCCTGGCTATTCAATTCCCACTCGCCTAACTTCTCCCAAGCCAGCTTATTTTTTATATTATCTTTGGTGCTGAAATAGTTCTTTTTGCTGCAGGTACTTTGAGGCCAAAAACCCTCTTGATTGATTGATGCCTCCTAGTTTTTAATACGTTTTTGCATGGGCTTTAGATCCCCTTTTTTATTGTTTCTACAATATTTTTATTATTCATAGTAGTAGATATTAGCCGGAGCAAGGAAATGAATGTTTGCATTTAATTTAAACAATTTTTTTTTTTTCAAAAGGAAAATCATATATTTTATGATGTAATGTTTATTCTTGCAATCTTAAAGCTCTGCACATTTACTATTTAAATCAAAATGCTATAATATTTGTTTTTGATTTTCAATATACTATTATTTCTATAAAATTTTAACTCTCCCATTTAATAATTAATAAATAAAAATTGTTTAATCTATTTTATATTAATAAAATTTAGTTAATTATATTATAAAAAATATATTTGTGAGAATGTCACCAAGTTTATATCAATGGATTCAATTAAGATGGCAATTTAGAGCAAATTTATCGAACACCTAGGTTTTAATCCACAACAATTATTATTATTATTATTATTATTATTATATTATTATTATTATTATTATTATTATTATTATTATTATTTCTGAAATTCTAGCTAGAAAGACTTTTATATGCACCATCGAAAAAGTTCGGACAATCTATGTTAACTCATTCATTTCTAATTTGAAATTGACTAGATCAATATAGTTTGGCTTTAAATTAAATCAAGGCTTGAATTGTTTGATTTCTAGCCAACTAAATTTTAGTTAAAATCAATTGTTCAATTAAAATTTATCTAATTTTTTGTAATATGCCTATATACATATCTATGACACTATACTTTTTAAACCACAAAACATTTTTAAATTTGACCATTTACATACATACCACCCAATTCCAATATATTTGAAAGAATTATCTGGAATGTTGTTTCAAATATTTATTAATAGATTCTATTAATACATATTCAAGGGAGCATTTTTAATAGATATAAATATGAGATTTGAGTTTAGGTGCTTCAGCTAGTCCCTTGCATCCATACAGCAAGCGTGCATTCACTTGCAGTCCCACCTTGCATGTGTGTACCCCATGCTTCCAATCACGCATCTCTCAAACTAGGCTCATCACCAAATACAAGTCAATTTTCTATAGGAGTAATTCATTGAGTCTTACATTTTCACTTATTATTTTATTGGATATTATGTTAGATGTAGTTATAAATAAATCTTTATTTAATTAATTTGCGGCCCCTCTATAAAAAATTTCTGGCACCGCCACTGGGTACCCCACCTGATAATTCATGGTCATTCAGTTGATAAAACCATTGGTTGACAGTGAAATAATAGAACTACTCTTACCATATAATATCCAAACCCCACCTATATTTTGTCCCCAACAAGTTCAACTACTTTATATGGCTCCTTTGGTTGACTTGCACTTTTAATTGATAAAGGAATATTAGAAGAGTCTGATACAAAATATTCTCTACCTTTCTAAAATTTTATCCCGCATAAATGCAAAATGTTTTGTGAAAGACCTTCTTATGATGGTGCCCTTAATTTAAAGTAAAATATCAAAAATACCCTCATGGAGAATCCTTGTCTAGCTATCCCTCCATCTCTATTGTATCTGATTGAGATTGGGGATGGACTCCTTCCGTATCCCTTGCGGATGGGCTCTCACACACACAGTGCCACCTCCAAAAACTTATTTGACATTAAATATAATGAAATAAGGGTTAAATGATATATATATATAAATGATTTCATTTGAATTTAAAATAAAAAGGGAGCTATTGAGAGTGACAAGAATCATATGAATTCAGGATTATTGATTGCATGCATAAGTAGTTCATGGTAAGGATTCCTGATTGAATGATACTTTAAATTATTTGTGTTCAACTACGAAATGGAAAAGAAAATTTCATATTATGCCATCAATAACTCTAAGCTTATGTTAAATTTTAATCAACAAAATGATAGTTTAAACTACTTGGAGGCTAAATGGTACGTAAGCTATAACTTTGAAGTAACACAAAGTCGGAACTAAATAAACTTTCTTAAATAAAGTTATATAATTATCTCGCTCTATATTTATATCATATTGATGAATCTTGATATGTTTGTGAATCACACCAAAGGAATAGAGTATAAGACAGGAGATAGTGGAGAATGGGAGCGGAGGGAGGGATGCACAGTAGTGAACAGTAAGTTGAATTGTTGATTAACCCATTCTCATTAAATGATTCCCCTATTTATAGAGAAAATGGTACAATAAATGAAATTATATGTTTGTTCCTACTTTAATGAGGGCGGTACAAGATATTTTAAGTATTTTTTATAAATAAATCTACGACTCCACTACCCTCTAACTTGATCAGTTGAAATAAGTGGGTCTTGGTTAGGCAAGACCTGCTTATCCGATTGTGTTGAATCGGAGTTTCCAGTCAGCCCTTGATGACCTTCAAGTCGACAAGGCTTGGCTCCATCGGCTTCGTTTTATCGGTCGGTCTTCTAGTTTGATTGCAGCTATTGATCCTTGGGTGATGAGCTCCAATCGCGAGAATGAGAGTATGATATTGAGCGGAGCGTGAATAACCGTAACCAGATTAATAGCTCACTCATTGATGAAGGGTTTCTCCGAGATGCTACCTTTTTTAATGTTGGTTAGGTTATAGCCAAACTCTTGGCCACTAACGAATCTCAGGGGCATCTGTGAGGTGGTTGGGGATACTGAACTCTTCCCTTGAGCTGGGTTGTGGTGAGAGGTAGATCGATGCCTTTGTTCGGCTTGATTAGCCTTAGTCCTTATTCTGGTTGGCCTCTAGCCTCGGTTTAGCGGTTGGGGGTTGCATTTGGTCTAATAGGACCTTCGGACTTCCGCTAGTGAGGGCCCCTTAGCTGTATTTTTTTACTCCTGGCTTATTGGATCTCATCAAGATTCGTCTTGATGCGTTTTTTGATGTACACATAAACTAAACTATACATGTAAACTTGCTTAAAGATTATTACATAAGCCAAATTTGAGAATAATTTGGTATGAAGAAAAGTGTCAAGCCACAAAGAACTAAGATGATCGGTTAGTAGTTAGTACCGGAGTTGTATGCTTAACCTTCTGTTTGGCTGATAGGGATTAATCAAGAGGAAACTAATGAAGCTTGTTAAAGAAGTGACAAACCAATCTTCAAAAGCTTCACAATTGGATATTAGAAAGCTTTAACTCAGAATCCAAATGACCATGTCAGTAATCTCACTCCTAAGTACTAAAGTTCCTCTAGACTCATCGCACATAGATTTCACTTGTTTGTAGAACTTTCTTTCAATAGAACGTCCTCTAAATTATATTATGATTGCACAAACTTTTCATATCGATATGAGTAAAACATGCAATGCTACATTGTCTGGTAATATAAAAAATGGCATGATCATTTTATAGTTCATTTCAATGAATCCAACATCATGCCACTACTATAAATATGAAATTAAATTAACTTTACAAGTCATGTGGATGATTTCAAATGCTATGTTACTATTATAATTGTGATTTCATATGCTTTGCAACTACTATGATTATGATTTCAAATGTTATGTTAATGTTATGATTTGATATCTAATCCCATGACAATTGCTCCTACCGTTAAAACTATTGAATGGAAATGGGTGTGCAAGAAAAACTTATACATGTGTGAATATTTTCATGTGCATGTTGACAGATGATATTGTGCACATGATCATCTCCTTTCTGCCACTCAGAATAGAAGATATAAGAGTTGCACCCCATTATGCCTAGTAGGGATGTATAAGCTAGCAGTAAAAAATCAAATTAACTAATCACTAAGAATAACATATGTATGAACCGTTCCTCAGTTATGGTGATGGGAGATACATTGGAAAGCGACTAGTAAAGTTTACAACATGTTGATATTACTAGGGTTCTCAAGATAGAATGTATTGATAGCAATCTTGCGATGCTAGAACAATTTCATATCATGCTTTGGTTTATGGTAATGATAATCAAATGCTAATATTAAGCTACAGCCTATGCATATGATATCAATGTTAAGTCAAATGCTATATTCACTCCATGTTCCATGGTTATGATGCACGTGTCAACTATTATAATCACTCTACAGTCTACACTTATAATATCTTTAAATCTAAAACTAAAAACATGATATTATCACGACCATGATCCCAATGTCAGGATATCATGCTAAGTTCTCACAATTATGACATCTAAATAATATTTCATGCTGTGATTTCACACTAGTAATATTTCACAATAAGCTATTGCTTTTTTCCAATCAATTTCCTCAATCATATGTACTCAAAGGCATCTCTAATCACATGTATTCAAAGTCATTAAATAACTGCATTTGTAAAAAATCTGTGCAAGTCTATACTAATTTACTTAAATGGTCAATGAACAGGAAAGATATTTCTCCCCTTTACATTTAACTTACTCTTACAAACCTAGGATTTATCAATATTACAACCATTTTGTGCATTAAAAATCAGATCCGTTTATCAGTTTCCTGGCTCAACCGTCAGTTTTGACCTAACACGTAACTATGCATCCCAAAAGAAAGCTATAAATCCAATTTCTTTGATAAACAGACAATTATTGAAAATTTCAAGAGCAAGATATGCGAAATTACAAGAGAATAACACATAACTATGCATACCCTAACTAAAAGCTAGCCCGACATGCATGCAATTATGCGGGACCACGTATAACTACTTACCATCTCATAGTCACACATAAGGGACAACAAATTTACAATTGAATTGACAAACTATACAAAATATCAAATAGACAACTAAAGCGATCACATTGTAAAATAAAGTAATTAGTCAAACCTGGTCCTAGCAAAGCATTATATAATTATCAAATGAAATTATGAGACTCCTCCAAACAAGATGGGCATACTATGCCATGTCACACTAGATTAAAATGTCATTTTAGGTGAAGACACCGCTACATGCCATATTATAAATATATCTAGGGGAACTTTAAAAAAAAAACCTCATGCATTCAAAACTCAAAATATCTAAAAAAATAAAAAAATTTCTAACAACATGAATAAATGGCTCAAAATATTCCCAAGATCTTTTAGCAAGGCTAAAATATAAACTACACAAATTTTCATTCGTTAAAATTCTAAAAATACCTAAAAATTGCAATCATTAAGAGGGAAAGAAAATTAAAAAATAGAATAAATGTTTGGATCGGATTCCTTACCATCTAAAGGATGCGGGTTTACACAATAAATGACATAGTGATCCTTTTAAGCGTATGCATTGGCCTCTCAAATGCATTCAAGGGGTCATAATGAAACATGGAACGCAAACCTCAAAAAGTATTCCCAAGTTTACCTAAATGGATCTAGCTATACAAGACAGTAACTTGCCTCCGATTACAAATTAGGTGTCCCAAATCAATGCAACTGCTATTTCCTCAATTCATATTCCAACATGAAAACAGAATCAAGGCAATTTGAGGCATGATAAATCAATAATAACATGTTGTCTATGACAATTTTAAATAGTAGTGGCAACCCCGCTAGGGTTGGCCCCAAATAAATTGAATTCTCTCGAAAGAGGTATCACCAGAATAGTCAATCATTAGCTCCCCCAATGGTCATGCATTAACCTATTAAGTCAACAACAAAATCTTTGCTATCCGAGGTTGTCCACAAAATTGCCCTTCTTAACATGTTTTTTCATATAAAGTTTACCATATCAACGTTAAAAAGAAGTTCATAGTTCTAATAAAGCCTCTGTATAAAAGAATACATAAAGCCTATAGCCATCTCAATTTTTACAAGGACCAGTCAATAGGCTATGAATGATGGAACCATAGGATTCTTCTCAATTTTTACCACCATTCCTCCACCTCCTCATCTTCATTGAGTAAACAATGACAACTCCACACAAAGTACATGAAGACATCAAGCATCCCCAATTAAGATTTTTTTTTATTATTATTATGTGGTTAGGCTAGGTAATTAGTCTAGAGAGTTTGTGCCTATGCAAACCCTAGAAACAAGAATATTGTATTTGATGAGCTGAAATTTCCATCAATTGCATTGAAAGAATATTTCTAATCCTCTAAAGATCCAAGATGAGCACTTAGAAGAAAATAATACATAACTATTCAATAAAACGTAAATGAATAAATATCATATTCCTGGTTCCAAACTGTTATGAAATTTTAGCTTCAAAATGAAAAAGGTAATGGGTTCAGTTTGACAAACAATACGTTGACATAAAAGTTTCTCGTTTTTTTAGTATATGATCTAACCCATTTAAGATTTCCAAGAAATACTGATTTCCAAATAAACATTTTAAGCAAGTAAATGACTATATTGCAAACAACAGAATAATGCACCTACACATGTTATAGAAATCAAACTTCACAGAGAATAAGTGATAGATGATGCTCAGTTTTAAGAAGACTGCCTCTTGCAATAATGAATATTCACATTAAATGTTAAATGAACTATCTTTTGCATGTGTATAGCCATAAAAGCATAGAAATCATACCAATGCTGAGTTCAATAAGCCACCAGATCGCTTATCTGGTGAACCAAATTCAACCTGATTTTCGAGCATCTTCTCATACGGTGTCTTTATATCAGCAGGCCGTGTGGTTGTGTAGACAATTCTCTTAGTTGGAGCCACAGCTTTGATCAATGATTCAGCCTCCAGAGACCGGCTGACAGCACTTTGATCAGCCTCTGCACTTCCAGTCTCTGACCTCAGTCTGAACATGATGTGAACACCATCAACCTCCACTTTTTGCACCTGATCATTGTTAATCTTGCTCATGAAATCACTAAAAGGCACGCTGATGTAGGTTGGTGGAGGCCTAGGTTCAGAACCAGGCAGAGGAATTCCAGGTCGAAGTAGTCGCATAGCAAACATCACAATCCCAAGCTGAAGAAGAAGAACTCCAATCTCCTGAGCCTGGATTATCGGTCGCCATTGCCATTTACCTCCCTTCCACCAACTGCCCTTCCACTTCTTCTCCCTTCTTGGGGAAGGAGACGAAGAAGACTGGGAGGAAGGACTCGACGGGGCATTGATGCCTTTGCTATTCTTTGACGAGGCTTCGTTGTTACTGTCACTAGTGCTAACCTTGGATTCCGAATCCTTCTCAGAAGAGTTGTTTGCCCTGATCTTCGTTTTCTCAACCCAGCGCCGATTTTTCAAATGGGCGCCCAAAGCATCAAAGCCCTCCTTCAAAATCCTGTTTTTATGTGATGTCGGGGTAGAAAAGAAGGTTTGGGAACTTCGGCCAAGCCAAACAGCTTCTCTTGAGAAATAGCTGTATCGGCACGGGCAAAAGATGGACCGGTTGCCGAATTCAGCATATTTGATACGCAAGCCGGCATGGAAATAGACAGTGGCCATAGAATGTTACAGGCACCTCGCAACTGAGAATAAAGTTTCTCTCCACTCTTCAGAAATTGGATAAAGCGAGCAAAGGCCTGAGCATATAAGCATTACAGAAACCGAACCAATAATCGAGAGCAATAGTCGCGGAGAGCTTGGAACAGGTATAAGGCCCCAATAAATAAAAATCCTCACCTAAAGCACCGGCAAGGCAATCAGATCTGGAAAAGCGTGCCGAACAAAGTCTACGAGCATGATTTCTAGCAGCAGCCGACTCTGAGAAGCCCCGAGCAAGAAGAAGAAGAGGAGAGCAAGCAACAGTGATGCTGGACGCTAACCTGAGCAGAGCATTTACTATATATATAGGTCAAAGATCAGATGATCCGCCGCCGAAGAAACAATTTGCTCAAAAAATGGAGCAAAATTACAAAATATTAGAGAAAAAATTTGCAGAGGCAGAGATTGCGGGGTTGAACTTAGGTCTTAGGTTTTATCTCTGGGAATCGTCGACAACGCCCGACGGTGATTTGAAACTTAAAATTTAAGTAATTAAAATATTACGATCAATATTTTGGATGTTTGATATATAACTTTTTTAATGTTAAAATTACTATATTAAATTTTTAAATTGCAAATAAAATATAAGAGAGATAATTTTGATGATAAATGTAATACTTTTATTAGATAAGTAATAGAAAATATTTTAAAAAATTATATTCTCCATAAAATAAAATAAAAAAATCTCGCTCGAATTGTGTCATTAAATAAGAAAATAATTCGCAGCTCATCAATGGTGTTAATCTAAATTAATTTAAAAAAAATTATTTTGAATAGATTATTACTAAACTATTCAAAAATATTTATTTATTTATAATTTAATTAACTGTTAAATATTTTTATAATTAAATTATATTTTATAAATAATATACTATAACTAAAATATTTAAAATAATAAAATAATATTATAAATATATATATATATATATATATACATCTCTATACTATGTATACATCTATACATACATGCATACATACATACATACATACATACATACATATATATACAGATATATGTATACATTTATATGTGTGTGTGTGTGTGTAATACATAGTGCTCAATTCATATGCATTTACATTGCTAGCTCGAACTTCAATTGTACATATCACTTTACTTATATATGACAATGTACATTTCAATTTTTAAAAAAGTATAATAGTGATATTTTTTATGTGATATGAAATATTTGATGATGTAAATGTAAAAAATAAAGTTTAGTTATTACATATGTAAATGCATAGAAATTGAATGGTATGCATCTAAACGCCCCTAAATTATTTTGGCTTGTACAACATATTTGAGTGTGTTAGTCTGAGTTGGGTTAAACTAGAGCCAATCAAATTCATGAAAGTTTCGTCTACATAAACATTGAAATATTTGGTAGGGCACATTTATGTTTTTCTTTTCAATGTTATAATTTATATTGTATGTAACACATGTATGAATTGTTAGGTTTTAAACATAGAGATTAAGAGATATTTACTATGATTTTCTTTAATTGGAGTATGAGGAAGATTAAACAGTGATTTGTTTAATATTTTTTATAAAAATAAAAAAGGTTTTCTAAGATAACTAAGATTTTTTCAAACTATTTACTTTATCTCTAAAAAAAATTCTAAGTCTATATATTATTCAAAAAAATGTGTTCATAAAGTTTACAATGTTTTTATTTTTTTGTTCTACATAAAAATTGATTAATAAGAATATTTGATGAGTTATAAGTATTTATCATATAAAATTGTTGAGATTTTCAATGTTGCATTTGTTTGCTTGTGTCAAAGATTAAAACCGTATAAAATATAATTATACTTATAACAGATGAGACGGTGTTTTAGCAATACGTCGTGTGAATAATGTTGCACCAAACAGACACTTAATATAATAAACCATATAAAACTAACATTGACTAGGTTTGCATGATATTTGGGTGTCCAGATGTATTTCCTTGTTTTAACGTTTGCTTTGGTTGACAGTTAAATGCTAAATAAAGTAAATGAAAAGGATGTGAATCCGTCTAGATTAAGGGAGGAAGGTGTTGCTCAATCCTGAATCATTTCAGGATTCAAAGAATCTTTCTTTGAAAAAGTCTTCGGTTCGGTCTTTAAAAAGCAAATTATGATCTCACATTAGTTGTTAGTTTCTATTTATGTCGCATTTCCCCTATCAAAATAACAATATTAATTTTATATAAATACATGTTATTTTGTGCTCCTCCATTGCAACCCTAATCAAACAAATTTTCCCGTGGAAATCCAAGGTTGAAATTCTCTCGGACAAAGAAAAAACAAAGCTTTTACGTCCAAAAGAAATCTCTTGTAAGTAGTTCTTTTATTCATCTTCTTTATTATTATTATTATTATTTTATTTTTTTATTTTTTGGTACAATGTTGAAATCATAATGGAGTTGAGGTTGTCATCCCATTTAGGAGGTGTTTGGTGGCACACTTTTATCTCATTTTTCTTTTTTTCCTCACTTCCCTCTCCCATTTCGTCTCCATTACAACGTGAAACCTGATTTAATAAATATGAATATGAGTCGAATTTAAAAGATCTGTTTCACCATCGGCAAGCTCATCTTCGAAAGAGGATTTATCAGATTTGATAAATTCTATTTAACATTAATTAAAGTTATAGACAAACACCACCCTAATAGAATTTAAGTTAAGATTTAACGTAGATAGCAAGCCAAGAATGGCGGGGTAAATAACAAGTCAAGAAATGCGGGTTGCGGGATCAAAGCCACGACCACTTTTTATCGAAATTTTTTAAAGTTGTTGTTGCGATGTATTTTCAAAACACACAAAACGGTTTTTTTGTGACGCGTTGCGCAAATAACGTCGCACCAAACTAACCCTTAATCTAATAAATCGTATAGAGATGACACTAACCTGGTTTGCATGATATTTGGGTGTCAAGATATATTTTATTATTTTAACATTTACTTTGGTTGGCAGTTAAATGCTAAAGAAAGTAAATGACAAGGATGTGAATCCATCTAGACTAAGGGAGAAAGGTGTTGTTGAATCGTGAATCATTTCCTGATTCGAAGAATCTTTCTTTGAAAAAGTCTTTAATTTGGCCTTTAAAAACATATTTTGTTCTCACAAGAGTTGTTAGTTTCTATTTTTATCCCATTTCCCCAACAAAATAACAATATTATTTCTATATAAATACATGTTGTTACTACTTTGCAACCCTAATTAAACGATTTTTCCCATGACAGACAAAGGTTGAAATTCCCCTAAAAAAGGTAAAAAAATGTTTTTACGTCAAAAAGAAATATGTTGTTGTAAGTAACTCTTTTATTCATCTTCTTTATTAGTATTACTCTTTTTTTTTTTTGGTACAATATTGTAATGAGAATGGAGTTCGGGCTGTCATCCCGTATAAAGAGGTGTGGCGGCACAGTTTTATTTATTTTTTTCAATTTTTCGCACATTCCTCTTACATTTCGTCTTCATTACGATCTAAAACTCAATTTAATAAATCCAAATATAAGTCGAATTAAAAGCACCTTTTTCGTCATCGACAAGATTCAACTCCGTAAAATGATTTATCGGATTTGATAAATCATATTTAACATTAATCAAAGTTTTAGCCAAGCACCACCTTAACATAATTTAAGTTAAGATTTAACATATATAGCGAGCCAAGAAACGTGAGATAAATAGCGCCAAGAAATACGAGCCGCTGGATCGAACCCCAGACCACTTTTAATCTTAATTTTTTAAAGACACCGCAGCGACGTTTTTTCCAAATACACGAAACGGTTTTTCATAACATATATAAATACATAGAAATTGAATGGTATGCATGTAAACGGCCATAAATTATTCTGGCTTATACAACATATTGGAGTGTGTTAGTCCGAGTTGGATTAGACTCGAGCCAAACAAATTCACAAAAGTTTCGTCCGTATAAACATTGAAATTTTGGTTGGGCACATTTAAGCTTTTTATTTTCAATGTTATAGTTTATATTGTATGTAACATGTATGAATTGTTAGGTTTTAAACATAGAAGTTAAGAGATATTTACTATTATTTTTTATTAATTGGAGTACGAGGAAGATTAAACAAAAAAATCTAAGTCGATATATGATTCTTTAATTTTAAAAAAAAAATGTGTTTGTAACCCTTAATTTGTTCGTCACTTCATAGTTTACAATGTTTTTATGTTGTTGTTCTACATAAAAATTGATTGATAAGAATATTTGATGAGTTATAAATATTTATCATATAAAATTGTTGAGATCTTCAATGTTGCACTTGTATGCTTTTGTCAGAGATTCAAATTGTATAACATATAATTATACTTATAATACACGAGACGGTGATTTGGCGATGCGCTCCGTGAATAACGTTGCACCAAACGGACAATTAATTTAATAAATCATATAAAGCTCCCATTGAACGGGTTTGCATGATATTTGGGTGTCCATTTATATTTTCTTATTTTAACATTTGCTTTGGTTGGCAGTTAAATGCTAAAAAAAGTAAATGAAAAAGGATATGAATCCGTCTAGATTAAGGGAGGAAGGTGTTGCTTGATCGTGAATCATTTCATGATTCGAAGATTCTCTCTTTGAAAAAGTCTTTGATTCGGCCTTTAAAAAAAATTTATTTTCTCACATTAGTTGTTACTTTCTATTTTTGTCACATTTCCCCCATTAAAATAACAATATTAGTTTTATATAAATACATGCAGTTTTGTGCTCCTCCATTGCAATCCTATTCAGACGAATTTTCTTGTGTAAGACCAAATTTGAAATTTCCTCGGACAAAGAAAAAACAAAGCTTTTACGTCAAAAAGAAATCTCCTGTAAGTAATTCTTTTATTTATCTTTATTATTATTATTATTATTATTATTATTATTATTTTATTTTTTGGTACAATGTTGAAATCATAATGGAGTTGGGGTTGTCATCCCGTTTAGGAGGTGTTTGGTGACACGCTTTTGTCTTATTTTTCTTTTTTTCCTCACTTTCCTCTCTCATTTCGTCTTCATCACGACGTGAAACCCGATTTAATAAATAAGAATATGAGTCGAATTTAAAGGATATGTTTCACCGTCGACAAGCTTCATATTTGAAAAAGTATTTATCAGATTTTATAAATCTTATTTAACATTAATCAAAGTTATAGCGAAACACCACCTTAAAATAATTTAAATTAAGATTTAACGTAGATAGCAAACCAATAAAGGCGGGGTAAATAGCAAGCCAAGAAACGTCGGTCGCGAGGTCTAACCTACGACCACATTTTATCAAAAAAATTTAAGGATGTTGTTGCGACGTCTTTTCAAAACACACAAAACGATGTTTTTGTGACACGTCGATCAAATAATGCCGCGCCAAGCAGACCATTAATCTAATAAATCATATAGAGCTGACACTGATCAGGTTTGCATGATATTTGGGTGTGAATATATATTTTCTTGTTTTAACATTTGCTTTGGTTGACAGTTAAATGTTAAAAAAAGTAAATGAAAAGGATGTGAATCCATCTAGATTAAGGGAGAAAGGTGTTGCTCAATTGTGAATCATCTACTGATTCGAAGAATCTTTATTTGAAAATGTCTTTAATTCGGTCTTTAAAAACAGATTTTGGTCTCACAAGAGTTGTTAGTTTCTATTTTTGTCACATTTTCCCAACATAAATAACAGTATTAATTCTATATAAATACATGTTGTTACTCCTTTGCAACCATAATTAGACGATTTTTCCCATGACATGCAAATGTTGAAATTCCACTTAAAAAAGGTTTAAAAAAAGGCTTTTACGTTAAAAAAATATATGTTGTTGTAAGTAACTCTTTTATTCATCTTCTTTATTAGTATTCCTCTTTTTTTCTTCTTTTTTTTTTGGTACAATGTTGTAATGAAAATAGAGTTCATGCTATCATCCCGATTAGAGGGGTGTTTTGCGGCACACTTTTATCTATTTTTTTTTTCAATTTTCCGCACATTCCTCTTACACTTCGTCTCCATTACGATCTAAAACTCGATTTAATAAATCTGAATATGAGTCAAATTTAAAGCACATTTTTTGTCATCGACAAGCTTCATCTCCGTAAAATGATTTATCGGATTTGATAAATCATATTTAACATTAATCAAAGTTTTAGTCAAACACCACCTTAACAAAATTTAAGTTAAGATTTAACAAATAATATGCTAAGAAATGCGAGGTAAATAACAAGCCAAGAAATGTGAGCCACTGGATCGAACCCGCGAGCACATTTTATCGTAATTTTTTAAAGACACCGCAGTGACGTCTTTTCCAAATACACGAAACGTTGTTTTCGTGATGCGTCGCAAATAACGTCACGCCAAATAGACACTTAATCTAATAAACCATATAAAGCTCACATTGACCGGTTTTGCATGATATTTGGGTGTCCATATGTATTTTTTTGTTTTAACATATGCTTTGGTTGATAATTAAATGCTAAAGAAAGTAAATGAAAAGGATGTGAATTCGTCTAGATTATGGGAGGAAGGTGTTGCTCAATCATGAATCATTTTATGATTCGAAGAATCTTTTTTTGAAAAATTTTTTGATTCGGCCTTTAAAAAACAAATTATGTTCTCGCATTAATTGTTAGTTTCTATTTTTATTATATTTCACCAACAAAAAAATAATATTAATTATATATAAATACATGTTGTTACTCCTTTGCAACCAAACTTGGACGATTTTTCCTGTGACAGGCAAAGGTTTAAATTCCTCTCAAAAAAAGGTAAAAAAAAAAGGGCTTTTACGTCAAAAAAAAATCTCTTGTTGAAAGCAACTCTTTTATTCATTTTCTTTATTAGTATTCCTCTTATTTTTTCTTTTTTTTTTGGTACAATGTTGTAATGAGAATGGAGTGCAGGCTATCATCCCGTTTAGAGGGGTCTTTGGCAGCACACTTTTATCTATTTTTTTTCAATTTTCCGCACATTCCTCTTGCACTTCGTCTCCATTACGATCTAGAACTCGATTTAATAAATCTGAATATGAGTCGAATTTAAAGCACATATTTTGTCATCGACAAGCTTCATCTCCGTAAAATGATTTATCGGATTTGATAAATCATATTTAACATTAATCAAAGTTTTAGCCAAACACCACCTTAACAGAATTTAAGTTAAGATTTAACAAATAACATACTAAGAAACGCGAGGTAAATAGTAAACCAAGAAATGTGAGCCACTTGATTGAACCCGCGACCACATTTTACCGTAATTTTTTAAAGACACCGCAGCGATGTCTTTTCCAAACACACTGCGCAAATAACGTCACGCCGAAGGAACTCTTAATCTAATAAACCATATAGAGCTGACATTGACCAGGTTTGCATGATATTTGGGTGTCCAGATGTATTTTCTTGTTTTAACATATGCTTTAGTTGGCAGTTAAATGCTAAAGAAAGTAAATGAAAATGATGTGAATCCGTCTAGATTAAACGAGGAAGGTGTTACTCGATCATGAATCATTTTCTGATTCGAAGAATCTTTCTTTGAAAAATTCTTTGATTCGGCCTTTAAAAAATAAATTTTGTTCTCGCATTAGTTGTTAGTTTCTATTTTTGTCACATTTCCCCCATCAAAATAACAACATTAAATTTATATAAATACATGTTATTTTGTGCTCCTCCATTGCAACCCTAATCAAACGAATTTTCCTGTGGAAGGCTAAGGTTGAAATTCCCTCGGACAAAGAAAAATAAAGGTTTTACGTCAAAAAGAAATCTCTTGTAAGTAATTCTTTTATTCATCTTTATTATTATTATTATTATTATTATTATTATTATTTTTTTGTACAATGTTGAAATCATAATGGAGTTGGGGTTGTTATCCCGTTTAGGAGGTGTTTGGTGGCACACTTTTATCTCATTTTCCTTTTTTTCCTCACTTTCCTCTCCCATTTCGTCTTCATCACGACGTGAAACCCGATTTAATAAATATGAATATGAGTCGAATTTAAAGGATCTGTTTCACCGTGAGCCAGCTTCATCTTTGAAAAGGATATATCAGATTTGATAAATCTTATTTAAAATTAATCAAAGTTATAGCCAAACACCACCTTAACATAATTTAAATTAAGATTTAACGTAACAAGCCAAGAAACGTCGGTTGCGGGGTCCAACCTACGACCACATTTTATCAAAAAATTTTAAGGATGCCGCTGCGACGTCTTTTCAAAACACATAAAAGGATGTTTTTGTGACGCGTCGACAAATAATGTTGCTCCAAACAAACCCTTAATCTAATAAATCATATAGAGCCGACACTTATATATTTTCTTGTTTTTATATTTGCTTTGGTTGGCAGTTAAATGCTAAAAAAAGTAAATTAAAAGGATATGAATCCGTCTAGACTAAGGGAGAAAGGCGTTGCTCAATAGTAAATCATTTATTATTCGAAGAATCTTTCTTTGAAAATGTCTTTAATTTGGCCTTTAAAAATAGATTTTGGTCTCAAAAGAGTTGTTAGTTTTTATTTTTGTCACATTTCCCCAACAAAATAACAATATTAGTTCTATATAAATGCATGTTATTACTCCTTTGCAACCATGATTAGACGATTTTTCCCATGACATGCAAAGGTTGAAATTCTCCTAAAAAAAGGTAAAAACAAGGCTTTTACGTCAAGAAAAAAATCTATTGTTGTATGTAACTCTTTTATTTATCTTCTTTATTAGTATTCCTCTTTTTTTTTTAGGTACAATGTTGTAATGAGAATGGAGTTCAGGCTATCTTCCCATTTAAAGGAGTGTTTGGCGGCACACTTTTATCTATTTTTTCAATTTTTCGCACATTCGTTTTACACTTCTTATCCATTACGATCTAAAACTCGATTTAATAAATCTGAATATGAGTCGAATTTAAAGCACCTTTTTCGTCATCGACAAGCTTCATCTCCGTAAAATGATTTATCGGATTTGATAAATCATATTTAACATTAATCAAAGTTTTAGCCAAACACCACCTTAACATAATTTAAATTAAGATTTAACATATAGCAAGCCAAGAAACACGAGGTAAATAGCAAGCCAAGAAATGTGAGCCACTGGATCGAACCCTAGGCCACTTTTTATCATAATTTTTTAAATACACCGCAGTGACGTCTTTTTCAAACACACGAAACGGTGTTTTCGTGACGCGTCGCGCGAATAACGCCACGTCGAATAGGCTCTTAATCTAATAAACCATATAGAGTTGTCACTGACCCGGTTTGCATGATATTTGGGTGTCCAAATGTATTTTCTTGTTTTAACATATGTTTTGGCTGGCAATTAAATGCTAAAGAAAATAAATGAAAATAATGTTAATCCGTCAAGATTAAGGAAAACGGAGTTGCTTAATCATGAATCAATTCTCGATTCAAAGAATCTAATTTTGAAAAAGGGCCTTTAAAAAACTGAATAAATTTTTTTTGTCACCTTCCCTTTATTTCTATATAAATACATGATGTTACGTGCTACTCCTTTGCAACTCTAATCAGAAGACTTTTCTCGTGGAAGGCTAAGGTTGAAATTCCCCACGTAAAAAGAAAAAAAAGGTTTTTACGTCAAATAAAAATATGTTGTGTGTAACTCTTTTATTCATCTTTTTTTATTAGTCTTTTTTTTAGGTACAATATTGTAATCATAATGGAGTTGGGGTTGTCATCTCCTTTAGTGGGGTGTTTGGTGGCACACTTCTATCTATTTTTTTCGCATATCTTCACTTTCCTCCAGCATTTTGTCTCCATTACAACGTAAATTCCGACTTAATAAGTTCGAATACGAGTCGTATATGAAGGACTTCTTTCGCCGTTGACAAGCTTCATCTCCGTAAAAAGGTTTATCGGAATTGATAAATCCTATTTAACATTAATCAAAGTCGTAGCCAAACACCACTTTAACGAAATTTAAGATAAGATTTAATGTAAATAGCAATCCAAGAAACACAGGTTAAATATAAAGCCAAGAAACACGAGCCGTGGGTTTGACCACGACCGCGTTTTATCGAAATTTTCTAATGACGCCGCTGCGAAGTCTTTTCCAAACACGTGGAACGTCATTTTCGTAATGTGCCACGCGAAAAATGCCACACCAAACGGGCTCTTAATTTAATAAACCATATAGAGCTGACTCTGACCGGATTTGTATGATATTTGGGTGTCCACATGTATTTTCTTGTTTTGACATTTGCTTTGGCTGACAGTTAAATGCTAATGAAAGTAAATGAAAATGATGTTAATCCACCTAGATTAGGGAGGAAGGTGCTGCTCAATCGTGAATCATTTCCTGATTCGAAGAATCTTGTTTGAAAAAGTCTTTGATTCGGGCTTTAAAAAATAGAATCCTTTCTCACAAGAGTTGTTAGTTTCTATTTTTGTCATATTTCACCATCAAAATAACATTATTAATTTTATATAAATATATGCAGTTAAGTGCTTCTCCTTTACAACCCTAATCAGATAACTTTTCCCGTGGCACTCCATGGTTGAAATTCCCCTCGGAGAAAGAATAAAAAAAGGATTTTTACTTCAAAAAAAAAATTGCTGCAACTCTTTTATTTATCTTCTTTGTCAGTATTATTCCTCAATTTTTTTTGTTTGAGGTACAATGTTGTAATCGGAATAGAGTTGGGACTGATGGTACACTTCTATCTAATTTTTTTGCCTTTCCTCACTTTCTAACCGTAGTCCGACTCTATTACGACGTAAATCCCGATTTAATAAATCCAAATACGAGTGGGACTTAAAGGATTTGTTTCAACGTCAACAAGCTTCATATCCGTAAAATGATTTATCAGATTTGATAAATAATATATAACATTAATCTAAGTTGTAGCCAAACACCACCTTAAGTTAAGATTTAACACAAATCCTCTCAAACACAAAGAACAACAAGTTAAATCCGCTATATCTATCATCTTCTTCTCCATAATGTAAATCCCGATTTTTTAAAATTCAATGACTAGGTGGATTTAATGAATTTAAGGAGGATGGCTTCTCTCATCTCACAAAAGAAAGAGACGATCGCCAAACATTACAAAGAGATTTAACTATATTTAACTAAAGCATACCAAGCATCTTTTTGGATTTAACACGTCTAGATTTGATATTATTTGATATTCTGGATTTATAGGGCTTACTAAATCATATTTAACTTAAATCTTAGGTGCAACCAAACATCCCCTTAGGTTTGAGAAAATTAATGTATCTATAAATTTTAATCATTATTTTTTTTCTAGAATTATGTGAATCCAAACACCTTTACCTCTCTTAAATTTTGGATGTTATCTCATTTAAAATCCTAATAACTTATTATAATTGGAATCAACTGCTTTTCATCTTTAAACTTTCTTTTTTATTGATATAAGAGCTTGTAGGCTGCATTTATATAAGAGACTTGGTGGTATTATATTCCCTCAGGAGCATTGATGGAGGTAATTGAGGATAAGCATACAAAAGATGGAACTACAGATCTCAAAGGGAACCCTGCCATCAAGAAGGACACTGGCAATTGGAGAGCTTGCCCATACATTCTTGGTATATTTCTTTAGCTATTCCTACATGCACGTTTTAAGACCTTTAAAAAATCTAAGTGTCAAAAAGAAAGCTTAGGGGCTGTTTGGGATCTTTTTTTCTTTTTTCTGGGTTTTTGTTTTCTATTTTTTTGTTTCTGTTTTGTTCTGTCAAAAAATGATAGGATTGGGGTTAGAATTGTAAAATTATATCTTGACAATGAAATCTACAATGGCAGTAACATGACATAGTCATCGAGTAAATTTTGGTGATACCTGTTCTGTTTTTCTGTACTGATTATCTTGCTACTTTAATTTATCTTAATGATTTGAATTAAATGTCGCCTAATTCCCAACACATATATGTTTAGCAAATGAATGTTGCGAAAGATTGGCATACTATGGAATGAGCAGCAATCTTGTGAACTACATGAAGTACAGACTCAACCAAACAAATGCTGTAGCAGCCAACAATGTCTCCAACTGGTCTGGAACTTGTTATGCCACACCACTACTAGGAGCATTTTTAGCTGATGCATACTTTGGAAGATATTGGACCATCGCTACTTTCATGATAATTTACATTATTGTAAGTCCCTTCCAATAGTCTTTTGGTTCTCAGTTATATATTCAGCCATAAATCTCAAGAAGATATCCTTATTCTGATGACTTTCTGCAGGGTCTATCGTTGCTTACAATTGCTGCATCAGTGAAAGGGTTAGTGCCTGTTTGCCATGATGAAGCCTGCAACCCCACATCAGCACAGTCTGCAGTAGTATTTTTAGCATTGTATCTCATTGCTCTGGGAACTGGGGGAATTAAGCCATGTGTGTCCTCATTTGGTGCTGACCAATTTGACGATTCATATGAATCTGAGAAGAAGAGGAAGACCTCTTTCTTTAATTGGTTCTACTTTTCGATCAATATCGGTGCATTGATTGCATCGTCAGTCCTGGTATGGATACAGACTAATGTGGGGTGGGGGTTGGGTTTCGGTATTCCAACAGTAGCAATGGCCATTGCAGTTGTGAGCTTCTTCTTGGGTACACCATTATATAGGCACCAGAAACCTGGAGGCAGTCCTCTCACAAGAATAGCTCAGGTTTTTGTTGCTTCACTAAGGAAGTTTGGAGCAAAGGTGCCTAATGACAAGTCTCTATTATATGAAGTTTCAGATAAAGAATCTGCTATAGAAGGAAGCCGCAAGCTCGAGCACACCGAGGAATTCAAGTAAGCTCACTGTCTCATCCACCTCAGTCTGTAGAAGAAAATTAATGTCTAACTTCATTTGCTTTCGTTGAAATTTGACGGATGAACATTCCATGTGTTGTCTTACCCTTCAATGCCCAAAGCCAAAAACTTTGTACAATACACCATATATGACTCCTATAAATTCTAGACATTCTATTATAAATAGAACTCTCAGAATATAGTATACTTCAACCTCAAAAGTTTTTTTTTGTTTTGGTAATATGAAACAAGGGAAGAGCAACTTTTGTATGTTTTAAAAATATTTTATGATCTAAATATGAATTGAAATCAATATTGACAACAAAATGAGTTTTTAACATGAAATCAAATGGTGTGAATTACTATTAGTAATCTTACGAATGAAAATATATATCCATCCAGGTTTTTTGATAAAGCAGCTGTGCAAACTCAAGATGACAAGATCGTAAACACTGTAGATTCATGGAAGCTCTGCACTGTCACTCAAGTAGAAGAGCTCAAAAGCCTCATACGCCTACTGCCCATCTGGGCAAGCGGCATCATCTTCTCAACGGTATATGGCCAGATGAGTACCATGTTTGTCCTTCAAGGAGACACAATGGACCCCCATCTTGGTCCCAAGTTTAAAATCCCTGCAGCTTCCCTCACAGTCTTTGACACTATCAGTGTCATCATTTGGGTGCCGATCTACGATCGCATAATCGTCCCAGTTGCTCGAAGAATCACAGGAAATGAGCGTGGCTTCACACAGCTCACCCGCATGGGCATTGGCCTCATCATCTCCATCTTCGCCATGGTGGCTGCAGGCATATTGGAGGTCATCAGGCTTCAGATGGTGGCAAGACTCGATCTTTATGATCACGAAGGCTACTTGCCCTTGTCAATATTGTGGCAGGTGCCTCAGTACTTCATCGTTGGTGCGGCAGAGGTCTTCACGTTCATTGGTCAGTTAGAATTTTTCTACGACCAAGCGCCAGATGCAATGAGGAGCATGTGCTCGGCACTTTCGCTGACCACCATCGCATTGGGAAACTACCTGAGCACATTTCTTGTCACCATTGTCACTAAGATCACAACAAGAAATGGGCAGCTTGGATGGATAGCAGATAATCTCAACAGAGGTCACTTGGATTACTTCTACTGGCTTCTTGCCATTCTCAGCCTACTGAACTTTTTGGTGTATCTTCTCATCGCAAAATGGTACACCTACAAGAAGCCAAAGAATATCCAAGGATAATTAGTTGACTGGTTCAATCTATTTGTAGCTGACTGGTTCAATCTATAAATCTTTCTAGTTTAATCAAGTTGGTTGTCTTTCAGGATTTGCAAAGTTGTCATGAAAATTTAGTTTGCTATTGGATTTGGGTTTCCTGCTTGGCCAATATATGCTTTGACCGCATCCCATGTGGAATAATCATGTATATTATGGAGATGGTTAAAAATAGAATATTGATGAATCAAGTTCATATCTTTTTATCATGAAAAGAGCATTTCCATTAACTTCTTCTAACAGGTCAAGACTTCAAACTTTAATAGAAAAGAATGAAGAAAATAAAATCATAGGACAAGCTTTCCTCTCAATAAGGCTTATTGTCGCCATAGCAAATTTTCCCGAACATCACCTCAATGTAGATCTAAGAAAATGGCATCCTTTTACTCGCATATTTTAGAGAAATAAGAGGGCGCAAATTAAGGGTCCGTTTGGTTCGAGTTGCAGATTTTCGAACTATGAATGTAATGCTATTGCTTATAAGAAACATTTGCGTGGAAGTTCATTGTCTGTTTGGTTATAGTATGGGAAAACAGCTGCGGGGCATTTAAAAATATTCGATTTATCTGTATGCTTTACAGCTCTACAAATATAATATTTTTTTAAAATTTTATGTTTTAAATATTAAAACTACTAAATACAAATTTTATTTTTAAAATTCTAACGAAAAATTTTTGATGTTTTATATTTTAACACTATCGTACGTGTAAAGCTATTGAAATATTTAAAACTGTTGCCGATTGCATTTAAAAATACATATTTTCATAAAAACATTTAAAGTTGTTTCACATCCATATATTTTAAGTTATTTTATATCTATACATTTAAAAAATTAGATTTAAAGCTAAAAATGATCATATATTTAAAGTTATTACATATATATATATATATTAAAATTGGCTAAAATATGTGTTTAAAAATATTTATCGATTTATGTGTAAATATTTTTATATATCTATGTATTTTATAAGTATTAAATGTTTAGTTTTAAATCATCTAATTGCACAGATTGTTAAGAAAAAACACAACGATAACGATTGCATATCCCAAAAAAACATAAAGTCGTACGGATGTACATTGACTCCTCTCGAGCACGTCTTAGTAACGAGTACGAGTAAAAAAAACTGTAGGACAATTACAGCAACAACTAAAACGATAATAATGTTCACTTTAGTTTTCAGTTCCTGTAACTCCCGTGTCACACATTCTTCTGGTGGAGCCGTCCACTCCCTAGCATCGGTCTCCTGAGAATCCGGTAGACTGTCCGCCCATCGGAAGAAACCGCATTGCTGTGAAATGTTCCGAGGGCAGCAATAAAACTTTCGGCGAAAACTGTGCGGTTGTCGTGATGTTAAAAGCGAAGTCTGGAGGCCACAGTGACATAGCACTCGGTGAGAGGTAGCCGACATGGTGAAACTCATGTCTTCCTGAAATGCAAGCGAATATATAAATTAATAATTTTGATTACCAACTGCTAAAACAAAATGATAATCTTAATGTCAGCTAAAATAAATACATAACTCTTACAGTTAAATTAATGTGACTAATTGTGCCCAATATAATGTAAATCTCAATTTAAAAAAAAAAATTAAACTACACACCATCAACATAATTATCCAACTAATGAGCTAGTAATCTCATCTCGAAGGGCGGCTATTTCGTTCGCACCCTCCACATCTTTCGTGCAAATTGTGGCTCGCTCATTCTCCTCCCGTGCTAGAGATTGGTCAATGCGGTCTTCATAACCTCCGACTGTATCAACTTCGTCATTTTGATCGACACGGTCAAAATCAACATCTGCTCGAGTTGGATGCCGCCTAATATAGTTATGCAGGGCCATAGTTGCCAACACTATCTGCACCTGTTTGGAAAACGGATAATGTGGCTTATCTCGAAGGATATTTCTTCTTCCAAACTCCAAATGTCCTCTCAATTACGCCTCGCAAGGATGAATGTCTCTTATTAAACACCTCTTTTCTAGTTCTTGTACGATGGTCAGCTCTTTCGAAATCGGAATATGATACCTTGTATCGGGATAGAGTTTAAGATGCCCCTCCGCATTAGGTAGCCAACATCAACCAAATAATACTATGCCGTAATGATATGAAATTTAGCAAGGTATGTGACCGTAAATATCAACTTTTTATATTACAAAAGACCTTACCGTGCGGTGGGTGAGGAAAATTGTAGTCTGGATTTCTTGTTGCAATTTTAAAAACTCTACTATCATGTGCGCTGCCCTCCCATCCAGCCAAAGCAAATGTAAAACACATGTTGAAATCGCAAACTGCCATTATATTTTGAGTTGTCCTCCCAGAACGGCCGATAAATGCAACTTTCTCGTTATCCGACACTATAGCATGAACGTGCGTTCCATCGATTGCGCCGATGCAATCCTTTAGAAAAAGAAAAAATCATTTTAATATGCAATCCATTAATAAATTGTTCTAATAAGCAGGTGTACCTTGAAATATGACATATATCGGTCATCGTTATGAATCTCTGTCGGGGTCCTTGCAAAAGTCGGATCAGTTGGTTTTATTATGGCTTTTGCTAGACTGACAAGAGAAGCCAAACCAACTGAAAAATATCTGCTTACTGTTTCCGACGAATGCTGGAAGCGTTCCATTGCTCCACGCATTGACTCGTTCTGTGATAGTATGTAAAGTGTTATGCCCAATACTTCACGATCTGTTGTTCTAGAAGACCCATGTAGTCCATGAGATGTTGTTAGATCTAATAGAAGATCTCTGAAAACATCATGTGACATGCGGAAGATGTTTCGAAATCTCATTGGGTGTCCTGAAATCATTTCACCCATCCATTTTTCTCCAATCTGAGATGACGTGTAACAGGGTTCACGATCGACGTACGTACTATAGTATTGCACCATTATATTTACCGCTGCATTTCTCCTACGGCGTCGGACTTCCTCCGGGTCCATGAAGGTATACACTGCACTAAAACAAGCATACGAATGATCAACAAGTTACTTTGTATACAAATCATCAACTGACTAAAACAGGCATACGAATGAACTATATTTAGAAAAGAAATAACTTAAACAATCCATCATTCAAATAAAACTTGTCCAAACAACAACATCGCCGACGATACTAATCATGGATGAGATAAATTTAGCAGTTCCAAAGCAAATCACCTGGTGCGACAGTTATAATAATAGCGTATATATTCTACTCGTCGCTCTCTGTCAAGTGCAGTGAAGAAATCTCGGTGGAGAGAATCCCGGAAGAGGTCGATAGCAAAGTAGAAAAGATCACGATCCCCTGTAATGTCTGGGTCGTCCTGAAGAAGCCTAACGACCTCATGGACGTCGGTTTTTTGAACTCTGTGCGGGGCATCATTTGATGATTCCACCAGGTATGAGAGCTGCTCTCTCATAGTTGAAGCAGCAGTCTTCCTCTTCCTTTCGATCCGGGGGCGCTTCGAACGGTTTGTTGATTGCATTTCAGTTTGATCGTACATGCGGATTTCTGCTGAATCGTTTGATAGTTCTACGGCGACATCTTCGGGGGTTGTTGCAAACATTATTTGGCTAGGGGCAGCTGAATATTTCCCTGTAGCCACCACCCCACCAAACATTCTGTCGAGTTTGTCCTCCAATTCTGGTTCTATCCCAGCTGTTTTGAACTTTTCGCCGTAGGAAAAATCTGTAATATAAAATTATATTTTATTAGGATGGCTAAAAACTAAAAATGATTAACATTGCAATTATTAAATGAATAATAGCTTACCGCAAGTCTTTCGATCCACCATGCTTCGATGCGGCAATTGTTCGCTTCGACGGATCCCAACCCAAGCCAGTCGATCCTTGTTTTAAGTCCTTCCAAAGTTTCCACTCTTTCTTTAGTTGATCCCATTTATTTTTTAGCTGTAGCCTGTTGTAATTCCTGCCTGTGACCTCCCTAAAATTTATTATAATGTTTTGCCAACCTTCTTTGCTGAAAGAAGAATTTGATCTATTCCCTTTTTCGACTTCGGCTATGCATAGATCACAGAAAATTAATTTTATGTCCTTCTCCCAAAGTGCTGGAGTAGTGACTTCTTTGTTCTTATTAGCCATACTATGAATAGTGCAAATATTAGTTATATCTTTACTCATACTAGCATTGACAGATATAAAGTGCAATTAACAAAATAATACAGGTAAGCACAGAAAAGAGCACAATTTACGTGGTTCGGTCAAACAGATCTACATCCACGGGAAAGAAATGATATTTCTTTATTGCTGAAATAGGGGACATGTACATAAAATTTCAAAGTAACAGAAAAACTCAACTCCAATTTGCCTGATGTTACAGAATATAAGGAGATACTATTTTCAACAAACAAGAACTCCACTACTGAACTCCCAAGGGTACCTGAAATACAGCATTGCCATTCCAATGCATATGCAACCAACAGCTAACTTGAACCGAAATGCAGCCCTATATAGAAGCTAGGAGAGATGCACTGAAAGCTGTACAAGATTACTAGGGGAGATGCACTTCAATGCTTCCACAAATATCAGTTATATGAATGAACTTTCAATCCATATAAAACTTTAAAGCCTTCAAATCAACTTTCCCAATTTCCATTCAATCCATATAAACATGGACAATATAGAAAAAAAAAACAAGATATCTCGCAAATTGTTTATCACCCATCTGTATGAATATATACATATGTGCTTTCTTTATACTAATATACAAAGGACCAATTAGCTGGCTATAATGTTTCCAAGCCCTGTTCAACAATTCCTCATACAGATTTTCTAATTTTCATAAAATAAAACTGTCATGTTGCCATTTAAAAAAAAAAAAGAAAAAACTGTCATGCATGTGAATACATAATCCTCTCTTTTTAAATCCAGCAAAACCAAAAAACTGGGCATGTTTCATATGTATTGATGCTTATGTATGAAAATACTAAAGGTTTGAATTCAATAAGAAGAGGCACTTCTACCATGAGCTCCATATCAGCAGGCATTAGAATAAGGGACTGCTATCAACAGATCACAGATGATCGTAAAAGAATGCATCAGACATATATATTTTTCAAATTTAATGCATCAGACACAGATCCGGTTGATGCTCTGTAAGCATTATGAATGAAGTCTTATGTTGCAATAACAATGATGTAACTATAACAATGATGAACATCAAAATTGTTGTAAACTACAGAAACCAGAAATTGTTGTAAACTACAAATCTTTTCAAAATATAGTTCATTCATATGCTTGCACACCACACAGCTCACTGAAATAATGTAAACAGATCTGCAGCAGGAACATAAAGTGCAAGGACATATACCTGCATCCCAAACATGCAAAGACAACACTGCTAAAGAACACAGCTAACACCTAAATTGCAGATGTGATAAAGGACAACCATGGCTAAAAAACAGATGTGATTTTTAGCAGTCCCAAGTTTAAAATTCTATGTAAATCCTCCAAAATTTTTTGATTAGAACAAAGTATGTGAATATCTTCAGCCAAAAGTCTGGATAGAGTATTCCCAAAAGCAAAATGAAATTATGAATTAAGGATGAATTATTTTGATCAAAATAGCATCAAGCAATATATAATAATCTGCCTCTTAATTTTGGAGCTCCCATTAAAGTTTCTTATACAAAATGAATATGAAGATAGTCAGCCCATCCTAAAATTGGTTAAATCATCCAATTTTAGGATGATTTCGAAATAGATCACCCAATTCCATACATATCATCCAATTCCAATCCGCACCAAATAATGAAGGTGAAATACTTGCGAGTCACCCGAATGCATTATACAACTAACACCTAAATTTTGTAAACTGCAGGTTAACAGAACTACAGAAAGGAAAAGAAAGCCACATCATTAAAAAAAAACATCGATTCTGGGCTACCAGATTTGCAATGCAATTGATAAAACTAAAGAATTGTGCAAAATTGGAGCACATATAACCCAAATTCAAACAAAACAACTAATAGAAGAACTCCAACAGGATCAACGAAAATTTTGCTCGTGTATCAGGGGCTGATACAAAGAACTAAACCTGGCTTAAAAATGAAAATTTTGCTTATTGGTCTGGATCAGTGTCCTGAACCTACGAAAATTTTGCTACTGTATCCAAAATCGGAACCAGACCTACCAAATTTCACAGTTGGAAATGGAAGAAGTGAGAAAGAAGAAGGAAGAGCCCTATGTGGAGCGAGGAAAAACTTCCTGTAAAAAAATTTCCATTTCTTTCACCTTGAGCCCAAGCAAATGTAATCACACAGCATAGCCAGCCATAGCCTATGAAAGCACAAAGAATTCCTCTACACACATCCATTTCTCAACATTGCATAACAAACTTTTCACCCGTGAAAGCAAAAAAAAAAAGATATGTAAATCGGGACAGAAGAAGAGGGAAAAAATGGAGGAGTGCCCCAGAAATCATAATATTTTGCCCTTAACTTCAACGACAAACAGATCAAACCATTCCACATCAAATAAACATCGAAATATCGCCAGAGAGAAGTCGAGGGGGACGGGGCCGCGAGACAGAATGATAGATCGAAGGTAGGTTACCTCAGATTCGAACGTTTCTCGGTCGAGGAAGAAGAAGAACAATCGGCTTGCGAGAAGGTCCAGGGCAGAGAAAGAGTTCGGGGAGAGCAACAGAGCGAGAGCAAAGCAGGAAAGAAATTCCTCAAAGCTAGCTGAAAGTCGGGGCCGCGGGGCTTATCCCACGGTCCGCTTTCACGCGGCTTCGCGGCAGCTCGCAGCTAATCCGTCGCCTCGCCTTCCGTTTTATCACAAATTCGCGGTGCGGTACAGCGCCGCACCTCGAATTTGCCTATCCAAACAACCCCTAATTTTTGAAAGTTTTTGAATCAAAATATTCTAACCCGAATTTGATTGAGAAATATTTACTTTGAAACTAGTATAATATATGAATAACCAATCAAAATTTATATCATGCTCGTCAAAAAATAAACATAATGATTATAAAATTCATCTTAGATCATTAAATTTGTTCTATATCATTGATGCATGCTCCGTCTAAGAATGGAAGCTGGTAGGAATCCCAGTAATCACTAGACTATGCTAATTGGATAAATGAGATGACGCAAATCTATATGTTTGTTTATTAAGCAGTGTTTGGTTGCTTAGATTGAAGATTTGTTTGAGGTAATTTCAGCTTATTAAAAATCAACCGTGAATTGCTGAAAAATAATCTATTGTTTAGAAAATAACGGTGGTTATTACAATATATATATTTTTTTAAGTTAGATCGCAGTTAGAAAATTACCACCGCACCTAATCAGGACCGGTGGGAAAACGCAGATTGCAGCGGTAATTTTTTGAAAAAAATGTCAAAACATAATTTACTCAAACAAACAAAATTACAGCGCGGTACCGTCGCCACCCAAATGCACCCTTAATCCAACCAAGTACAAAGACAAAACATAGAAGTTAAATATAGCATCCCGTAAAATTCATTTTTTTCCTCCCTTCTGTTTTTTTTGTTTTTTTTTTTGATAGAAATCTGAATTTATTAAATTCAACTATTTGATGAATTTCACGGATTTAATTTAGAATGAAAGTCATTCTTAGGAGAATCTCAAATAAAACACCTCAACTAAATAAACACTATTCTTGATTTAACAGTATATTGATTTGATAAATCCAGATTTACCAGATTTACTAAATCCTATTAAACCAAATTCATAGTGCAGCCAAACACTCGCTAAAGCTTATATTCCATCTCACAGAAGCTACAATTTTAGTAAATATCTCTTCACGGTGGGCCAAAAATGTCAAATGTGGCAGACAAGGACAAGAAGACAAACTTTATTAATATTTTAAGTAAATAATCTATCTTATGGATAGCTTTACCAGACTTGAAAAATAAGTGGTGCAGATAAAGCAGAGTGAGAAGCGTATCAGTCTCTCGCTAGGCTCCTAGATTGGCGGATCGAGAGAGATGAACACCCTCAAAGCCATTCAATACTGCTTCCCTCTTACAAAGCCAACTCATATTCAACGAGACAAAGCCAACAGTAGGCGCCGATCAACCATCTGTTTCTCTGCCTCTGATAGCTCCGAATCCAACACTTCCATCCCGGATGGAGACAAGAGAAAGCAAGAGTTGCTTGCACAGATTGCGATGCTCCAGGCAAAGAAAGTTCGCCTCGCGGACTTTCTTGATGAGCGCTCATCAAATCTGACACAGTTTGCAGAAGTTGCTGATGCTGAGTTTGATGCCATAGGAGAGAAGGCGCTCAAAGAGCTTGATGATGCCGGCACCAGGGTATGTCACTAACTTAGACTGCCTGCACCAATGCATAGCAGAACCCTAGCTAAGTTAATTAGTTTTGCAAATGTTTCTCGCTTTTGATGAAACAGATAATGGAGAAATTGGAAAGCCGGATGCAGGCTTTTGAAGAAACAGCAGAGTTAAATAGACAGGAGATAGAGAGCAATGAGAAAGTTTTGGAGGAGTTTCAGGAACAGATTGTTAGGGACAAAAATGAAGGCCTCTTCTTTAAAAACTTGGGGCCGAAAACATCTCGCGATAAAGCTGAGGCAATGGAGGACGCACAGAAGCTTAGGCAGCAAGCAACAGAGACAACAAGTACAAGAACACGGAGAAATGTTTACCTTGCATTAATGTTGCTGCTGATACTCACAGTTGGTAATGCTGTTTTTGCTAGCCCAGAGGTCGAGTGGCGGAAAGTTGGAGCATTGTTGTTGATACTGTTTGGTTTACTTGCCCAGTTCATCTATGAGCAGAGTTTGTCAACTAAAACAGATGAAACAAAGAAGGAAAAATGAAATAGTATAAGTAAGATGCAGAGTCAAAATCTGAATGTGTGTCCCTGTGAGTGCTGTGCATGGAATAATACTGCTATCTGTATTCTTACTAGTTTAGGCGACAGTTGAAGATTTTAATATAAATGCAGCATGGTAAAACAGTGTGTCAGTGCATTCTCAGTCCTTAATGTTTTTTCTTTCCATTTTATTTTCAATCAAGAACAAAAACATTTCTCCGATACCTTCAGGGATAGAAATGATCAGTCTGCTGTGCGTTTCCAACCTTCTTATAAAAGTCACGGCATGCCTATTAATGCAAGCATTGCAAACAATCAAATAATTAGAATTTAAAACCCATGACAGATACTTGAAAGGCGCAAAAGAAGATTTTTTTTTTTTTTTTTAACCTTGATGGGAAACATCCATGAACGTTAATTTAGACAACTCCGCGGCTCACTACTGCTCTAACTAGTATGTTCCAAGTAATGCAAGTTGGTACAATGCCACAGTAAACGGCTTCATCCAAAAACTTGAGTGCTTCCATTGTCTGATTATGCAAACAAAGACCTTTAAACACTGTATTGTAAGATATGATATCTGGTTGCAATCCAGCTTCAAATATCTCATTCCACAAATCCATTGCCTTTTCGTTGTTACCAGCTTCATAAAGTCCATCCATTATAGTGTTTAATGTCACAAGATTTGGAGAGCAGTTCTTATGTTTCATCTCGGAACAAATATGTAAAGCTTCTTCCACCTTTCCTACGTTGCATAGGCCGTGGATGAGAACGTTGTGCAGGACAACATCAGCTTCAAACCCCAAAGAAAGAACTTGGCTCCAAATTTCAAGCGCAAGGTCCATCTTTTTATCCCGGCAGAGACCATCTATTAATGAACTGTAGGTTATCATGTCAGGCTTGAATCCTTTCTCCACCATTTCCTTGGCAAAACTTGAAGCTTCTTGGAACCTTTCCACCTTACAAAATCCAGCTATCAGTGTGTTATATGTGACCACAGTGGGGGGGCAACCAATGCTGTTCATCTCATTGAAGATCCGAATAGCATGTTTCATCTTAGATGCTTGGCAGAAGCCATTAATCAGCGCATTATAAATATAAGAATTAGGACTACAACCTTGTATAACCATCCGATCAAAAATGCTAACTGCTTCATCTAATCTAGCATCCTTGCACAAGCCATTAATCATCGAGGAATATGCAAAAAAATTTAATTTGTTCTCGCCCTTCTCCTCTGCCTCATTCAGGGCCTGCAGAGCTTTGCCAATATATCCACTCTGACATAAGCCATGAATTACAGTGCCATAAGTTACTTCATCTGGCTGAAATTCACGGCTTAATTTCAAATGCTCCCAAACCAAAATTGCTTTTTGCACCTCACCGTTCTCAAACATGCCTTTGATAAAAATGTTATAGCTCACAAAATTAACATTCTTTGTTCTTAACATCGAAGCCCACAGGGTTAAAGATTCATCAATCCTGCCAGCTTTGCAGAAACCATTTAGAAGAGAATTGGAGGTAACCACATCAAGATGAAACCCAGTTTTGATCATTTCCGCATAAACCTGTGAAGCTCCGTCCACATTCCCCATCTCGCACATCCCATGGATCAAAATAGCGTAAGTAAAGGAATCCAGCCGGTGGCCATTGCTCACCATTCGATTCAACATCACCGTAACCTCATCAAACTTGTGGAGCTTGCACAAGCCATTCAACATAGCATTGTAAGTGGCGACATTGGGAGTAACCGAGCTATCCCTCAGCAGCTTCTCCCACATCTCCATCCCTTTCACAAAATCTCCATTCTTAAAAAACCCATCAATCAGAACATTGTAGCAAACCACGTCAGGATCCACCTTCCTGTCACGCATTTCATCAAACAGGTTGAGTGCACAATCCAAGTTCCCAGTTTGGAACAATCCAGCCATCAAAGTGCTGTAAGTGACCTGATTGGGCTCTAGCCCGGTATCTGAACGGATAGTTTCCCTAAGCCGCAGAGCTCTATCAATCTGCTTACGAGCGCAAAGGCCTCTAATGAGGACGTTGTAGGTCTCAATGTTAGGGGAGACACGGGCTTGGTGATAGAAGAAATGGAAAAAAGACTCGACTTTGTCCCAGTCTTGAGAACGGACGAAGGCGTCGAGGAGAGCGTTGTGAGAACGGACGCCCGGGCGGCAGCCGAAGACGAAGGACAGGGATTTGAAGGCGCGGAGGGCCTCCTCGGGCATGTGAGCGCGGGAGAAGGCTTTGAGGGCTACAAGGGCGGCGTCTTCGGAAAAGCGGTGGCGACGTGGGAGGGATGAAAAAAGGCGGAGGAGACGAGGTAGGAGGGTTGGGCTAGTCGATGAAACGCGGCGAAGGAGGAGGAAAAGGAGGGAAGGTGGCGGTGAGTAGGAAGGGTGCGACGAAGAAAGAGTTTCGAGGTGAGATAGGGCGTTGGTCGGATTCTTTTCGCCGGATATGAGGTTGAGCAGAGGTTGGATGCGGGGAAGTTCGCCGCTCATCTCATTTGTTGACCAGCGACGAAGCTAGCGGTCGAGAGGACTATGGCCGGTTGAAGTTCTGCAAATAAAGCCCAAGAACAGCAGATTCAGCAGCGGCAAGACTTGGACGAAGAACACAACAAAAAAAAAGCAATTTTACGTCTTAGTTCGGACAGATATATGTGATTCGTACAATCTGTAGTTGTTAATCATGAGTTGTGTGGATTTTTTTTTATTTCAACTCTGGACATGGACAACAATGCCTGTTAGCTTCATAAATTTTCTACTATTGCTGTGGTGAAATCTTAGTGTACAGTGAAACTAAAATATGACGCCAACAATTATAAACCAAATTTTCAAAACAATGTTGTTGCATCTTCTCCTTGCTCGGAATCCAACACACCCATTGGTTGTGTCAAGATGTCCAACAGTGTCCAATCGGAGTCACGTTCGACACCCGACCTAAAAGAATTTCCCCTCCTTTCACATGCAAGAAAACAAGAACTAAACCATAGCTTAGTCAGGTCCCATTACTTCCGCCGACAGGTCATTCACATCTTCAAATTGTAGAGGTGTGTTCATATAAGTATAGAATGATGGTCATGTAAACTGTCATTAATGTGATTAATTGCATTGATTTTTATATCAAAGATGTATTACAATTTGAATTTAATTATGGTGGTAACTGACTGGTTTAAGAGTTTTAATTCGTTCGACTGAAGCAACCGATCAGATGACAGTTGCGTTTATTGAAGCGAAGAATCGGTCAATTTATTTCTGAGGGGATTTCAGACGACACCACAACTGCAGCTCTCTCTTTTTCCGCAGTTAGCGTGGCGACTGGCGCGATACTGACTATCGCCACTACACCGGATCATCATGTCGGCGGTTCTTCCTTCATTCCTTTGTCTCAGAGGGAGAAGGCTAGCCAGGCAGCCCTTGTCGTCTCACCGAATTCCTCATCAGAAGGGTCGGTTTCGTCTTCTACCGATGAGCCCTCACCTTCCCTTGAGAAAGAAAAAGCATGTCATCGATGGAAGGAGCCGGCGGAGGAAATAGCCCCTTATCTTCCCACATGTATAATCAGACTCACCTATGTGTTAAATTAAATTTGTTTATTAAGATGTGACTACTTGTACACGTGACAGACCCTAACTAAAATTCTGATGTAAAACTGCGTGAGTACTCCTAATGCAATATTTTCTCCCCTTATTGGGTGGGAAGATATATAAGTCATTTTTTTTTTATTTGTATTTGTTTTTATAAGCTATAATATAGTAAAATAATAGGATAATCATCCATGCGGTGGGAAAACATTATTAGTACGGGTAATTAGCCTAAATTGTAATCATGTAAGGTTTAGGTTAGGGTTTCATTCTACTTCCCGCGGCTGATTTCTCCATCTCCGACTCTCCCTGTCGCGATTGATTCCTGTTTATTTGACTAGCGTCTTCGAGTTCCTCTGGCATTCCCCCTGCACCGATTATCCGCGCGCGCGCGAACCAGCCAAAGTCAAAACCCATTAAACTGTCAAACCCAAGCCCACTCGTCTCCATTGCCTTCTCCCTCCACCGACTTCTCTCATGCCGGAGCTCTCTCACTACGGCGACGGCCGCATACTGGATTCCCTCATGCTACCTTATGTATCCGTTGCCTCCGCCGAGGCGGAACTCCGAGGCCTCTTTCACCAACTGTCTTCGCACGGCGGGTTCGCATCTGAGCTCTTGTTAGGGTCCGAACCCAACCGACCCGACCACTCCGAGCTCTTTGCCTGCTGGGTCCAGCGGCTGCATGCCCAAGTTACTGCCGATGGTGAAAAGAGAGAAGACAGAGAGGAGCGTCTGGATGCTCCCGGTCGATGGCTTACTTTCTGCCCGGATCTGAGGCGTAGGATTAAAAAGCTCGTCAGCATAGTAGTTGGAGCGAGAAGCTCCGGTTCGGAGAAGACTGATAACTTTGTTTTGAAGCAGAGAAGCGATTCCATGTGGAATGTACTGCTGAAGCTGAAGAACGTGGCTGTAGATCCTTGCGATAAAGTGGGACCAAATCAGGAGTTGAAGGATCAGATCCTTCGTGCACGAAAGGTCCTATTTTTGAGGGCGGAGGAGATTTCCTTTTCCGAGATGGAAGAGTTTCCTTATCGTTCGGTAATTTCTGTTAGTGAAAATCTTCGTGCCTCCATAATTTTAGAATATGTTTAGTCACCGCTGGATTGCATTGCCTGTCAGATAATCAACTTATGATTCAAAGCATGCTAGTCAAACATTTGTGCGTCCCGCACAGCTAATAAATCCATGTTAATTGTTAATTAACGATCATTATTAACTTGACGTACTTTTGGTTCATGCGTGGTTTACCCTTGTTGCTAAGTTTGGTTATATTTGATGTTGTCGATAGAGCATATCACGGCGCGTCATGCCATTTTCATCAAATTATCTTTGCTAAACTTTCTTTTAAGTGTTTGGTATTTGCTTTTCTTATCCTAAACTGCATATTTATTTATATGCTTACCTTTCATTTACTTAAAAAAGAAATTCGTTTATTGAAAATTATGATGCGTCTATTCTATGATGAATCCAAAAATCAATTATCTGATATAAAAAAATCACGTGTCTATTGCTAATAAATCCATGCAATTTTCACTCTTCTGTTTTGGCTGCAAAATGCAGTTTGTTGGTAAATATAATTTTAAGCAGAGTTAAGTGGTCCTTTGATAATTTAATCATTTATAGACGTTATTTTCTAATTTCATAATCCATTTTAGCTGCTAGTGTTGGATAATTGCCATCTTTTTTTATGAATACTAATTTAAAATGGCTCATGCAATATAGGCAACACATTAATGAAGTTCTGTGGAGTTTCGGATAAAAGAGAGAAAGAGATGCAAATCTTCAAGCATCCATAAGTTTCTGAAACTTCATTGAGTCAAAATCAAATTGCTTTTCGTCACTAACTGAATTACATATTTTAGAAACTATTTATGATGGTAGGATTTATTCCAAATGTAAAAATGAAAAAAAAAATCAGTTCTAAATAACAAATGACTCATTATGACCACTGTGGTCAAACACTTGAAAACATAACTCCAAATGTTTCGATTACTAGTCAAATTACATATCCTTGGATTCTATTTATAATAATAGGACTCATTCAAATTGCAAAATTAAAATAATAATTAATTCTAAATTATAAATGACACATTAGCCATCACTAGCTTTTTGATAACTATGGATAGACACCATGAAACATAATGTGTAATTTATACATCATGACATAAATTTAGTCAATGAACTACAATTAAGATTTAGCATCTTTTGTGCCATTTTGGGCATGGGTTCATTATCCATTACAAGCTTAAATTTTTATATTTAATAGGAAAGTGTTCATTTGTTGTTTGTAATCTTTCATTGTAGATGAGGTTAATATCATACGGAACACCATGCGAGTAATATTTGAATGCAAGTAATTTTGATTAGCTCATAAGAAGTATATGGTAATTAGATTATTTTTGTTGTATGATCTGAGAGCTGGACAAAGTTGCAATTACTATATACATATTTGGTGATTGAAGAATGATTATATCAGCGAAAATATTTTACTAGAGATTGTATAATGAAGCTAAATTTAGGTGCTTTGAACATGTACTATAAATGGTGAAAATGTACTCATAAGATATGTTGCAAGTCAAAAACCAATAACTATGCATATATATAGTATGTATTAGTTAGGGTTGTACTTTAAGCTTTATCCACCTTTAAACCCCAAAAAAAAAAGACATTAATAGCTCTAAAAGGGTGTAAAATATCCATCGCATTGTCTCTATTCAATAATTTTGTTTCACAAACTAAACAAGTCATAGATTTTTTGTTAAACTACATCCTTGAAAAAAGTTATAGTAATTGTAACTAGAATAATACGGAATTAGGTTATTAGAATTTTGATATTAACCTGCATATGTAATAGAATTCACAAAATACTGTTTTAATGACTTCTTTAATCTACTTTTTTTATATTAGTTTAGTAATTACCTGTATTATATGACATAATGGTACTGAACTTGCAAATTTTTTGTAATGCTCTTTACTCACTTGATGCTTATAATTTTGTAGACTAGTACAAAAGGGATTAATGAAATGGGATGTTTTAACGTGGCTTGCTTGATTACATAACGTTGCCTGCCACTAGAAGTATTTGTGTATCAAGGAGCATTGCGTTATACACATGGTCCATCTTAACAATGACCACTGTTAACTATGGTTTTCACTAGACCCACTATTTCACTAGTTAATAGTTCTATTATTGGCCTGATATCATTGATGTAATTAGAGGCTTTGACCTTATTGACTTCTTTGGAAGTGGTTCATTTGATATTTTATAGGTTGGAGTGGAGTAATTTGAGCGAATTTTTGTCCCAATTTGAACTAAAAATGTTCATTTTTGGGTCAAATAGAATTTCAACCTTGATTGATTTAATGTTTAATATAAGTTGGGTAAACTCAAGATTCTTGACTACAAACTAATTTGATGTTTTTCTTAAGTTGGCTTGGTAATTTGTCACTTGCAAAGGATAAATAAGATGTTGAGAATCTTTAGATTGAATATTTGAATCACTGTTATTGGACTTTTTTATTTTTATTTTTTTGATGCAAAATTAGAGAGAGTCGTCTTAGATGGTTTGGTCACATTCAACGGCGATCATCTGACCATCCAATTAGGAGAGTAGATGTTTTAGAGTTGACTTATATTAAGAAAGGCAGAGGTAGACCGATGAAGACTTGGGCTAATTGTATAAAAAATGATTTTAATATATTAGAACTAACTGAGAATATGACTCTAAATAGGACACAATGGAGAAACAATACTCATGTAGCCGACCCACGTAGGGGATTAAAGCTTTGTAGTAGTTGTTGTTGTTGTATTTGATGTAATATTTACTTTGTACAATTGATTTTGAATGCTTCTTACCTAATTAATTGAGTCTGCCTCTTTTCTTCTCGTACCTTTCATATTGACTTATTGCACATCTCTTTTAGTGCATTTATTGAAGCCACTCTCTCTCTATAACTTGTTCTCTATAAGCATCACTCTCAAAATTTATCTAATATGCTGTTACATTAATTGCTGGCTTTAAATTTATCCTTTATTTTTTTACAATGCAAATTATGAGAAAATGTACATTGTTTAGGACTTAGATGGAATCATGTCAGCTTCATAAATAATTTCTACAAACCAACGATGGCAAATTATCAAAGTATTCCCTAGAACCCCAACAACGAAAGCTGTCAATTTTAAGTCTCAATATTATCCAGAAAAAAAGTAAGCGCAAGTTCTTATAAGGGCATCATTGTGGCATCATCAAAATATAGCTGAGCTTAAAGGCTGCCAAACTTCGATGTAATTTCTTAAAGGGGTATCCTAAAGCGTATGAAGAAACCTGTAAATATTATATTAAAAAAAAAGAAAAAAACAGCTAGCATAATGAAACAGCTTAACGGCCCAATATTAAGCCTAAACAACATTATAAACCTTTATGTTAAACAGTCATTTGCATTAATTTTAACGAAACTCCGGGAAATAAAGTGATTAAACTTGAGAGGCTTTGATGGAGAAGCATTGTGTCATTAATTAATTATGAAGGATAGGTGGAAATAGTGTACTTCCATTGTTAGACATTATTCTCTCCTGTAAAGAAAGTGAGTAAACTTGAGAGGCCTTGGTGGAGAAGCATTGTGTCAAAGAAAAGCCTAGGCAAATACCTCTTAAGACTGGAACGTATAGTCTGTTTTCTTTTGGAAAAAAATATAGTCAAATTAGAAACTTCAAGTGACGTAGTTGCTATCTTTGTGCTTAAAAACTCCCAAAAAAAAGAAAAAAGAAAAAAAATTATAGGCTGGTGATTACTGCTTGGGAGTTGACCTACAACCTTTCCTTTGTCAAACTCTTCAACAACAACTAAGCCTTCAAAGAGTTATTATACCAATGTGGCTTAATATCTTTATGCATATATTATATAAGCTGGTTTAAGTCCTTTGTGAGAGTGAAACTTAGGTTTTTCTCTTCCTTTCAATCCTAGGAGGCTCAACTCATGGGTTGGCTTGACATGGATGGATTCAGTCCATAGTTTTTCAATTAGAAGATTAAACTATGTTTGAGAGAATTTCAAGTTTCCTTTGATACAACAATTAGTTCATTTGCAAGTCCATTTTTAGCCTCGCTTTTAACTTTCTTGTAAGGTATTTATAGATCGGTGTTGTTAACTATAATTGTTAAATTAATCTAAATCACAGCTAGTAGGCATTTTAATTGTCGTATTCATAAGATTAAAAGTACTTCGAAGTTTGCTCAAGAAGATTAATAAGGTAAACAAAAAAAAATTCAAAGGAAAAGCTACTACTTAACAAAATACCGAGTTCCTGAATACTTGTGTGAAATGGGAAACTTTCTTTTATCTTTAAAGCTTCTTACAAGCAATTAAAATCCATTAGAATACTGTCATAAATCATATAGATTATGAACTTCAAGATAAGGGAACCCATTTCTTAGGGTTTTATTATCTTGATCTCCTCAAATGTTAAATACTAGCATGACCTTTAGCATGTATGACTTCCTATTGCAACTTGTGGTAAAGGAAAATGGTAGGAAAATATAGAAGAATTTAAATTTTCAATTCTTTTTCTTATGCCCATGATGGAAGAAATGAAAAATACAGTGGTTTAGGGAAAGTCAACATGTTGTCTTGTCGAGTGGGAGTGGGACAATCTTGTTATATTTTGTGGATCTTAGCTATTAATGGATGCATGGCCCTAGTTATCCCTCATATGAGATGTACTACTGGTCCCTTATTTTTATTCCATAGCTCTCCAATTAGAAGAATGTAACTTGTCACATTCAAGAAAATTACCAATCACCGTTCAATATATATGGATTTATTATATTGTTCCATGCTTTAATTTAATGCAAGACATCTTAGTGCTTGGGATTTCTAATGCAACCAAGTGACGCATGAGAAAAATTAATATACTCATTATTCTATTTAGTGGTTTAAAGATCACTAATAAAAAATGACTCGTCAAATTTTGACACAATTTAAAAAAAAAATAGAATCACACAAATAATAATTTAATGATCGAATCAATAATTTTTTTGAGAAATTTAGAAGCATGATTGCTTCAATCATGAATCATAACAATTAACAAAATCTAGTTGTAATAATTTTGGCAAAAATCAACCATCCTTGTAAAACTAATTATAAATGATGAATATAAAAAAATGAAAAGGTAAGATATCAACAACAACAACAACAACAACAACAAAGCCTTAATCCCACTAAGTGGGGTCGGCTACATGAATCCTTTTTCTCCATTGCGTCCTATTTAGTGTCAAATTTTCGTTTAATTCTAATAAATTAAGATCATTTTTTATACAATAAACCCAAGTTTTCCTAGGTCTACCTCTGCCTTTCTTAACATAAGTTGTATTTAAAACATCTACTCTCCTAATCGGATCATCAGGTGGTCGACGTTTAATGTGAACAAACCATCTAAGGCGACTCTCTCTAATTTTATCCATCACTGGTGCAACACCAACCCTATTACGGATATATTCATTGAAATAAAAAAAATTGGGATCTTACATCAAAATAATGAGAAGGCTTCCCTTATAAATAGATAATTTCACTTACAATGCACTTGAAGAACTAAACATTCAATAATTACACGAGTATTTAGTTAAGCATGCTTTATTATGCAAAAGCTAGCCATAGTATATTTCTCATATGAGTTTTTATGATTACTTGAATATTTCATATATTATTTTAGTCATTTATGACATAAGATTGGTGAGAAGGGCCTTTAGGTTTAATATATAAACTTGTGACTCAAGGTACTTCTCAAACTCAACTTATGTTGGCTAGGTTGTTTTAGAACAATAGATTGGCATCAAATAATTGTTTTTATTTCAAAACTGCTTGGATGGGGAAGGGTATTTGCTACGAAAGAATCGTATGGAGCATGTGGAGATAACAAACACGCTAGATTTTCACTTTCAAAACCGCTGCCAATGATAGAATTGTGAGCCTACTTCGTTAAAGAATCACATGGGTTAGGAAAGGAAGATTGGTTTCACATTAATCTTCTCAGTTTGAAAATTTTTGCTCTAATGATTTATGCATTGTATGTTCACCACACATTTATGGTCATAATTGTTACAACTTCTTGTAGACAATACTTTAATCGTCACTTATAGATGGCTTCTCTACTTCATAAAAAATAAGAAATAGTTTTGCATAATGTTTCAGGTTTTAGGGTTCTTAATACAACTAGAATGATGCAATGAAGTAGATCCCAAGATTCACATTTCAAAGAACCACTAAATCAAATTTCTTTTCTCTTTTGGTGTAAATTAAAAAAAAAAAAATTGATATGTTGATATGAACTAACAATCCAATGCTCTATTAAATTAATGAAAATCATTTAGGAAAAAAAAAAAACAGTTGGCAATTGAATTTTATTCATCGGTATTGAAACTCAATAGTAGTCATCCTCACGAATATCAAGAACTCTCCTAATACAACTAACAAAATATTTAGATGAAGACAATTAATAAAGTAATCTCTAAATAAAATGCAATTCAGATCTCGCACTGTTATAAAGAGATGTCCTCCCCCATGAAGTTTTTGTAACATTTGTATCACACTAGAATGAATCCCAAATTCAATAAGCACACATGAGATTGAAAAGTAGAAATCTAAAATTTTATTTATGGATGTTTAAATTATATTACGTTGCTCATGTGTATATTTATTCATCGAATTTGAAACTCAGTAGTGGTCGTCCTCACAAATATCAGGAACTCTCCTAATACAACTAACAAAATATTTAGATGAAGACAATTAATAAAGTAATCTCTAAATAAAATGCAATTCAGATCTCACTCTGTTATAAAGAGATGTCCTCCCCCATGCAGTGTTTGTAACATTTGCATCACACTAGAATGAATCCCAAATCCAATAAGCACACATGAGATTGAAAAGTAGAAATCTAAAATTTTATTTATGGATGTTTAAATTATATTACGTAGCTCATGTGTATATTTATAGATTTGTTCTAGGCCAGTAGATATTGTTAACACAAAATTAATCCAATTCGATTTAATGATCCAAATTCAAATCTTGGTTTATTTCAGGATGAAGTCTTTTGCAATCATTTAAATTCACAATCAATGAAATCAGAGGTGCAATAGTCAAAGAAATCGTGAGGGGTATAGAGATTATACCAGTGGAACTCATGAAATTGTATTGCATATATCAAGCACCAAAGAAGAAAAATATTGATATTAACTATAGCTAAAATTAGGGATAAGATGGACTATAGATAGAAATTTTGATTAATCATACTCATTTCACACGTTGGAATACATTAGCTTTTTATTCGCAGCCCACAAACTTGTGGTAAGGTAGTTTGTATAAGCTATTGTGTAAGGTTAGATGTGTATGAAAAATCCTCTTTCAGAAGCGCACAACCTGTCTAGCTATTGTAGTCAAAGGACTACATACAATACTCTTTAAATAATAAATAACTATTTTATTACGGCTAGAACCACTACAAATGATACCGAGATCATTCCAAAATCATGCTAGACCGAGGCCATGCCAAATCTTAAAAACTAAGCTGGCATTTGGGAAGAAAATTAATAAAGACCTAAAATTTGAACTACATAATAAAATAAAATGACATAAATTTGCTCATCTTAGTTATTTGATCAACATTTTTGTTGGATTTAAACTATATAACTCTCTATGAAATCCCATATGCTTGACAAATTTTGCGTCCATGAATTTATCATTTAGTATTCACTTAGTATATTAGTGCATAATTTTTTTTTGGCAATTACATACATAAACATTGCTATCTACAAATCTAATACACTTTTTAATTCAATTTTCAAATTCTCACTCATATATCAAAAATCCATGATAAAACCTCAACCCGTATTTTTTCGTTTTTATGAAATTCTAAATAGTTTTATCGTGGCACACGTAAATACATCATTTAAATAGTTCAAAAATATAACTTGGGTTTTAAATTTTGTAAATAGTAATGTTTTGGGTGCTATCATGCCAACAAAGTAGGTTGAAATGGTAATTTTTTTTTTCTTTCATTATATTTGTTTAGTGGATTTCTTTATACTATATTATGATATTTATATTACTTATAAACGAGATTATGAATTTGTGAGCTTGAACATATTTAATTCACATGATAGAGTCTTTTATTTTTTAACTTTTTTTTTAGGAACTTGATATCCACAAACATATTTGTTGTTTATTTTGTTTTTCTCTTCCTGAATCTGCTAAAATGCTCAATAATTATTTTAAATTGTTATTCATTTGTTTTCTTCAATCATTAAATATTAATGATTGACCGCTAGAGTTAAAAATTTGTTAAAAAACTATGACAAATAATTTAAATCATTTTGTAAATGCTAGGAAGACTTGGGCTTATTGTATAAAAAATAATCTTTATTTATTAGAATTAAATGAAAATATGATACTAAATAGGACGCAACGGAGAAAAAGGATTCATGTAGCTGACCTCACTTAGTGGGATAAAGGCTTTGTTGTTGTTGTTGTTGTAAATGCTAGGACATCCCGTAGAAGCGACACACTTTAATTTGCTAGAATTAAATGAAAATATGACACTCAGGAGGACATAATGGAGAAAAAGGAGTCATGTAGCTGACTTCACTTAGGTTCTGTTTGGGGCAGCGGTGCAGTGCCACGCCACACTTTCAATCTTTTGGCAAAATTACATTTTGCCTATTTTTTGAAAATTTTGTGGTGGGAAGTTGCTTTTTGCTGCTTGATTTGGCTAAGTGTGGTGGCTACGAGAAATGTATGATTACTTTTTGAATATAAAATAAAGACATTTTGAACAGCGATCTCTTCTGCAGTAGCTGCACTACTATTTATTCAAACAAGTGCAACTGCCCCAAGCAGATCCTTTGTGGGCAGAGGCTTATTGTTGTTGTCGGATCATGTTAATGGAACCATGGTCTGTATGACCTGTAAGGTATGTAGAAGCATGCCTATTCAGTTTGATCAAGCACAATTGTCTACTGAAATGATAATCATGGATTTACATTGTTCTGCCCAATTCTAAATATCTTAGGCTTTGTTTGAAGGAGCTTTGCCGTTCAGCAAAGCTCCTTCAAAAAATCACATGGCCGAATGGAACACGTAGTCTCCTTTCCAAAACATTGCAAATTCGCGATTCTCACGATACAATGTCAGGAAACGTTCTGAAAATGCTTCGTGCCAAACGCAAATTTTTTTAGGCAGTGGCATTCAGTGCAACCAAGTGGAAGTTCAACGCGTTCTCAAAGAAAGTCAAGTTTTTTACCATTTTTCCACTGTTGTTATTTATTGCATCTTATGACTTTGTACACTACTTAGATGACAATTTTCTTTAGTTCTTTTTTTTTTAATTTAATGTTTCTCTTAATGCCGTTTTCAACAAAACAATTAATATTACAGAGAAAGCGGAAAGCTCATTTGTGTCCCAGTGAAACATCTGGAGGAACCGAAGGTGAGATGTTAAATCAGCCAAAACGAAGATCCCAAAGAACCCTTGGCTTATTAAAACTTGGTGACAGCCATCTACCCAGAACACGCATTCCCGTGGGCTCCTCTTTTCAGGCTGATGTACCTGCCTGGACTGGACCACCGAGTAACAAGCATGCTTTGGATGGTAATGTAGATGCGGTTGACACTAGGTGGTTGGGTACACCAATTTGGCCAGCAAAAAGATGTAATGTAAAGAAATTTGAAGGGAATATAGGAAAAGGAAGGCCAGATTTCTGTCATTGCACTCGCCCAGGATCTGTAGAATGCATTAAGATTCATGTGAACTCTGCAAGGCGTCAGCTTAAATCTAACTTGGGTCCAGTTTTCAATTATTGGGGGTTTAATGACATGGGTGAAGATGTATCGAATTCATGGACAAGTGAGGAGCAAACAATTTTTGATAACATTGTGAGGCTTAATCCTTTATCTGAGGATAAGAGCTTTCTGGGACCTGCTTCAAAGTTTTTCACATCTAAGAGCAAAAGAGATATAGTGAACTATTACTACAACGTTTATGTTTTGAGACGGATGAGTATCCAAACCAGAGTTGTGTCAGGCACGATTGATAGTGACGATGATGAAGGCAATGATCTCAGGAGCTATGCGTTTGTCCCAGTTCCTGAGGTTTCATACTCTATATCTTCTCAAAGCAGGTACCAAATTTCAATTAATTCTATTTTTTTTTTCTGTTATCAAGCATAAAATTTTTTTTGCACATGTAGGGGCTCTTTTTTATCATATTTTATCAGGAATTTTATTTCTATTAAAAAAATTCGCTAAGTAGTATATTTTATCATAGCTTAACCAAGATTTAGCTTAGACTAGTGAGAAGTGTAGGATTTGTTAAATACCGTCATTTCTGGATTTAATGATTTCTCCTCACAAATCATAAAATCATGAAACAAATTTCCAAATAATTTATTAAGCTTTAATAGTTGTCATGTCAAATAATTTTCAGGTTTTATTTATCCCAAAATGTACTAGATCTTGATTCAAATGATTTATTAATTCCTATTTAGTTAAATCTCCTTCTTATAGCAAAACAGCCTCTTAAGTTTATAAAGTATATGATCAACTTCAGGGTGTTTAATTTCAAGGACAAATAAATGGAATATTCAAGTCATCATGGTATATGAATGTTGTGAAGCAGAGGTGGCTTTTCATTCATCCTTTGTTTTTCTGTTTATTACACAGAAAACTCCTCTCTATAAGCATTATTTTAGCATGATATGCTGCATGATTGAGACTGCTAGTCAACTGTGTTTTAATTGGAGTGTATGAATTAAATAGCTTGTCCTGCATTATTTTTATTAATCTCATTTTGCATAAAAAACCTTAAGATATTAGAAGATGATGTTTATAACCTCTCATAATTCACTGTGTTGGCTTAATACTGTTTCAGGTGTATAGGATGGATGTCTTAAAATTCACTAAGTAGCTGCAGCAACTTGGACAAATGTACAAGTGCTTATTTTGACTGATGGAAGGAACCTACTGATGCACATCATACACATCATGAGGAAAGATTCATTTGATTTGAGCTTCATGTGAAGTAAGTAAAGTTTAAATCATGTCGGGCCGGTACCAATTTTCTATGAATGAGTTGAGAGAAATTAAATGGCTTCCATGACATGAGAGAATCACTTGTTATTCTTTCACTGTGAATATGCCAAAAGCAGTTGGGCTTACAATGAGAGTAGAATGCAATGTATTTTTAGTTTCTCCCTAAGCCCTCCTGTCTTCATGTTTTTTGTTTTTACTGAATGCACAAATTCAATACTCTTTCAATGAAAATTGGAGTTTATTGCTTGGAGTCACCATAAATTTCTCATTGGACTGACTAACTTTTCTAAGTAACATTGGACAGCCTCACTTTCTTTTGCGCTCTCTTACGTCATTGGATTATTTTTTAGACGACTTCAATTTTAATTGATTAGTTTTTGTATTATATTAATTTTGATTTAATGTCATATATTCATAGTTTTATATCAGTTAAAATTTAGTTAGAATAATTTGACCTTTTTTTTCTTAAGAGCATTAAGCCTCTTGAGTGCATGGAGGCATGGCCTAGTGAAGCCACATAAAGTGAAGCCACATACTTTGAAACTATTGAATCATGTTGTGACTGTAGACCACATCCTAAGAGTGTCTTTCTTATCTTTTTTTGTTTTGGCTAGAAAATAAATTTTAATAACCATGATATTAGAGTTATGCCATGAATTTTATTAGAGATTGCTGTGAAATGATTCAATAGGTTTTAATTTCAATAAATGTATATTAAGGGCTATTATTATTAGAATTGGTTTTAATTTATATTGACACATAAAAATATTTTTATTGGGCTATCTTTTACTGATGATATAATTATAGTCAGTGAAATATTTGTAAAATAGAATATTTAGAAATGATAGATTAAAGATTGAATATATAGTGTAGTTTTGAATAAGTGATGCTAAAATTTTTAATTAATAATATACAAAATTAATTGATACTGTGTGCGTGCCTGTGCATGTGCGTGTGTGTGTGTTTATATATATTTAAATATCTTGGATTTATTATTTAGAAAATGAAGATACGGATTGGTCTATAAATCTATAGTAGTTGAATGATTAAAATTGAGATGTGTCTGAAGGGTAGCATATAATTATAGTATGACATGAAAATTTGAAGTTATACTTTATAAAGTCTTAATTAGTTGATGATGTTATATGGATTTGACTATCAGGCATTACAACTCTTATCATCAATGTCAAAAAATAAGAATGCTGGAAAGATAAATAGGAATAATTATAAATGATGAACAAAATAGGAATGGCATCTATTGAAGTCAAAATAATTGAAATTGAAATTAAAATTAGTGGTTTGAACTAAAAATAAATTACAGAAGCAGTTAAACTAAGTGTCTAAAGGTTCTGAAAGAGAGAAGTATTTCTAAAATTGCTGGAGCTGGAGTTGAAGCTGTTCAAAAACTTGTGCAAAGAATATATCAAATGAGGATTCATAGATCTAGTCCCAAATCCTTAAAATAAGACTAATGATGATTATGCAAACCAAATCAAACGTTAAAATAGCATAGCTCAAACCTGTTACAGTTTGAAATTGACATTGAAATTTGATTTTTAAACAGACCAGTTTTGAACTAATAATAACAGTGTGCAGCTATAAGACCATGATCATGATGCCCATAGAGCAGTAAAAGAGAATTTAACAAAGTGAACAAAAAAAAAGTAACAGTTGGTAGCAAATATGCCATTTGTAATTTTCAATTCTTTCCTCTTTTGCTGCTTGCTCACCTTTAAAAAAGAGTAATGATTTGCGCTCAATCCCATCAAACTTTGCATCAAAGCTGTTTAGATATTTATGTAAAAGAGGTAGCGTCCCCACATCGGACAAACTCGTGGAAGAATAAAGACATTCCCTCCGGCCATGAAATGCTGTTTCCCCCCATAAAGTTCTCTTCTTGGATTAATCTCTTAACAACGATTTTGCTTCACACTTTGCTGGCAGCACGCGGAGCTGTTGCATAATTTCTTTCCATCCCCGTTTTGCACTCTTTGCATGCCACTGATATTTTCTTTTATTTTATTTTATTTAAGGAAAGTTTACATATATCTATATATATATATATATATACCGCACTGTTCTTATGTATTTACATATCTAACGTCTAAATTTTGATATTTACATTTATAACACTTATTATTATTGGTATTAATGTGATGTTAAAGATTTCAGTGGTATGGCTGCAGATATATAAGAATTGGGTGGTTTGTATGTAAATGCCCTTGTCTTATTTAGTATAGAAGTATGATTAGAAGGATGGTTTTATGAGAATAAAAGCTCATATTTCACTTGACTCACTCAACATTACCATTTCAGCCAAATTAAATAAACTCCAATCAATTTTTCTCAGACAGTGTCAGATGAGATAATACAGCATTTCAGATTTGTATAATTAATTCTAACAGAAACTCTGAGTTTCTTTTGGTGAGATAGGATTAGGGCTGTAAATGAACCAATGCACTCGATGAACAACTCGAACTCGGCTCGATTAAGACTCGATCATGTTGATTCAAATTAATAAATAAACATACTTGAATAATTGTTAACAGCTCGGAGTTTAAATGAACTAAACATGAACATAATTGAACTTATTCATTCATGTTCACGAACAAATTCGTTTGTTGTTTAACAAGTCCTTTGTTAAATACTCAATATTAAACATGATGATAACTCGTATGATATATGATATATTATTTAAATAAAATTTAATTAACTATAATTTATTTAAATATCAATAATATTTTTTATTATATTCATTTTATTAATATATAATTACTAATTATATATTTATTTCATTAAAGTGTAGGTGTTATATGTGAAAATACATATGACTAATGTGGTATGAAATGTCTCTTCAAATTAATTTTAAATCTCCGCAAATCTTATTTTTCATCTAGCCTTTCACAATTTCACCCAAAATATATGAAACCCTAAGTTGCGGCGTGCAAGCATCAAATGCAAGAACGGGTCACAATGTGTGAATATCTTTGAAATTTTAGTCTCTCGTATCTATTCTCTTTTCACTGCTCATAATTCCCACCCGATTAGAAAGTAGTGTTGAGAAAGTACACTACAATCATTGTTAGTTATATACAATTAAGAATGAGAATGGTGCAACAAATCAGTATAAGAGATCTACAAAATAATTCAGAAAAACTAGGAAAATGACATGTGCATATCACTATGGTCTATGGGAGAACCAACACCTATATTTGAATGTGAGAATTGGGTGCAAATTTGGAAGTATGAACATGCTAAAATATGAGAGATTACATAACATATGATCATTGTTCATGAGTTACCTTTCTCGAGTATTTATAATTGATAAATTAGTAAACGTTATCTGATTTATAAAATTATCTATTAAATATTTTACATGAAATCTATATACTCGACTAAAATTTTAGCTTGTTTAAATACTCTTTTACTCGTCCTCAACAAACTAAGTATAAATCAAATTTATTGAAAAATTTAACCAAGTCAAGTTTGAATGATATATGAAAGTTCGACACAAACTCAAGTAAAAAATGAACAACTTATAATTATACCAAGCCGGGTTTAAACTATGACATGCTTAGCTCGATTACAGCCCTAGATAGGATGAAGTCTTCGGCATTAATGATATACCTTGTTTTCTTTTTTAAGATGGAGAGGCTCTTTTATGCTTCGATACTTTTTCTTGTTGGCTTTTTTTGTGTTCATTGATTTATATGCTCATTCAATTATAATTTATTTAATTTATTTATTTATTATTATTATTTAAAATAAAATATTCTATATTTACAATGCATTTAGAGCAAGTGGATTGAGCCTGCCTCTCAAATGGTGCTATTTTTGGTATAAAATATTTCGTGCGGACATCCGTGCATCTCCAGAGTATAATCGATTAAATCACGTTAAACAGTGTCGTGTTGTAATCCACACCATTAACTGCAGACAATACACAAAAATATATTTTCCATTTTTGTGGCCATCTTATATGTATCAATTTAATTTTATTGAATGTCTCTGACTTATTTCCACAAGTTAGTGAGTCAAATGAGAACATATGACAATGTTAGTAGTACCTCAATAATGTCTTTGTATGTATGTATGTATGTATGTATGTATGTATGTATGTATATATATATATATATATATATGATGAGAAAAAAAAAAAAAAACTACTCTGGCGGGGGAGAGCAAAACTATTTTATAAATACATTGTTCATGATCATAAAATTACATATAAATAATAATACAAAATATCAAAATAAAGCTAAAAATGATTTTTTTTCTTAAGTTAAACAATAATAATAATAATAATAATAATAAATTAATACGTGTAAATTAGGTTCTTTTCATAGAATAGCATGCAGCATGTACTCAATGAAAACATGGAGACTTGTGCTTCTTGAGCTAAAGGTTACCCATCCCATGTTAGCCTCACTCCATGGCACTTATCAACGTAGGGCCCACCTAATTAATCAATTTACTCTTGCTAAGTACTGACAGTTCATTAAGACTATGTTAAACTTGTTGGCAAAAATACAACAGCATAATGAAAGTATTGTTTCATCTTTAATTAGTAAACTCTTATCATTTACTGATAATATAAAAATAAAAATTTTCTTTTTTTTTTCTTACTTAAATGTGATAATAATAAATTTCTATGAAATTTATTTTAAAATTGAATGTAATACTTAAGTAATTAATTTTACTAATGACATTTATATGAGATTAATTTTAGAATTGAATATTTTTTGCTTTGGGCATTCTATTACTTTATCTCTCATAGTAATTTCTTAAGCTATTTACTCACTATTTAAGAATAAATTATGCAAGTTTTAAACAAAACTGCTAATGCATATAAATTGTTTTTTTCTTTACCAAAAACTATTGGACTTGTTAGATTCATGAAAGCGTTCGTGTAGCTTCGGTGGCAGACAGATTAGAGAGAGTTATCATAGATGGTTTGGTCGCTTTGAACATTAACCATATGATGATCGATCCAGTTGGGTGAGTAGATGTTTTAGATTCGACTTGTATCAATAAAGGAAAATGTAGATCTAAAAAAACTTGGGCTTATTATATAAAAAATAATCTTAATTTATTAGAATTAAATGAAAATGTGACACTCAAAAGAACTATGGAAAAAGAAAGGATTCATGTCCGTCTTAGTAGGATAAAAGCTTGTTGTTGTTATTGTTGTTATCGTAAAAAACACAATTAGTGGACCACCACTCATAACTTATAAGTAAGAACAAATATTAGAGCAGAGGATTATAAAAGAGAAAAGGGACAAGCAAATGGGAAGCGAGATTGAGGAAAAGGAAAGCTGAAACCCTAATACAGAAATAAGAGGAAGGTGAAAGGCCCCATCAATCTTTTGGCTCCAAACAAAGCCAACAAGTTTTTGAATGCAAACGGAAAATGTGAGCAGGCCAATACAGTTCCTAAGGGCTCCTGTCGAATGGAGAGGCCCCCACACACAAACATTAATAGTTTCATAGACAGCTGTTTCATTTGCATTCAATATCAGAAGTCTTAAAAAAAAATTAAAAAAAAGCCATTTAATTCGCCACCAAAGTTATTTAATTTGGATGAATGTCTTGATCGTTCGATTATAATTATGAAAAATATGTCTATCAATAGATGAAGGGTCTGTTCAGGGCAGCTGTAGCTGTTTAAAAAAGCAATTGATTTTAGAAGAAATTATTTTTTAAAAAACTTTGATGACTATTATAAATTTATTTTATTTTAAAAAACTCATATCATAAATTTTTGACCGCCACCATACTTCAACAAATCATGTTGAAAAAATAAGTTTTTACCGCATAAAATTTTAAGAAGTTGAAAACTGTGATGAAAATCTGAAAAATAAAACAGAAAAGAGCAATTATCTCAGACAGATCTGAAGTGATGAATGCAGGCTTAAGCATTTAGAAGCAGTAAGTTGCAGCGGCGACTGTATCGATCCACACGTGAATTAATGCCATCTCTTCCGGAACGTGTACAGTGTAATAAAGAGAGGCGGCGAAGTAGATGATCAGAAGCGCATCATTTTTCGCATTTTGTGAGCCATCATTAATTTTCCTTTTCCCTTTCTTTTGTTCTTTTGCTTTTTGGTTGCAGCACCGCTTCCAGCTCTCATGATTCAGCAACCCCAGCGGCAAGCTAGCCAATCCATTCTTCATTCTCTCTCTCTCTCTCTCTGTTAAATAATGATTGGCACGTGCGGCACTTATCTTTTGTGACCTCATCTGCTTGCTAGCTTGCTGTGCATTAATTGAGTGCAACTTGCCATACTTTGTGGAGAGTGATCGATATCAATCTTTTTGCTTTACTTCATGCTGGCTGGCCCTCATCAACATTAATGTGTGTGTGTGTATTATATGTAATAGTTTGAACTCTCAACTATAAAGATATTATTAATATCTTTTTGGTTTAATGGCTTTATAGTTTAATTTTGTTCAATATTGTTGTTTCTATGGGGATTGGGGGGTCGCCCAACTCAAAATGCCCTCCAATGAACACGATTGGGAGTGTTTGCCTCCAACAAACATTCAAGTTGAATAGGATTTAATAATTCATGTAAATTTGGATTTTATCAAATCCAGATGTGTTAAATTAATAAAAAAAGTTGGTTAAGTTAAATTCAATTAAATCCATTTGCAGTTTTTTTATTTTATTTTATTTGTGATATAGTATCTTCCTCTTGTGCGATGACACATTCCTCTTTAAATATGTTAAATCTACCCATCGATCTAATTTAGGAAATATGAGATTTACATCATGATTGAGAAGAAAATGAATTTAAGAAAACGGAACATTAATTTAACTCCCCTATTTTTTGCTTTAAATCCAATATAAATCTTATCATAAGGGTGCTACCAAAGAACCCCTTAAAATTAGAGTTCGATATAAATTTAAACAAGTTTATTGAATCCAAATCTATCATGTAGATCATGCTCAAGGAATAAAACATAAAAACTGAGAGAGAGGGAGAGGGAGATAGAGAGAGAGAGAGAGAGAGAGATGAATGATGCAATGATTGCCCACAATGGGGCAAAGTGGGAGTGCTCCCCAAACTCTTCGATCCATTTTATATATTGAAATAAGTTGTTACAAGAGAAGCAGAGAGCGATCCCTAAATGGCTGGAAAACCCAAATGACATGAGTCCCCTCACATGAAAAATTTTCTCCTATTTATAGATGATAGGAGAATAAAAGTGTAAAAATTACCTCATTTTTACTGGGCATTACAGGTTATTATTTTCTTCATTAGCATATTTTCATATATATGATACATTTTCATATGTCTGACACAATTTCATATGAATGTCACCTTTTATAGTATAGCTCATAGCTTTTATATCTCTAACACATTTTCGTATATCTGACACATTTTTATTTGTCTAACACCCTTTCGTATTATCTGAAACCTCTTAATTGATGTTCCATCTGTTGAGGTGGTCAGCTGATTGGCTAGAGTAGTCAGTCAAATGAAGTGGTCAGCTGGTCTCTTTCCGTCAACTCTTATCTAGATCCGCGCGAGTATTTTGCGGACATATATAAATGCCCTCAAGTCTCTCACTTTTTGGAAGACAATCTGTGATATAAATGGGAGACTTTAAATGCCAAAAATGCAATGACAACAACACAATTATTATATTCTCTTGATTTTAATGTCTCTTAGGGTCATGTTTTCTCCAACCTTGAAGTGCTCTCCTGAGGCTTTTTAGGGTCGATTTTTTATCCGCGTTGTCGATCGAATATCTGATATTCGACTGGTTGAGGTGACCTTCAGTCCTTCTTATTAGCTTCAAGTGTCACTTAGTTAATATTATTAATTTGTTCCTTTTATTTTTAAGAAAAACACACAAAAAAAAAATTTTAACCTTCATGAATATGTTAATAGAGTGAGAGTTTTTATTATTCATCTTCGTTTTAGCATTTTTCCTCTACCGAGCTATTTGTTTATGATAGCTGCTCAGTGATGAATGTTGGCATTTGTTAATTTGTTTGTTTTGGAGGGAAGTCTTTCATTTGCTCTCCTCAGAGAGAACTCTTTATTTCCTCGTCTTGGAGGAGAGTCTTTGATTTGCTTGCACCTGGAAGAAGTCTTCGAGTTTCTCGCCTCACGTTTCTGGTTCAAATTTTTCAGGTAAAAGCTTGTGAACTTTTCGAATTTCTCGAGTCTCTGTTAAACATTAGAAAACATATTTAAAAGAGTTTATATATAGATGTTTCAAAGAAAAAAAAATCGTCGTTGGATATTTCAATCGTCATGAAATTTTGGTCTCCTTAAAATTTCGACCATCTGGAAAGTTTCGTTCGCCTGGATTTTTCGGTCATTTGAACTTTTGGTCTCCTTGGTATTGTCAACCGGTTAAAAATTGTCGGTTGGTGTTTGGTCGGTTGGTGAGAGAGGAAGTAAGGAGTTATCATAGCAGGACAGTGAAGCGAGGAATAAACTCCCTCATTGCCTCTACGTAGGCTGGCAGGGTCGTACGCCGGGTAAATATTCAATCGAAAAAAGACTTCATCAGAGGTCATGGTGATGTGTGAGCTTTTTAAGTGGCTTATTCGTTGTGATTTATTTTGTAAGCCAAAGGAGCGAATTTACTTGACTTTGCTTGGGGAAGGAGACGAAGAGGAAGTACAAAGCCACCTGTTCATTTCAGGATTGTGATTTTTGCCTTTGAGTGAAATCCTCGCTGAAGATGATGAAAATGAGATTTTTAGTCTCCTAAATCTGTTGTGCAAGTTCTCTTGTGTGCTCTCTATTAGAAGTATTTATGTGGATTGTTTATTTTCGATTTTGCTTATTTTCTTATTAATGGTATGACTCACACTCACCACACAAAATGTTGAATCTAAATCTGTCATGTGAATCGTGCCCAAGGAGTGGAGCGTAGAAACCGAGAGAGAGTGTGAGAAAAGAGAGAAAGAAGAAGTGACACAGCGATTGCCCCGAGCAATGCAAAGTGAGTGTGTTTCCGGGCTCTCGCAGCCATTTTATATATTGATATAAATTGTTACAAGAGAAGCAGAGAGCATTGCGTAAATAGGTGGAAAACCCAAATGACAAGAGTCCTCTTACATGAAAAATATTATCCTATTTATAGATGATAGGAGGATAAAAGTGTGCATTTGAGAATTATATATTATTATATTTATTAGCACCTTTCATAAATTTGACACATTCATATATCTGACACCTTTTATATATCCGACACCTTTTCGTATATCTAACACCTTTTCATATACTACATTTTCATATATCCGACACATTCAGACATATGAAATCTTATTATTTAAGGGTTATATACACATAACATAGTTGAGATGGGACCTATCTATTATATTGCACACAATTTCCACTCATCCGACATATTGCAACTTGCCTTTGAGTAAATTTTTTCTACTATTTGAAATAATTTAGCATAATATTATGTCTTTTGTCTCTAACTATATTCTTCACACATTGAACTTTGAAATAAGGATATTAATATTTGATTACCTCTTGATTAATTAAGGTGTAATGCTTTGGCACCCCAAAAAAAATGTAACAACATGAAGGTTTAACATATTGAATTTGTTACTATAATAATGCACACTTAGATTTTAATGTTAGCATTAATTTTAGAGAAGAATAATTAAGTGTGGAAAAGACAAAAAAATTCCCTCAATTCCTAGAAGATGGCAAATTACAGATAAGTGTGCAGCAATCAAATCTCTTAATATATAGAAAATCATAATAAAATCATGATATATAGTGGCCACACAAAACTATAAAAAAAATGAATCATTAATATAAAACTATTTATAATTAATTAATTAATGATGATGGGACTAAACAAGAGTTGAATGAATGAAAATATAAGGATTGGGAGAGCATCCAACTCTAAAGAAAAATAAGTGTTTCACCCTAAGTTTATATTCCAAATATAATCATAATATCATAATATCAATCCAAATTGCATAATTTGATTTAAAGGTTTTATCAATATTTCAAAGAACATATTAACTTTTTTATTGTGATAAATGAAGCAAAAATTTATTTCTTGTATTTTTCTTTTTACTCTTATGCTATCATATTTCCTTCGTCGTTGGAATTGATGAAAATGATGCACAAGCATTAATTAAAATCATATAATATTTTTATATTTGCATTATTATTATTAATGCTTCCTTAACAAATTTTATCAAGCACAAATATCAATTCATTTTTAATATATAAGAGTTCTTCTGAACTAAAATTCAAGATCATTAGAGTTCTAATTTCAATAAATTTATTGTCAAATTGATAGTCTCGAGAAAACGAACTCATCGATACCAAGGTTGAGTCAATCTAGGTCAAATCAAGCTCATATCAAATAATTGAAGCATATTTGCAGTTTTTGGATTGACAAATAAATAGTTAAATGAACTCCAAATTCGAAATATTTGTAGTAAAATTGAGTGTTTCAACGAAACGATTCCAACAAACAAAAGTCTACTTTATTCTGAGGTCATTATGGCTCTCAAAACATTAAGAATGTCATCTATGACCAAGAGGGATCAATGTGAACCGTCTGTCATCTGGTTAGGGAAGTTATGTGCCGAAATACTAAAATGTCCCTACCTGAGTGAATGTAACTAGTCTCTCTGACTTCACTTGAGGGATGAAAAAAATAGATATTTTAGAGCATGTTCTAGACTAAAGACGTTACAATAACTCTCAAACTCTATAATCTTTGACTGTTATCGACCATCATTATTTGTGGTCATCGACCTACCGATGTAGATGAGCCATGTTTGTAAATGTAATATTTGTAATACAACTGTAATTTATAACATTCAGAGTGAAGATTTGACAATAACTTTCGTTGTCCGTAATGGGAGACCATAATCCGTCAACCACCATCGACCATCACTAGACATCCCTGCATACTGGCGAAGACCTCCAACCACCAGCAACGACTACTTACGATCATCATAGCCATAATACAATAGTTTTTTCTAACAACAGCATTTTTTTCATTATGTTGTATAAAGATAAGTGCAGCATTCTGTGTAAAACTATAATCTTGTTCTCCCTAGGAGAAGGGGTTCATTCACCAAGTACGACCTATGTAAGAAAATACTATTACAACTTCTAACAATGGTCTATGTGGCTAACTAACGATATTACAATCACAAACTAAAGCATATGTGATCAATTGATGCTAAAGCATATGCACTCACCAACTATGGTCTCTGTGGCCAACTAACATTATTGCAACTTCCAACTACAACCTGTTTGGCCAACCGACGATATTATTGCCACCAACTATAGCCAGCATCCAATTACAATCTTTGTGGTCAACTGACGATGTTACAGTCACCAACTTTGGTATATGTGGCAAGTTGATGCTATTAAAGCTTTTAACCGTATCTTTTGCGGAAAACTACTACTTGTACATCAACCAATTAAAACCCTTGTGCCCAATTACTACTATTGTAGCTTTCAACTACGACCTCCAATTATGACTATTATAATACAGTTACATATTAATAATTATCAGCTGTATTATTTCATCTTCTCTAATTCAAGATAAGATTAAGCATATATATATATCATTTCTTTTTTGTAACTTGGAGGCACCGACCTATCTAATCATCGTATTAGGATTCCCTTTCTCAACGGGTCATCTTACTTGAATCGTATGAATGATTCGAAGTAGAGGGGTCGAGAAAGAAGGAAATAACACGGCGACTAGGCAGATAAATTTGAAAAGAACCTAGAAAGCTTATGTGAGGAAAATATCATGCGGCAGGCCAAAGGCCTATGTCCAAATGGGATTGGAACATGACACCTTGAACCGAATATCCATGAAAAAATGCTTACATAAGTTACCCAAATAACCATAGAAACACAAAGAACATTTTTGTTATCGGGTCAAGCCTAACCCTCAAAGGGACGTATCCCATTTGTTTAATTAAATTTTTGGGGACACCCAAGAATATTCTCGATTAGAAAAGTCTTGCTTACATTCAAGTGATGACTAGTGAGAGGATGTCATTAAATATGGTTTTCTCATAGAAGCATCCCAATGCCTTCAAAGCTCTCACTAAGCCGCAGAGTAGAGAGTGAATCTCTCTTAATCCCAAATGGGTAATGGTTCATCAGCGATCGGAGCCGATGAAATAACCAGGTTGACTCGTAGGGTCCACACAATGCTTCCAAGGACTAACCGAGCCATAGGGGTAGAGGTATCCCGAATGGGCAGCAGCCTATCTATAATTGGAGCCTACAAGATGACGTCGATGAAGCATCAAAAGGAGCGATGGGGCTCAAAGTAGGTAGCAAATGAGAGGTAGAGTAATCATACCGGGTAGAGATATTCAGGTCAAGATAACATAAATCCGTCATCCCAAGCTATTAGGACCCCAAATGATGCAATAAAGAAAAAATTTGGAACGATAAATTCACAAAAAAAAATAGAGAAACACACAGATTTACGTGGTTCGACAAATTACTTACGTCAATGGAGTTGCAAATGATTTTATTAGCTTGGGAATTTACACTGTTGATCACGTTAATTTACAAGAAAGAGTCTCTCGATTTCTTTCTTTCTCTTTCTCTTATCCTCTCTCTTCATGCTAAGAAGAATTTCTACTCTTCGACAATTCGTTCCTCTCGTTCTCACATTTTACGCATCAAGCCCACGCTAATCGCGGAAGAGAGAAAGGGAGAGCACTCTTGTGATTCCCTTCTCCTTCGTCCTTGAGCCAACACCGAAGAAAAGAAAAGAAAGCTAGACCTTGTGATTTTTTTCTGACCTTGAAGAGTAAGCATCTTTCCTTTCTATCGGCCCAACAAGGTTTTTATTCGTGAATAGCAGGATTCCTTGATTTTGCGAGCAAAAGGAGTGGGATAGCAGGGAAGTAGGCCAGCTTTCAATTAGAAAGGAAATTAAAATAATAAACACTTTAATTTGATGCCAAATATGAGGAACTGCCAAATTGATCGGTGGACCAGGCTCTACCAATCTCAACATACCTGTTTGTGAAGGTAGTTGATCTAACATAACCGGAGAACCCTTTTCAACAATCCATGAATTTCTTCATTCAAGGGGGCCTCGGCAGCCCAAAATTCAAGAGAAGTATACTCTAAATCCTATGACCATATGTATGTAGGTAGAGTAGGGGTGGGACCTATTGCTGTCAAAGTGAATACAAGTTTCTCGAGATGTCATTTTTAGGCTTAAAATCGGGCAAAAAACATTACTCTGTGGTTCTACAATGTTTGTTAACAAAAATCTAGGGACCAAAGGACAGAAATCGTGAAATATATTGAATCGAAATGACCATGCCAAATTCGAGCTTGGTCAACTACTGTTGAAAGTGTCGCGGATATGGGGTCGACGTGTCCACGCCATAAAGTTGGCATAATTATGTCTATGTCTAGTCGGTGTGGTCACGCCCTTCGAGGCAGTCACGCTAGTATGAAGCTCTGCGTCTGCTGAAATTTTAGGCGTGGTGACGCCTACACACTGGCAAATTCGAGCTTGGTCAACTACTGTTGAAAGTGTCGCGGATATGGGGTCGACGTGTCCACGCCATAAAGTTGGCATAATTATGTCTATGTCTAGTCGGTGTGGTCACGCCCCCTTCGGGCGTGGTCACGCTAGTTGAGGAACTTGGGCGTCTTCTGAAATTTTAGGCGTGGTCACGCCTACACAATGGCATAATTAAGTCAGGGGTTCTGTTAGGTCGGCATGTGCATGCTTGAAGTAGACGTTGTTACGCCGACCATAAGGCTTTTGGGTGCTTAAGCCAATTTTGGTGTGGCTAGTCCGATCTTTGGTGTGGTTACGTCGGACCCTGCAAAGGCGTGGGTTTCGGGAAAAGCCTGTCAAAAGGGGTTTGAACCAAATGGGAACTCCTACGAGCAAGACATGATCTCCAAACATCCATTAGAGGACATAAATGAGTCCCTTAATCCCGAGAAGACTTTCCATATGCATGCCACCAAGTAAAAATGGTACTAGTATGAAATCCATCAGTTCATAACCTGAGTATGGAAATAATCTCGTGGACGGCCTGCATCGTGAGAGCGACTGTATCAGCAAGACATGATATAGAAACGAAGGTCAACACATTTATGTAACACCGAAATATTAAAATATTAAAATATTAAATTTTAACACCCGACAATTATAATTTAAGTCGGACTTAAAATAGTTGTTCGGTTGAGAACCGCACATCGATGTCCCGAAAGTCTTCCCATTTAAACTTCATTCAGGCTAAATAACAATCAGGACACAGTCATCCAAATCACCCACCAAATTTATATAAAATAAAATGTCCGTCACTCGAAGCTATTCAATGCCCGCTCCACAACAAAAGTTCTATCATTAAGAATTTATTTCCCTTTTCCCATAAATTACATTGCATGCCCTCCAAAAATTTCCAAATTATAAAAACATTTCCGTTTATTGCAAATTTACCAGTGGGCCCCGGTAACTTTAAATGTAGTTAGACTCAGAATGTTTAGATATTAACTCCCTGTGTGTACGACAATCAGAACATTAATTAATCCCTCCCATAATTTATCTACAAAAAAACACTAAACTCAATTATTCATTGCAAAAATCTTCAATCAATATAGCCAGTCCGCCGGGGCCCCACCCGTGGGCCCCACAAGCTGAAACCATATAAATAAATAAATAAATAAAGCCCTAAAATAGAAAAAAAAAAGAAACAAAAAGGAAAGGTTTGTAGCGCGACGTGCCCACGGCGCAGCGCTCGAGCCATGGAAACGGAGCTGTGTCGCACGTGCGGCATGCATCTAACGGTCAGGATTCCATTAGATCAGGAGCTGTTCCCTGTGTACGGAGAGGAAGAAAAAGGTGGATTTGATGCGTTCGATTGGACGCAGCGGTGGACTTATTAGCGTGCGAAACACTGTTGAGGGGGAAATGGGCTCCAAAAAGGTCTGTTTAGACTTCTCGAGGCCCGAAATATATGACTTTTATATTTCTTTATATAATACCTTTATTTTTGAATCGTCTAATTTTCTAATTTAATTTTTTTAAGAATATCATCTAATTTATTTCAAATTAAGTGTAACATTATCTTTTATTAATTGTTTATATATCTTAAATTTTTCCAATTTTTATATACCTCATCAGCAATTATCGAATAATACGCTTATCTGATAAGTTGATAAAATGTAGGCATTCAAATGCTCTTAATTGGTCGACTCTTACCTAGTGCCACATTCTTGTTGAAGCTATTTGAGAAAAATGTATACTAATGAGTCTCATCGATTAGTGCTTTCTTATAAAATAATTTTTTATTTATAGAAGAGTGTACAATATACAAAATTACATGTTTTTCTATTAATCGAGGCTTTGCAGAATTTTTTAGTTATTTTATAAGTATGGGTCTGCAAGTTCACTAACCACTAAGTTGGCTGAACTTAGTGGGTGTTTGTTCGATAAGACCTACTTGTTCGACTGTCTTAAATTGCAGCTGTCTGTCGGCCTTTCTTGATCTTCAACTCAGCAAGAATGACTCATTTGATTTGGCTTTGTTAATCGGTTGTTGTAGCATTACTGTTGACCATTGATCATATAATTGTGATTTTCAATCTTGAGGATCATTGGATCTCCTAAAGATTCATGCTGGCATAGTCATGATGTGTGATCATAAAGTAATTCAAAATTGTATGATCTACAAGATGACTATTTAAAATTAGGTAGCAAAAATATAATTCAATATAAAATATAAATATTTAAAATTCTATGCCTATTAAAAATAAATAAATATCTAAATTAAGATATCTAATAATAAATAAATAAAAATTGATTTGGAGGGGAATGATATTTTTATAATTAAAATAATATTAACAAAAGCCCCGCTTTAAAATTTTGTCTCTTTTGGCATACAATAATTTTAAAATTTTAATAAAAATATACTTAAATTATAAATTATTATTTTATTTAATTTTCGTAAATAAAATTACGTGGAATTGCTTTTGACTTATGATGTTAAGGCAGTTTTCCCAAAGAAACGCAGCAGCGAGAGCGTGATCGCTGGCGATTGTATTTTTGTGTTTATTAATTGGAGCCATAAAGCATATAATATTTGCTGATAACGTGAGGAATCCCTCAGCCGTCCCATCCAATTTTTCCCTGCTTCTGCTCTGGTCTCCTCCCCCTCTTCTTCGGTTCCCTCGTCCCTTATTTCCACACCCCAACCGAAATGTTTTTTATTTCTTAAATCACCGACAGGAACACGGCGGAGAAGCTGAATCTCCAACGACTCGCCGGAAACCGTACGGTGCATTCGATCGCCATGGAGACGGAGACCCATCGGCCGCAGCAGGGGATGAACTCCCACTGCTTCATTTCCAACTGCAACCGCCATCCCGACGAGCAAGTCACTGGCTTTTGCGCCTCCTGCCTCCGAGAGCGACTTGCTGGACTTGACAATGATAATGCTCGCCGCAGCTCCACCTCCTCTGCTACCTCCTCCGCTGCCGCCGCCTTCAAAACAATCTTCTTGAGTTCCGCTAGTGGTGTGAATGGGCGTCCTTCTTTGTCGTCTCAACGCCAAAGCTGTCACAACAAGAACACCACCGCGGCCTCCTCCGTTCGACCGGACCTTCGACGTTGCAAGTCGTTCGCCGGCGGTCCGAGATCTTCCGCGGCAGTGGAGCCGCGACGGAAGTCATGTGATGTCCGCGTGCGGAGCACTCTCTCGTCCTTGTTTCACCAGGACGACCGAGATAGGATCCTCGACGGTCGCCAAAAATTCCTCCTTTCGTCGTCCGCCGCAGCAGCCACAGTTCTAGCAGCTGGTGAGATTGAGGTTGAGGCGGACTCAGTGGTCGTAGTGGATGCTTCAAAAGACGAATTGGAAGATGTTAAGCCGATGAAGGACCACATAGATCTAGACTCATCCCAGATCAAGAAAGTCCCTGCCAGAGAATTGAAAGAAATTGCTGGAAGCTTCTGGCTTGCCGCCTCAATCTTTAGTAAAAAGCTCCAGAAATGGCGGAGGAAGCAGAAGACGAGCAAATGCACTGCCCAACACGGTGGCATCCGCAAGCCCTCGGCTTTACCGTTGGAGAAGGAAAAAACGCCCATATCTTCTCGTCTGTTTAGAGAAACACAGTCAGAGATCGCCGTAGATTCTATTGCTCGCCGCTCTTGCGACATTGCTCCAAGATATTCCCTTGAAGCTGGTCGCATCTCCTTTGACGAAAGGAGATGCTCGCTGGAAGATCCCAGGGCTTCGTGGGACGGCTGTCTCCTCAACAGTGGTCGATCCTTGCATTCTCGGTTTCCGGTGAAGCTCGCCGTGGTTGAGGACGCCGTTGAGCGCTCGGACGGCCTCATCCCTGTAGAAGAGGATACAAAGACGCCAGGCTGCTCAGCACAGACACGGGATTACTATTCCGACTCCTCTAGTCGCCGAAGGCGTAGCCTTGACCGCTCGAGTTCGTCGCGAAGACACTCAGTAGTGCTCTGCGACACAAAACGAACTCCAAATGCCAGCATCCCCGAGCTCTTCCATTGGAGCAAGCTGGAGCGGGAGTCCAATTCTTTTAGAGAAGATTGCTCCGGAAACTTTGTTTCCACTTTCAAGGATCCAGTAAATATCCCTTCTGTTAAAAAGTCCCGCCATTGGAGCATCTGGGGGTTTATCCATAGGCGTAATGCAAATAGGCCAGGAGAATCCCAATCGATGGAAGGATCCTTCTCTGAGACCTGGCCAGAGCTCAGAGTTAGTGGGACGACGATGCAAAGGAGTAGTAGTGTGAGCGGAAGGAGATCGTTTTCCACCAATTGCAGACTCTCTAGCACACAGAAGAGCGGTTTGGAGACTGCCGGGCCCGGGCTGAAAAAGAAGAATAAGAACAACAAGGAGATTGTGCTGGATAAGAGCCAGAGTGCGAGGTATTCTCCTAGCCATTTTGACAATGGACTGCTTAGGTTTTACCTGACCCCTTCGAGAGGTAACTGGAGAAGCGGAATGTTGGCAAAGAACAAGATTGGCAGTCCTCGATCCTTCACAAGTAATATACTAAGATTCTATTGAAGCATGAATTGTCTTATACATTAGGTTCATGCTCTTCTTGCTGTTCTTTGGTAGTATTTTATTTTAACATGGTTGTGAAGGGAGGGATATAGAAAAAAAATTCCATTTTGGCCATCTTTCTGCTCATTTCAATCAGACATGTCAGCATCTTTCCACTTTCTCTATCTGAGATTTCATTCTGCTATTTAGAATGTCCTCAGAAATGCCAAACGATCTGCCTCTCCCTCACTTATTTGTCAATATTTTCATTTTTTGTTTCATGGGAAATTAATCTTCCTACTATTTTATTATTTCGCATCTTCATAATGCCAGAATTGGACAAGCAAATTGGCCTAATTTCGTAATGCTCCTCCACAAAGCTTTCTCCAATTAAAGGTGAGAAGGGGCGCACGGCCTTACTTTGTAGGTCCACAATAGTGCAGGCAAATTATTTCAATAACCCCTCATATGCAGCTCGGCTCATGAATAGAGAGGATTTTAGTAGAATACTCTGTTCTAAATCTGATTGGTATGTTATTTCTAGCTTTTGAGTTTATTTTGAGATTAGCCATCCATTTAGCTCTTATGCTATGTGTTGGATCTCGAATTATCTTTTGTGAACACGTCTCGGGAGTTAGAGCTGAGTGAAAGAAAAAAAGATAGCAATGAAGTAAACCAAGAGTTAATTGTGGAGAGAATTGAGGAAAAGTGCTTTTATTTATATCTCTTCCTCTTATTTATTTATAGGAGTACATTTTGTAAAATTACAGAAAAGAGAAAATTTATGAATAATGTTCTTAATGTAATTAATCTTATAATAAATTGTATGAATTTTATTCCATATCTGTATTACAATTTGAATTTTGATATGGTTGTAATTGGTTGGTCGACTCGCTAGAGTTAGGCCGACTGAAGAGATGGACTGTGCCTTGTGTTTGGTCAATCGAGATATTCGATCGGATGAGGATTCCATCTGTCGTGACAAATGACTAATCACGACCACGGTTCCTACCAGAGTTTCGGTCAGCAGGACTACAAGCGTGATATGTCGTCCAGGTCTTTTGCCATAGTGTGTCGGTTGATTCTTCGATAATGTGGTTAGCTGTTTGATGGTAGGATGTCTTGATCAGCTGGTTGTTGTCTCGACCGTCTGATTGCTTTGAGATTTGAGCTGACATTTGCAATGCATACACTATGGATATCTCAAGTTAAAACATGATGTAGATATATGAAAATAAATTTAATGCAAGGGTTTACTTGGTTTACTATTTTTTGCCGAACTAACTAAACTCTTGCCTTGATTACCTGAAATAGAAATTTTACTTTTAAAATTCAAAATCTCCTTTTTAGCATGACTATTGATTAAAAATATAAGCTTTCTTGCCTCATAAATCTTAAATTTTAAAATAAACAGCCAATCAATCATCAGAAATTAATAATATTTGAAACTTAATCACCCTCACTCCACAAATCTGATCAACTAAATCCTGCTTCTGTTACATCATATACTTAACGGAGAGCGGAATAAAGCTAATGCTTTGATTTTCTTTTTCATATTGATTTGGAGCAATAAGTTTACTAATCAGATAGCCATTGCTATTCTTCGATAACAATATTTGGAAGGAGCAAGAGATGTATTACGTCGACTAGTAAAAGAAGAAGAACAGAGGCCAACATAAATAGGGTCCCTGATCTTCTGCCGCCTAGTCACGCCATTGTAGTCAGTCTGGCGCCACTGGATGGGATCTGCAGAGACCTCTGGGGTTGGCCATCGTGCCTTGCTTCTTCTCCATTGTCGTCCTTGAATGCTTTTTAAGCTTTCAGGCCCACCACAAAAGAGGGAAAAAGTAAAGCCAGCCACACAGACACAAGGAAACAAGCTCAAGTAAAACCAAAAAAGACAGCAAGCAGAATCCTCTACTCATTAAGAGCTTCGACAGAGCCTCTCATGAGTCATGTCGCTTTCCAAGAACCACCGAAGCCCTCTGTATGCCATAAGAATGACGCTGGATCTGTCTCATACAGGACGCGGCATTATATTTTTTCAATGTTTTTCTCTGCTTTCCAATATGTTAACTGTGTGTGGATGCCCCCATTATTTTGTCATGTATGGTGACTTTAGTTTAATTACTCTCTATTTCTGGAGAGTAAACGTTGAAATTATTATAAAAGAAATTTAAATAGTATCCTTATTGGCGCTACATTGTCTGAGAATCTAAAAGATGAATATAATTATACATTTTATTATGCATTAATTGGGCTTACAGAGGACATGAATTAGTCTGATTACAAAGAGAAGGAGATGCATTTTAAATGAGCTTGGATAAGGAATGAATTCCAAGTGATTTATGCTCTTAATTACTTTTTCCCAGCTGTAATAGAATGAATTCCAAGTGATTTATGGAAGAAAGTGCAATAAAATTTTTGATTGAATATAAAATAAAATTGTCATTTTATTTCTACACTTGTTCAAGAGATGATTTGGAGCCAAGTAGGGGTTTGATTGACTGCGGCTCTAAATCAACATGTGGCTCGTTATATTCAATTTAGAGCTTGCTTGGTTCAACATTGAATCGAGCTTGGTCTGGCTCGAAATCAAAACAATATTGCTCAATTTGAGTTAGTTTGATCCATTTTACCTCGAATCGGTTCAAAATTGGAACTAACTGGCTCAATATGAGTTATTTGAATCCGTTATAGCTCGAAATTGGCTCGTGGCTTATTATATTTAATTTTATTTAGTAATATATTTCTTGGAGCCGACAAGATTAGTTCGAGCGATCAATATATGGCTCGAAATCGGCTCATGAGTTGGGCTGGGCTTACTGGTAAATATTTGCGTTTCTCTTGAGTCCAGTTAAGAGAAGGTGTAGAGGCCTGTTAGTTTAACAGATGGGGAGATCGCAGGTGCAGGAAGCGAGAGAAGCCCTGACCGTGGGAGAGGAGCACTCGGGCGTTCTTACGAAGCTGGATGTTCTTCCCCACCGCGCCGGCTATGATGCCAGCTTCTACGAGGGCTTCGCTCTCCGAGGAATCCGTGTCGACAGCATCAGTCCAGGCCAGCTCTCCTGCTCCTTCAAAGTTCCTCCTCGCCTCACCGTGAGTTAATGTCTCACATCACATAACGAAGAGAACGCCTCTCCTTTTCTTTTGCAAATCCGCCTCTTTTTCATTCCCGTACTTTTCGTAACCCTAAGCCTCATGAAACAATTGGTATACAAATCCCTAATTGGATGCAGGACAAGAATGGGAACTTGTCGGTAGGGGCGATCGCTAATTTGGTGGATGAGGTGGGAGGGGCTGCCATGCACGCTGACGGCCACCACATGAAGGTCTCTGTCGACATGTCCATCTCCTTCCTCTCAAACGCCAAGCTTCATGTCAGTAATATCAGTCGACTTTCCTCTTTTAACTCTTCTTTATATTTTACTAATATGACTAGTGGAGTTAGAATTCAGATTTTGGCTGAAATTAGAAATAAAATTGAATTACCTGTTACATTAAAGTTTATATCATCAATCCTACATCTTCTCTATCTCTCTCTCTTTCTCTCTCTCTAGCAATTCATTTGTTTGTTCTCTCAAATCCAAATCAAAGTGGAGGTGTAATTCAAGTTTATTAGCAGAGTGATAAACTGTTGGAAGAACAAAAAAACTTATCTGTAATAGATGAAAAGCAGGATGAAGTGGAAATAACTGCTAGAGTCATTGGACACAGAGGCAGATACTACACCGGAACTCACGTGCTGCTGAGAAACAAAGCCAGCGGGGAACTCATCGCTGAGGGTCGACACTCCTTATTTGGCAATCTTAAAAGCAGGATATGATCTCCCTCTTTTGCTCCACTTTCATTATAACCAGATGTTTGCGGGGAATAAAATGAAAGTTCTTTTGTGTGATTTTACGAGCTACTTAGTTATAAATTCAGGAATGTTGTTGCCTGTTCGTTTCCTTGTAATGTTTCATGGAGTGTTCAAGCTCCAACATCACCCATAAGAAACAGATGATTATGTAATGTTTGTCTGAGGTTTTTGGCTTCTCTTTACTTTTTGGTCGTTGTTAGACTTGCTGATTAGTGTTATCTACCTTGTGAACTCCTTGCTCTATTGAAATGGGTTTTTTATATAGCTACATGATTTCTTTCTTTTAGTGTTGAATGAATTGGTTTGTTTGGATGGTCGCAGTTGTCTTTAAAAGTAGCAGTCAAATGTATTTCTGTGTTGAAGGCAAATTTTAGAAAACTCTTAAGATGACAGCTTTTGGATGAGTTTTTTTATGTATTTGATTTGATTGGGGAAAGCTTTTCACCACAAATATTTTTTAGAAAAAAGGAAGAAAGTATATTATATTTATGATGAAAAGCTTTTCCAACATCCAACTGTCAAATGCACGGTTCATCACAAATATTTTTTAGAAAATAGGAAAAATAAAGTATTCGTTAGCTTGTCAAACCCCCTTAGAAGTGAAAAAATTTACGTCCGTCAACCGTACGCAGAAATGCGTAAGTAAAAAAGTACACGGGGGTTATACGGAGGTTACAAGCGTGTTATAACCTCCTTGTACCTCTCGTGTAACTCACTTGTAACTCGCGCTTCTATTTCATCAATTTGTACACGGGAGTTACATGGGAGGTACAAGAGGGTTATAATCCCCTTGTAACCCCCGTGTACTCTTTCACGTACGCATCTCTGCGTACTGTTGACAGAGCAAATTTTTTCCTCTTAGAAGACGGTTGGAAGTTGGAGAAGCTTTTTTTTATATAATTATATTTATATTAGGGGAGGGTTAGGGCTGCAAATGAATGGTTTGACGGGCTACATGGCTCGACATGACAAGCTACTCATGGCTCACAGCAAGTTGATAAGAACTCATTTGTGCAACATTGTTTGTGCTGAAGACTCGTGAGAGTTATTGCTGCTACAATGAAAAAAAAGGGAGTTTTGGTGAGCTGCTTGTAACGTTGTAAGCATGGGGAGAGTTATTATTATTGATAATGACAAAGGGGGCATCATTGTTTGTGTTGCTTGCGTTTGGGCATTAAACTATGTTTAGAATATTTTTTAAAATCAAAATTTAATTTCTAAAACAGATGGGATTGTAAACAAAAATCATTATTTTATTTTTTTCTGGCATGCTTAATGAACAATTTTAAAATATTTAGCACAACTTGAATGAAGTTCTGAGTTGTTCTCGATGTTAACTTTCAATATGATAAAGCTTCATAGGGCTCTTGCTGGTTCAACTCGGTTTGCTTGCCTCTTTAGGAAGGGGAATTGACTCAGCTCTGCTGAGGGACAAAGGTTCATATTGGCTCAGCTCGGAGCAAATCAGGTAAAGATTCAAGTGCAAATTCGCTTGTCTCCGTTCAAGAGGGCAAAGGTTCAAGGGCCAATTTGCTCAGCTCGGTCCTAGATGGGCATTATTATAAAAGGTGCTATTTAATGGAGCGAAATAGAAAAATCAGGGTTAGCAATTGCCCACCTGGCGGCTGGCACTAGGCATTTCCGCTCTTGTGTATATAAAAATAGAAGTTTAGGTGTTAAATGTGTAAATACATATAAATCTTCCCTGCTATAAAAGCACATAAGAAATAGTCCTCCACTACTCATTCCATGTATTGGTGATGAAAACATATTGTATGCACATATTAATAGTTCTGTATATTAACTGTATTTGCAACAAATCAATTGACTCTTCAATTAACCAGACTGCCAGCTACGCTTTGAATGCTAACCAGCTAAGAAGAATAATAAAAAGAATAAGAGCCCATGCGATTTAGGCTCTTTTTTTTTTTTTTTTTAATTAAGATTATGACAGATTCACGCACTCGATTAGCAATTAACCTTATTAAGTGGTTATATGTTACTCATAAAAAATCAATATTTATGACTAATGACAGCTTTATCATCAGTTAAAGAATGAGAAAATTTTCTTTTTGGTAGTGTCAGCAAAACTACAATGAACCGCCGTTGACTGCGTTTTCTGAAATGATAAAGGATAAATAATACACAATTTAGAGTAAAAAGATCAGAAGAGGTTATTGAGGCAACAGATAATATATGCAGAAATCAGGTCGTCGCCTCTTCAGCTTCAAACACAAACAAGATTCAAATGCCTCTCAAGCGTTAACTTACTCCAGATCTGAGGCTGTGAGCACCAATCTTCCAAGTCAAAGTCCTCTCAGATCTGTAACCAGAGAATTTTCCAACTCATTCTTCAGTTGCTTCATTCCTCGCAAAAAGAAAGTTATACAAGGGGATAATCAAAAGAATCATAGCATCCAAACAGGTGAATTTTCTAGCTCTTCTGCTACTCTTTCCTTCCAACTGCTACACTTTGAATCTCAAGTAGACAGCCTTATTGAGCAAAAACTATAGCGAAAGTAGGAAAAAATTTCACCGCACTGTGATTGAGACAGCGGGAAAGAGGATTTTCAGGTACTCACGAATCTGAAAATGGGTACATATGGAAAATTAAGAATGAACCATCTCGCATGGGCTTTTAGGCCTGTTTGACATGGCCACAACTGCGTTTTAGTTGTTTTTGTATTATGGAATTTTTTTTCATAAAGATTTATAGCATTTACTTTCTTAAAGTGACGATGCTTTAATAGATCTTAGCCTACTAAGCAATCTTAAAGTCTTTTATATAGGATGACTAACTTTGTGTGTCTTGTACCTTCCCAACATAATGATCTGATATTCTTGCAGGCTCAGAGACATCAACAACTAGCAGCAACTCTGGTTCAGTTTTGAAGAGTCGAGGTTTAAAAAGCTTGAGCACATATCAAACTTGTGCACAAGAAGCACAATTATCAATAGCTGAAATTTTGAGGGCTACCTGCAATTTCTCTCAGGACAATGTGGTGGGGCAAGGAGGATTTGGAACTGTTTACAAGGGAAAGTTAATGGATGGATCTCTTGTTGCTGTGAAGCGTGCCACAAAGGTGTACTGTCAAAATAAGTAAATTACATTATAGTTTTTCTAATATTTATTGGCAAAAACTTTTTTAAGTGTAATAGGAGATACCATATTGAATATGCTGACAGAAGCCTTTTGGCAGAACATACAAAAGAAGGGTGTTTCATCAGAGTTCAGGAGTGAGATAGGAACTCTCTCAAAGATAGAGCATCGAAACTTGGTAAGATTCCTCGGATGTGTGGAGGATAATGAAGAACAAATTGTTGTCACTGAATATGTTGGAAATGGAACACTGCGGGAGCATTTGGATGGTAAGTACTATGATTTCTTAATTTTCAGCTTCAACAGTAATCATAAAACTGTTTACAGAGCAGAAACAGAATAGAAATATAACCAGAATGAATAAGGAGAAGCATATAAAGAGTTTTACAATAAGGTTGTAGTCATAGTAGTGATATGAAATGCAGACACGCGAGGATGTAAGCTGGAGCTTGAGCAGCGGCTTCACATTGCAATTGATGTTTCTCATGCAATCACCTATCTGCACACATACACAGGTTTGTTTGTCATCCATAGCATTGAAAATGAATGCTAAAATACTTTGTAATTAAAACAAGTATTCTTGAATGAAAAAGTGGATTTCATGATTTAAAACTCTGGTTAGATTAATGTTTTTGAGAAATGTCAACCAATGCATTGAAAATGAATGCTAAAATACTTTATAATAATAAGTACTCTTGAACGAAAAAGTGGACTTTGTGTTAAAACTTCGATAAGATTAATGTTTTTGAGAAATGAATTTTTTTTATTCAAATAATTCTGCAAGTGCAACATGAAATTTTATCTATTTCTTTGATGAGGAATTAAAGAAAACACATTAAAATTTGATTAAACTCACTTTTCTAACAAGTTTATTGCGGTTTGTTACAAAGAAGTGATGCGCCATGGCCGGACTTATTGTGATGAGAACCAAGTGTTTGCTAGGTCATCAACCCCAAATGATAAATAATAATTTGATTGTGGGAAAAAATTAGCAAGGGTCGGTTAGGATGTCACTCCTGAGCGACTCACCACAATAAAACATAACTATGATGAAAAGTCCATTAGGTCAATATTATTATGGTGGAAAATTCACTAGGTTCAAATTTAATAGTGGATTTGGTACATGTTATTTGGAGATTTTAAATGAGAAGTCGAAAGATTTGGTAGACACAATGATTAGAAAAGAATAAATATTGCTTGATTATTAGACCTGGATGTCATATTAAATTTGCTGCATGGAATTTGGAGATTTTGAATATGAAGACAAAAGATTTGGGAGGCACAATGATTAGAAAAAGATTAAACATTGCTCGCTTATAAGAATTAGATGGAAAGTAGAAGAAGCTAAGAACATGGCTTACATTGTAAGTAAATGTATTTGAGTAGATTAATAATAGAAACAATGATAAAATAGCAGCGAATGGGAAAAAATAAAGTTCTTGAGATGAGTAGGATTAGAGATAGGGTGAATTAGATTAGCATATCAGTTCTAGTAGAATAGGCTATGAGAGAATTCATAATGGTTATATAGTAGCAGATAGAAATGTGTGAGGCACTTTATTTGATTCTGTAATATCCTATAAACTTGCAAATAAATAAGAACAATTAATTACCTATAACATTGAAGGCACCAAATCACAAATATATTTATTCTACTTGGCAGAAAGTGAAATTTTCTTGCAATGATTATAAGGTGATTTCTGAAGAAAATTTTACATATAACATAGAAGGACACCAGATCACAAATTCTTTTACTCTGCTTGGCAAAAAGAGAAAATTTTCTTGCAATGATTATAAGGTGATTTCACAAGAAAGTTTAAACAGACAATATACAGTAATAATTATAAATGCATATTTTAGAAGTCTGATAACATGACAAAAAAAAAAAAAACAATAATAAATCATCGCCCTAGAATAAAGTAATGAAATATAGGTGAGAAAGCATTGATCTTTCAAAATAGTTTGCTAAGAAGGTCAAACTGGAATTCTTTAGCTGAGATAAATCTAATGTAGAAAAAAACAAGCTTCATCGAGAAATTTTCATAGAGATTTTAGAACGTTTACAAATGGATCTTGAACTGATAAGAATACTTGCTGGTGGAGTGAGAACATGTTTAATATTATTAAGAAAAGTAAACTTACTTTTTAAAAGGTGCAAAAAAAAAAAAAAGAATACTATAGAGTCTTATAATAGTTATAAGAAAACTAGAAATTTTACAAAAAGTACAGTGAGAAAACCCAAAGCTATGTTTTTATATGATTTATATAGTAGGCCCTGAAATTTGATCTTTCTTCAACTTCTAACATGCATCATAGCCATCAATGTGTAATGTGATTTGTCAACAAAAATGCCTATTTGAAAACTTTTGAGTCCCTACCAAAACACTTCTAAGCCTTTTTCCCATAATTGCACCTGGATAAACCAGATTTATAATTTAAGCATTGTGAGTTAGCTTCAGGATTCATCAAGCTCATGTGACCCAAGCCAAAATCCCATTGGTTAATAATAGGTCGGTTGTGACCTCAGAAAATCCAACTCAAAGAGTTTTGTATGCATCTCCCTATCCCTAAAAAACCTAGGGAACAAGGTTATAACTAATTCAAAACCACATATTTAGAGATGATCACATGGAATTTCTAAATACTTTAGATAATGACCTTAATCTCTAATGTTGTTGAGTGTATGGTTTTCATTATTTTTAAAATATCATAAATTTTTTATATATAATTATTTTAAATTTTTTTATATTTCGAACAATAACGAACCGAACATGAACGAACACATCACTGTTCGTGTTTGATTCGTTTAACAAACCGAACAAAAAAAACCGTTCATGTTCGTCTTGTTTGCTTATCGAACGAATCGAACACGAACTTCTTTGCAAACCGAACACGAACTGTTCGCGAACAACGAGCTTTTTTTACAGCCCTATTTATAGCAGTCTGGCCACGAAAATCAAAGGAAGTTCATTATTACGCAATAATGTCATTTAATTATTTCTTATCTATTAAAAAGATTCCCTTAATTTTGTGTGTTGTGAAGCTTTTAAGAAGCAAGAGAATTGAAAAACTAAATACGTATATGAAAAATATGCCAGCATAAATCTCAAGAGAAATGAAAGGTTCGGAAAGAAGATATGATCGATCGAACATAGTTCTTGACGGCCGTTTGGGTTGGAGATAGGCTAAGAAGGCATCTGGTTTAGAGCGCTTCGCGCTATAGCACCATTATCAAGCTTGGCTTCCACCACAATATTGAGCCGATTCTAACCACTAATTTGTAACAAACTATGATATGATCGCTCAAGGCCCAAAAAAAAAAATGTTTTTTTTACAAGTACCGACGCTCTCAATTGTTTTATTTTTACGTTTGATAACGCAGAAACAACGTAAATGCAGTACTTAAAAACTCAATAGAACAGTAGAAATATTTATTTTACATCCATGCTTTCAGATCCATTTCATCGTCAGTAGGAACTCAACAACATACCCAATATAAAATTATCTAAGATTTCTTCAATATACATGCTTCAAACATTAATAATCTACTCTGCATGCTGCAAGTAATTTAATAAATAATGTCCACTTACTATCCATGCAGTAACCTATCCTTGTCCGGTGCAGACCACCCGATCATCCACAGAGACATAAAATCATCAAACATCCTCCTGACAGAGAACCTCCGGGCCAAGGTGGCCGACTTCGGCTTCGCCCGGCTAGCCGCGGAAGATCCAGACGCCACCCACATTTCAACACAGATCAAGGGCACTGCGGGTTACTTGGACCCCGAGTACATCCTCACCTACCAACTGACCGAAAAAAGCGATGTCTACTCCTTCGGCGTCTTGCTAGTCGAGCTCATCACCGGCCGCCAACCAATGGAGCGTGGCCTCAATCTCAATAAGAACAGAGACACCACTCGATGGGTACGCCGACGCCTCGCCTCCCCCCCCAACTGTTAAGAACTGAAAATTTTCTAAGGTTTCTAATGAAGCAATTGTGCAGCAGGCAATGCAGAAGTTTCGACAAGGGGAAGTGGTTATCGCAATGGATCAACGGCTTAGAAGAAGCCCAGCGTCGATCGCAGCGGTGAATGAGGTGATGGCTTTGGCGTGCTCCTGTCTGGCGTCGCCTAGAAATTCACGGCCGTCGATGAAGCGCTGTGCCGAGGTTCTGTGGGGGATTCGCCGTGATTTCCACGCAGCGCAGCTTGCCGCCACAGCTTCTCGGCGAGCCGCCGAATAGCTCCGCCAATTTAATAAATCCTATACATGTGATGTTTCTTTTACGAACAAATATTGCATCAGGACATCTGTGGGGTGCCATGTGAAAATTGGCCCGCCATCATACACTAAGATTGGTTGGTGGGCGTGGCGGGGCCCACTTTCCACATGGCGCCCCGTCATTCGTGTCCGCATGCATCAGATGTCCTGATGCAATATTTTTTCTTCTTTTATAGAGTCTGTTAGTAAAAAATTAAAGAAAAATTATTTGACATGCAACTATTAAAATTCTATTTAATTTTGTTGATTTAGTTAACTATATATATTTTTTTACAACATTTGGGATTTAGTTGATTAATTCACATCGATTCATTTAATTATAATTAATTATCATATATAATAATGAGAATTATTAAAATCAAATCAATAATAAAGCTACTTATCTAATAAAAAAATTGCGGCATCTGTGCCCATCACCCAATTCTTGTGTACTTACTCATCTAATAAAAAAATATATTATAATTACTTTAATTGTTAAAAATGAACAATTTACATTTATTTGTAGGAAGAAGTTTAGGTATGTATGTAAATATATAAGAAAACAGTGGGCTGAATGTAAATGTTCCTAAATATATATATATATATATATATATATATATATATATATATATATATATATATATATATATAGACACACACACACACACACACACACACACACACACACATACCACCTAATTTATATGTGTTTATATTAACTAACACCCACTTAAACTTTACTTTTTTTTATTTATGTCATTCATATTACATAAAAAATATTACTATTTTAAGTTTAAAAAGATAAAAGACATTTTTTGTTCTTTTCTCGTTTGAATAAGATGATATGCATATAAAAATTAAAGTTCGAGTGTTAGATATACAGATACATATGAATTGAACATCTCCTCACATCCTTATCTTAAAAACATATTATATGCTGAGTCTAGTCTGAATGCATGCAAATCCTGTGTATAATAGTGTTATATATAATTAATTATACACATGGAGTTATGTATCCCGTACATTGGCTTGAGCATCCACGTGTATAAGACTTCCGAGTCAAAGTTCGAACCCCTCCGACATAATGGACTTTAAGAAGGTCAGTAATCGAATCGTTAGACAGATTAAAGCATGACTAAGGATCTTTTGAATATATATATATATATATATATAATATAATATAGACATGTTCTACGATAATATATAATAATATTATATATAAAATTGGCACGCATGGGAATCATTATTAAATATTCTATCTCTCCACCTCGTCCATCCCGCCAAACAACTCTTTTGTCCACTTACCCCTTAGGTGCCGCTCCTCACTCTCCACACAAATTTCTTGCTCCACGAGCAGATAAAGGAGAGCTGCTAATGTCCCGTTCCTCGTTGGATCTCTAGCTTTCATGAACATCTCGTGAGCTTTTTTATTTCAACCCATAGAGCGGTGGATCGGGGAGTAGAACGGATCAGCTTCTTTTTTCATAGTCTCGGATCGGACCTCGGAAAGCGGCGCCACTCTTCTTAGACAAATTGGTATTTTCTAGAACTGCTGATATCTACTCGTCTAGCGATTCATTGCTGCAACGGTGTTTAATAATCTTCCTATTTGGCTCTCAGAATTTGGTAGAAGGGATCGGTAGGTGGATTAAGTTTTTCCCGTGTAAGCAGTTTCACTGATTTTATGCTTGCCAAAAGGTCTATTGTTGAAGTTGGGAGTTATTATCGTTACTTTCTTCTGATTTTTTGGTATTGTTTTTTACGGGCTGTTTGCTTGCAATTAGGATGAAACTTAAGTAGGATTTAGTATACGCTTTGAAACCATATTTACTAATTTCTAAGGAGGATAATTTGGAGAACTAACTGTTCTGGTAGAGGTTAAATCTAGTTAGATCATCGGAAACTATTTAGGTTTTTACTCGAGGAATTAGTGAAGCTAACTCAAAAGCAGGATTTAGTAAGTGTATATCAAGAATGTGTCAGCAAAACATTAAAGATTAAGGACTAAAGGTTTAAAAGAAAAGAAAATTTGAAAACTTTTCAAAAATATAATATTAAAATGAACCATCTGAAATGCACGTTTGGGGCCTTAACAGGCAAATTCTTGCGTTAACTACCAACCCCGAAGGCATAGAAGCAAACCCGGACAAAATTCGGGTGCTGATTTACATTTCTCCTCCAAAAAAATGCTTGAGAGGTTCATAAGCTATCCAGGAGGATTGCGCTCTCAGCAAGTTCATCTCATGGTTGGGCGAAAAGGGCGCAACATTCTTTAAGTCCCTCGAAAAAGCTAAAAGTTTTAGTTGTACGGATGTGTCAACAAGCTTTCCAAAGCTTAAATGATTCCCTAGCCTCACCACTGTTTCAAAGTCCGAGGCCGAATGAAGAACTCTCACTGTACTTAGGAGTGGAAGCTGAGGCGATCAACTTTGTGCTGGTGAGGGAGGAATTATGAAGGCAAATCCTAGTTCACTATACTAGCTGCGTTCTCCGAGAGGCGGAGGTTAGATATCCAATTATGGAGAAACTAACATTTTCTTTAATTGTGTCGGCCCGTAGGTTGCGACTCTACTTCCAGACGCATCCCATCTGGGTGATTTTAGATCATCCGCTGAAGTCAGTGCTTTCCTCACCAAAACATTCCGGATGGCTACTCAAGTGGGGAGTGGTACCGAGTGAGTTCGATATCACCTATGTTTCTCGGACAACTATCAAACCACAGGTGATCGTAGACTTTCCGGCGAACTTATCGGAGCAGGAAAGGCTATATGAAGAATGTCAGTGGTTTCTTGTACGTGGACGACACCTCAAACAAAACTGAGCGGGACTAGGGCTTGTTTAAGCTGTTATGCTGGAGAACATACCATTCAATGGCCGTAAAATTTGAAATGACGATCAACCAGGCATAACATGAAACTTTGATTGCCGGCCTACGTCTAGTCTATGAGTCGGACGCCTGGATCCTCATTGCAATTTTAGACTCGTTGCTTGTAGTAAATCCGACAAAACAGGGAGTTTGAGGCTAGAGATGAGATAATGACAAAGCATACTTGAGATGTTCACTAGATGCAAATTATCTCAACAACTTCAATATACCTGAGATGCATAAGACAAAGCGAAGCGGATGACTTTATCCGGATGTTCACTCTGTGTAATGCACGAGTCGCTTAAGAGGGAAGACGTTTACTCACCGAGTCCAACGACTGGGGTACTTTCGGCCAACATTTTTGAAGGATTCCAAAGCATTCTCTAGGATGTGTGAGCAATGCTAGAAGTATGGTTCACAACAAGCCCACAAACTGCAAGCAATCATCAGCCCACAGCCTTTCGCTTTATGTGGTTTAAATATTTTGGGATCATTCTCACCTTCTAGACAGCGTTGTGTCCTCCTAGTAGCAGTTGACTACTTTTAGAAATGGATTGAAGCCAAAGCTCTCACCTAGATCTCTGTGGACATCGTCCATAACTTTATCTTACCGACTTAATCTGTCGCTATGGCCTGCCGTTGATGATCATCACGGGAAATGGGATACAATTTGCGGACAAAAAGGTTTGAAATTTTTTGCAAGATCAAGGAAGAAGTCTCAAGTTTGCCTCGGTCCTTCATTCACGGACCAATGAGCAGGCCAAGACAGCCAATAAAATTATCCTCAACCTGTTGAGAAAGAAAGTGAAAGGAGTGAAAGAAAGTCGGGCAGATATACTCCCGTCCGTTTTATGGGTCATTCGCACAACTTCGTCAACCGCAGCCGACCAAACACTGTTCATGCTCTCGCGTGAAATGGAATAGATGTTGTCGATAAATACAACTATCACAACAAAAACATCCTCATGGCCATGACGTTCAACGAAGAAAGTCTATCTTTATGGCTGGTAACAAACAATGAGGGAATAATGCTGGCGCTGAATCTTGTGGAAGAAGTCAAAGTGCGGTCGGCCTTACGACAGGATGAAGACAATAAGAGAGTCGCGCGATACTACAACCGGCACATCCAAGAAAAAGATTTCTCCCGGAGATCTAGTATTGAAGAAGGTCGACCTTGTTGTTGTAAATGTGGAGCCCGATCAAAAAAAAGAAAAAAAGAAATTATATATTCCCGCCCTTTTCTCCCGCCCATCCTCCATGTCGATTCGCGGAATGATGCAAGTTCCGCCGCCTTTGTGTAAGATTTTCGCAGAAAAAAATAAATTGGAATAATAGCTTTGTTTTTTTTTCCTTGCAGTTTGCTTCTTCCTCAGTCTTTCGACTTCTTGTGTGAGACGTGAGAACTGAGCTTGCTTCTCAAACAGCAGTCGAACTCCCTTCTTCTTCTTTGGTGTGGATCTCGTGTATAGAGAGAGAGAGGAGAAGAGAGAGAAAGTGTGAGAAAGGAGAAGAGAAAGAGGGAGATTTTTTTTCTTGTAAGTCGACGTGATCGACAGTGTAAATCTTCAATGTAATAAAATTCTCAGCAGCTCCGTGGACGTTGGCAATTTATCGAACTACGTAAATCTGTGCGTGTTTCTTTGTTTTGCGAATTTTTCGTTTTCTCATCGATCGTTTTATATACCATAACACTTGCAGTATGATGACAGACGGTTGTAAAGTTGAACCAAACATGGAGTAGACCCTACATCATTGACTGCTAGGGTCGTCCCTGGGCCTGGAGTAGAGACGACCTTAAAATTTTTTTTCATGAGCTCACTTCTTTGCTCTGTACTAACAACCTTAAATGAAAAATATTCTCTCAGTTTTTGTTTGCGATTTAAAACTTTCCCCAGTACTCTACCAAAAATATGTATAAAATTAATTTATGTCTCACTAATCGAAGGCCCAAAAATTTCAGGTTAGGAAAACGCTTGGCAAACTTGGAAAAACTAGAGAATCAACAAACTACCCGACGCTCGAGGGATAGAAGAAAGGTAAAAAAAAATATTTTGTGGGATTTATCACAATAGTGGGGTTTTAAATTTAAAAAAATAAAAACATTTGGCTGGATTAAACTAAAATCCTTTTTTTTTCCTGACTGTAGGATACCAATCTACTCTCCTTTAATTTCAGCATATATACTTCGTTTTTCATTTGATCTTTTATCTAGTATTTTTATATATTTACCTTGTGTTCAAATGATGTTCGGGCACGAATGCCTTCACTTTTTGTATGATGGTTTTTAGTATTAGACAAAAGGCAACATCACGTAGACTTGGTTAACTAACTTTTTTGTTTTATTTGTTTATTTTTTGAAATCTTGGAAAGGATTTTTTTGATGTTTAAATTACCAGGGCTAAGGACTATTTTTAATGGCATCAAGGGAGGACAATGCTATACCTGTTTCGCTCACCAAAAGGGTACCTGCAGTGGCCCATCCTTCTGCCAGGCTGCCGTCAGAAGTTGCCTCCAACATTGTATACCACACTCAATTCAGCCCTCATTTTTCACCGCTCAAATTTGACCAGGAGCAAGCTTTTTATGCTACAGCGTTAAGTGTCCGTGATAACCTGATTCAGGTGATCTAACTTCCTTTATTGTTGCAAAGAGGGACCTATTTGATTATTTCTATCATTATTTGTTTCTCGTTGAAAATTTTCATGTTTCCATGAATGCTAGAATAGAAAATTTTCATTTGACTCCAGTTTTATTGATTGCAGAGATGGAATGATACATACTTTCATTTTCACAAGCATGATCCCAAGCAAACTTATTACTTGTCCATGGAGTATTTACAAGGCCGTGCTCTTACTAATGCTATTGGGAACCTTGACATACAAGGAGCATATGCCGATGCTTTGAATAAACTGGGGCATGAAATTGAAGAAATTGCTGAAAAGGTTTGTGCATCTTATCATAAAGTGTTTTACTTTCTTGGACCCTATTTCATTGTATTATACAAGGGCCTTCATCTAATCTGTTTTTGTTTGCTTTTTAGCTATAAGTTCTGACTTTAGTGTGTAAAAATAAAAGAAATTGAGTGTTTTTAGGAGAAAGATGCAGCTCTAGGAAATGGAGGCTTGGGTAGGCTTGCATCTTGCTTTCTAGATTCAATGGCAACTCTAAACTTACCTGCATGGGGTTATGGTTTGCGATATAGATATGGCCTTTTTAAGCAGAAGATTTCCAAAGAGGGCCAAAAAGAGCTAGCTGAAGATTGGCTTGAGGTATCATTTATGGCACATGTTATTTAAAGATGCATACTTAAAAAATCTTCTTTTTCTGAACAAGCTATGCTCTTTGATATAAATTTGACAGAAGTTCAGTCCTTGGGAGGTTGTACGGCATGATGTTGTTTTTCCTGTAAGATTTTTCGGCCATGTTGAGATCTCTTCAACAGGATCGTAAGTGAAGATCTAAGTTTGTATCTCAATTTTAGTTAATGGTAGCCTTCTTTTGGGGAAATACTTTATTTAAACAGTTTTTGTGAAGGATCATATAGAAAGAAAAGAGTGAATGTTTTTTTGATTCTTTCAATGAGTATTTACACACAAAATTTCCTAGAAAAATAATTGTAAACTACTGATTATAAAGAAATTAAAAAATTTTAAATACCCAAAAATGAAGTTATTCTTTATGAAGCTTATGATATATGTATGCTTTCTCCATCATAATTCATACATGATATACCTGAAAGTCTTAAAATACCCCCCATGTGGAATTTTAGGGATGCTATTGCCTTAGCTTATGTTTTTGCGCTATTCTTCTCATCCACTTTGATTAAGTGACATTAAGTCAGAGGTTTCCCTCGATAATGGGGTTTGTATTGCAGGATTGATGTGGAAGGATTAGAAAGAAAATTAGAAGAACAAAGACAATAAAGTTAGAATTAATGCAGAATGCTATTGCATAGTGAAGTCAGCACCTCATATTGAAATCAGCACCAGTGATTGTGAAAAGAGGATTCATAACTCTGATTCAAAATAGTGGAGGCGTACTGCTAGGAATGTAATATATAGATACAAGCCTCCTGTTTAGGGCTTAGCACAGCCTTCAATCAGCAATACAATAATGAATGACCTGGTTTTAATGCTTAATTATCAGGAAATTTTGCCTTGAAAGATATCAACCGTGCTTGTATCTCTAGCTTTGTTGATATCTTTCAATGCAAAATTTCCACAGCTTAATTTTATTTTGTTTTTACATCTTATGCAACTTTGAACGGATGATCCACCACATAAAATTATTCATGAACAAGATAAAACTATTTCACTGAAGACCTGCCCTATGTTGACCCATTAGGTTTCTATTAACATTGTTTGTCTGATTTTTGCAGTAGGAAATGGGTTGGAGGAGAGGTTCTTCAGGCACTTGCCTATGATGTTCCTATTCCTGGATATAAAACAAAAAATGCAATAAGCCTTCGCCTATGGGATGCAAAAGCAAGTGCTGAAGATTTCAATCTGTTTCAGTTCAATGATGGACAGTATGAATCAGCTGCTTTACTGCACTCTAAAGCACAGCAGGTAGTTTATAGTGCTCTTCTGTTTGATGTTGCTAGACTTCTTGTCAGCTAAATTCAGGTACATGAACTGCACAATCTGATTTAGTGACCATTTGATAAATTGTTGGCTCAAGCTTCACAAATTACATGTAATCCTTGCCTCATTGTTTGCAGCTTGTCCTTGAAGGATTGAATGAAGCGTTGATTAATTTAACCTGCCATATCTTGATTTTAGTTCGTTATGATATGCCTGTACTTATGCATCTTTCCTCAATTATATGTTATGGTTCATTCCTGGAACTTGATATTAGTGTGTATCTTTTCTTGTGATAGGTGGATTCATCTTTTTTACTTGCTTTCTTAACCAATTTCAAATTATTTCATTTTAGATATGTGCGGTCTTATACCCTGGTGATACTACAGAAAATGGAAAGATTCTTCGGCTGAAACAGCAGTTCTTCCTTTGCAGTGCATCACTCCAGGCAAGACACATATCATAACAACAAATAGACTAAATTTTATGCACGTTGTATCAAATCTTGGTTATATGATGGATTTTGTATTACTATGCTTACAATGACTTGTTTAATTTGCTGATGTTTGATACGGGAGTTGAACAAATTTTAAAACATTAGGGGTGGAATCCGTTTTTTTACTCTAGTTTATTTTGGTTTAAACCAAACAATCTGAAGAAATTCAACGAGTGAGACTAAGCACATGAGAAAAGAGAGAGAGTAGAATTCTCTTTCAATTTTTTATGCCCGCTGATTTTTTCCCATGCATTAGGGTACTAACTTTTTGTCTAATTGATAAAAAATAAGAAACTAAACAAATTCAGTAAAATAAATTTAACAGTAACGAGTTTCATTTCGCCCTTCTAGAATTCCACCAGTAGAAAAAATCTTCCAAAATCCCAATTTAGTTAATTGCTTAAGGTTTCAACTAAATAGGAAGGAAGTTCACGTGAACAGAAAGTAATAGACGAGTGGGTGTGGGGCTGTAGCTTTGATCAAGAAACATAAGCGGTAACAATAGTCTACTGCGCGGGGAATACAGCAATTTACAGTAACAAAATCCAGCACGCAAGCAGCTACAATGGGATGCCACCGAGGCGGCAATAGTTGAGGCGGCTAGAGAAACTGACGAGTAAGACATTGGGAGTAGAGGCTGGAAAGGTAGTCAACGGGAACATATGAAGAGTACACAATGATGAACAACTAAAAAAGTAGCAAGGACAATGTGGGGATGCATCAGCACCACAATAAAAGAAATGCTTCTTTTGACGCAAATTTTCTGACTTCATGTATGCAGATTGAAATTTCATTTGCTGAGATGAAATAATGTATTAAAGTGTTATAGATTGAACGACCTTCTCTAGAACACATTGCGTTTTATGAGAGCCAATAATATTAGACAAGTTTTCCACAAAATAAAAAAAAGAAAAACAAAATATGGTTATAGAACTCATATGGATCACAACTTTATTTGTATTTCCAGATATGGTATTTTTAATATTTATTCTCTTCCTTGATCGGGACTATTCCCCTACTTGAAAGTGTTGTTTTCAAAAGTGGTTGCTCCTCAATCTCCTGTTAACAATTGCACGTATTCTTTTCTCCTGATCAGACCACAATAATATTCAAAATTATTTTTTTAAACTGCTTTCTGCTAACCATCAGATTTCAATCTTGAAAGTAAAGGTCTTTCTACAATCGGAAAGGTTGGCCCGTGATATTTTGTTTTTCATGTTATTTGCACCATCTTCTGTAGGTGATGTTCTGAGTTGGCTGTCATATTTTAATTTGTTTCTTTTTCTTCTTGAAGTTGTTAATCATTTCCCGTCAAAATGATGTTAGGTTTTATCTGTACTTTATTCTTGCCTTTTCGTTAATGATTTTTTTTTTGGGTGCTAGGATATGATGCACACCCAAAATGTATATTTAGTTTCATGATTGGCCTTTTGTTAATGATTTTATTTTGTTGAGAACCGCATGAGGGTGTTTCGGATAAAGTGTGAGATAGAGGCAGTGATTCAAAGTGATAGATCAATTTAGGATTATAGACTAGTGCGGTTGTGGCAAGGTCTTGATCGCTTCTCACTTGATGATCCGGGGTGCATGAAATGAGAGATCTTTGCACAGATGTGGAATATGCAGTTTCTGGCTCATCTAAACCCTGCCTTTGATCAGAGGACATCGGTTCTCTTAGCTCAGCGACTATTTCTACACTAGATGAAGCCATTGTTGAGACATGAGGAGAATCACATAAAACTACACTAAGCCGAGTGATTTTTCGATTGCACGATCAGTGTTGGCTATTGTGTTCCAGGTACGCTAGGTGTCCAGTGGAGGTTGTGGTCGTCAGCGTGGGGTTCAGAAAGATGTAAGAGGGGGCTATCAGGCAAATCTGATGGTAGCAGAGACGAGGAGAGACATGTGTGATCTTTACTAGTGATCTATAAAAAAATACATATTTCTTTATGTCTTAATTCTTATCAATTTCTAAGGATATTATGCTTTAATGAAAGGTATTTTTTGTGTTTTTGGATGTAGGTGATGTAAATAGGTCCAAAAAGGAAAAAGGAGAAAAAATGAGCAAAAAGAGCAAAATGGAGCAAAATACAAAAAGTATTAAAAAATATGGCTTAGGCGCTGAAGTTGGCGCCTAAGCGCTGACTCGATACTGAACCGTCAAGTTTTGACAACGTTTGAACGGTTATTTTGATCGGAGTGAGCGGTTATTAGACATTCTGAAGAATGGCAGCTTGTTCATCGATAATAGGACATGCGATACATCGCATTCGGACGCTCCAAAACAGCTTTAATCGCGAAGAGGTGTGAGCCAAAGTAAAGATGTGCGAAGAATCGGACGCGGTGTCCGCGCTGGCAGCGCGGACGTACATTCTGAAGATTCATCGAATGTGGACATGTTTTGAAGAGGTGCCTTGGCGCAACCCTTGCAGCTCTATAAATATGAGTCCATTTCTTCAGAAAACGTGCTCCCATTGTAACCCCTTTCTCTTATCCACTTTAGGATCTCTCATCCTTAGAGAGAGAAATAGAGAGAGAAATTTAGGGCCACTTTTGTTTAGTTTAGTGAGTTTATTTTCAAGTTGTTGCATCCTGGAGTTCATTACACTCGTGGAGTCGGTAGGAATCGGAAGATTCGTAGAAAGAATATTCGAGATAAGTATTTTACATTCGATTCAAAGTTTATTTATTATGTTTCTTGTTTATATTCAATGTGTTTCGAGTAGCTAGCTTACTTTCTTCCTTCAATTATGAAGAGATAAATAAGATAATAAAAGATTCGATACGTAGATCGAAATTCAAAATATTTTCAAAACATCGTGATGACATTAATACTCGATCTTACTTTACTTTTTAAATGGTAAATCGGGCATTTAAATTATTAAAACTCGTCGAAGAGTTTTGAGACCTGAACGAGAAAAACTCTTAACTCAGTAAGTGTCACATGAATCCTTGGGTAATCGAGGCGCCATATGCGGGCTATTCAAGGTGAAGTGCAAATAAATAGGAAGATAAGATTTAAAGCAGCGTAGAATTGATAAGTTTTTAGAGTGACGGACTAAATTCTTATAATTTGATTTATAGATTATGAAAGGTGTCACTAGAGAGCCGACCATAACCACCTTCGACATCTAAGTAGCGTGAGTGCTAGATTAACTCATTCTACTAACAATACTTCCGGACTCGATCCGTAAATTACCTAATGTTCTTTGCGCACCGACCAAAGCAGTAAAGAACATGAATGCTTCTATTCGACACAATACCATAAATCAAATTCTCCAACGAATATTAAATTATCTTAAAAATCTTAGATTAATCGAATGGAAGAAAGTTTTTTATTTTATATAGTTTTCATAAAATCATTTCCTTATTATTGTTTTCTTTATTTGCATCTAAGTAAATTAATAAGTAATTTATAGCTAGATTAAAATACAAAAAGATTTTTGAAATACAATATTTAGAAATTTATTACTATAATTTTTCCTCATGGGATCGATACTCGGTCTTTGTTTCAGAGCTCTATATTACTTGAAACGATACGTATACTTGCGTAGCATCCAAAAAGTTTATAAAATATTTTCTTTTTAAAATTATATTTTGCTATATAAACATATATTTAAAAAGTTTTATTTGGTACACACCTATATAGCAAGTTATTCCGAGTCAAGTGTTTCGCGCCTTCGCTGTAAATTAAATTTTCTAAGCAATCAGAATAAATTTTCGTATTTCGAAGTACAAAAATCGGGTCAACTAGTGAGGATCATGAGTGTCTAGAGTTACTGAAGAGCAAGCGGAAAGTCGTAGGAGATGGAGTTGAGGATGTTTCATATCCATCTAAAGGGGTAATATTGCCACTTATCTTCGCTTCAGCAAAGGCATCACTGACACATTTGTTGTTGCCTATTTTGCACCATAGAATCATCAGAATAGATCATAGATTCTAGTGCTTCTCTCACGAGACAGGTATTACTGGAGAATTCTTTACATATACTCATCTAGTAGTACTAGAGAATATACAAACTAACAATTGCACAACACAACCTGTTGATAAGGGTACAGTAAAATATATTAATCATATAACATTGTCCAATGTTTTGCATGCTCATTCTTTTCTATTAAACATTTTATCCCTTAGTGATATTACTTTCTAGTTAGAACGCATTATTTCTTTTGATATTCCGCAAGTGATCTTCCAAGAGAAAGGGATAGGTCGGACACTTAGGACTGAAAAACGTGGCATAGAAAACTCTGATATTTAGACCAAGAAGGGTTGAAGTCAGCTCTGACATCCATGGTGAAATGTGCTACAGTAAGAGAATCTGGGAAGAACGTCGAGGATGTGTTACTGCTACATCATAGACGTATGGAACATTCTAGTCTTAGTTTACTGAGTCGGTTGTATCCGTTTATGCATGAATAGGCAAAATAAGGAGAAACTGGTGTGTGATGCTTTTGTGTATGTCATTTAGTATGTTTGATTTGATACGTTCTGATGTATGGAACATTGTCCCACTAGTTCTATGAATAGTTAGCAGCATTTTGTTACGTTTATTGATTGATCTTCTCGTGTTACTTGGATATACTTGATGAAACAGAAGAGTGGGGTGGTTGTTTGTTTTAATGATTTCAACATGGCAATCCAGACCCAATATGGTGCAATTATGAAGACACTGATATCTGATAATATGACAGAATATATCAACAAACCATTTGGGGACTAATTGTAAGCTTAGAGAATAGAACACCAAACCACATGCCGATACACACCAACACAGAATGGAGTAGCAGAGAGAAAGAATCAACATCTTCTATAGGTAGCCCGGAGTATGATGATGACAATGACTGTCTCGTAGCATTTATGGGGGCAAGCGATGTTGACAACTCAATTGATTAACCGGATGCCCACAAGAGTGCTGGAGTAGACGTCTCCTTGTCAGCTGATGAAAGAAGAGAATAGTAGGATCTTTCCATTTAAGGTATTTGGATGTGTATGTTTTGTCAAAGATAACGGACCACCTGTGAAGAAGTTGGATCCCAAAGCTGTAAAATGTGTGTGTATGGGTTATTCTGCTATCAAGAGGGTTATGTTTGCTGACTGCACTCTGTAGGTGAATTAACAAACACTAGAGATATGAGGCAAGAGAGAGTTACTAGTAGTGGTGATGTAGTGATGAAAGTGGGAGCAATGCCTTGTCCTGTGATGTGGGATGAATCAATTGAGCGGACGGAAATTGAGGAGATTGACCTCAATGGTGTTGAGATTTAGTCTAAATGTGAGTTAAGGGTGTATACAAAGGAAAAAGCAAACTGAGGGAATAGAGTCCGCAGTGCCAATAAGTTCCTTGTTCCGGTCCTCCCCGACTTTTGAGACACCCACAGCATGCACATTTGATTGAAAACTTCCAAGTAATATTATTTTTCCTTCATCCACTCCTAACCCCCAATACTAAGGAAGACCTTCTGCAGCAATGCAGAACATCCTCTTGATCGTTTTAGGTGAAAAATTGACATTGCAAACTTTATTTTTTATTCTAACATCTCACCTTTGCATAGAGCATCCATTGCATCATTGGACTCTGTCTCTTGTTAAAGTGGATCCCAAGTGGAAAGCGAAAATGCATGAAGTGTTTGGAGCTCTTGATAAAAATCGAACTTGGCAGATTGTACCACTACTAGCAGGGAGGAAGACAGGTGGATGCAAGTGAATTTTCACGGTAATGCAAACTCTAGAAAGGAAAGTGGAGAGGTACAAAGCACAACCAGTGGCAAAATGGTACAGTTAGATGTATGACACTGATTATGATGAAATCTTTGCACCAGCCGCAAAGATGAGTACAGTGAGAACACTGACTTCACTGACAGTGAATGGTGGATGGAGATTGGAGACTCCACCACTGGATGTGTAGAATGTTTTTCTTCATGGAGAGCTACTGGAAGAGGTATATATGGGAAAACCACTATGATTAATATATCCTAGACAGTGGGCAAGGTGTGTGGGCTAAGGAAGTCACTGTATGGCTTGAATCAGTCTTCTCGAGCCTGATTTGACTAGTTATGAAAAGCAATGAAATGCATGGGTTATCAGCAGATCAATGTTGACCATATGGTATTCTTTCAACGACTTAGTGATCACATTACTATTATTGTTGTGTATGTGAATGATATGATTTTCACTAGGGATGATGAGGGAGAGATTACTCAGCTGAAGGCGAGTTTGTGCAAAAAGTTTGAGGTGAAGGACATGAGATAGCTGAGATTCTTCCTCAGAATTAAGGTGGCTCGTAGGGCAAATGACATTGTTCTATTTCAGAGAAAGTATATGCTGGACTTGCTTAATGAGACAGGTTTGTTGGGATGCAACTTGCAATTATATCAATTTATCAGAAGGGAAAGTTGAGCGCAGAGGCATGAGAGCCATTTGATTGCGTGAGGTACTAGAGGTTTGTAGGCCTTCTCATCAATCTGAGTCACTTGTTCCGACATATGATTTGCAATAAATATGGTGAATTCCTACATGCATGATCCGAGGAAGGTTCACCTGGAAGCAGTATATCAGATTCTATGACACCTTAAGAGTGCACTCAGGAGAATAGACATGTAAGCATTGAGGGTTGTTGTGACTCTGACTGCCGAGCTGTATGGATGACAGGATGTTCACATCTAGTTAATGCATGTTTGTAGGAGATAGCTTGGTCTCTTGGAAGAGCCGTTTCGAAAAGCAAGAAACAGTCAGTAGTAGCAAGGTCAATAACAGAGACAGAGTATAGGGCCATTGTCTTAGGAGTTACTGAAATGATGTGGCTAAGAGCCTTGTCGATAGAGCTCAAGGTGGTCCAAAGAACTAAAATGAAGTTGTGGTGAGACAACAAGTCAACCATCAACATCGCCAACTACCCGATGCAACTTGATAGAACCAAACGCAAGGAGATTGATAGGCTCTTCATCAAGGAAAAGCTAAATAACAGTTTACTAGAGCTAAATCATATAGTCAGTCACTAGAGAGTAAGTGACTGGTTGCCTCACCAAAGGACTTAGCTCATTAGATTTATCTAGGTTGTTTGACAAGATGGGCTTAGTAAATTTTTTACGCATCTCGAGAGGAAGTGTTGAGATTTGTATCTAATATAGGGTTCTATTTGTAAATAGAAGAAGACTAGAGATTTATTTATAAATGTTGTAAGACTCTAAATAAGCCCGAGTGTTTATGAAATTGTTAAGTTTTTCACAAGATAATTCTTTTAATATGCGATTGACCATAAAAAAAATTTTATATTGCAGGATATTATTGCTAGATTCAAGGAGAGAAACAATGGGAAAGAGACTTATCAATGGACTGAATTTCCTAACAAGGTTGCTGTACAATTGAATGATACTCATCCCACACTTTCCATACCAGAACTAATGCGGCTATTGCTGGATGACGAAGGACTTAGTTGGGATTTAGCTTGGGATGTGACGTCAAGGTGCATCAGCATTTTTCGGTTGGGGCATTTACATACATACCACCCAATTCTTATGTATTTACATGTCTAACACCTAAGCTTTATTTTTTACATTTATACCACCTAAATCATTCATGTTAAATAAAAAAATATCACTATTTTTAACTTTTAAAAGGCGAAATACACAACTTTTGTGCATGGATGAGGTAGCGTGTATGCAAAAATTGGAATTTTAGGATTAGATATGTAAATTCATAAGAATTGAATGGTAGACATGTAAATCTTCCTTTTAATTTCTTATCATTGAGATTGCACGCCTGATTAGAATACGATGCCTTCCCTCATTGTTTGATGTGGTGTCTACTTGCACTGGAAATGCTATTTGGCTTCAGGACTATTTCTTACACCAATCACACAGTTCTTCCGGAAGCATTAGAGAAATGGTCACAGGCTATACTGTGGAAACTTCTTCCCCGACATATGGAAATTATTGAAGAAATTGATAAGAGGGTATGTCCCTTTTCTTTTATATTTGTGCTGTTTCTTTTGGCATGCTGTTCTTTGATCTCACCCATTTCCACGTCCTTTTTAGTTCAAAGCAATTGTGCATGCCAACCATACTGATATGGAGAGCAAGCTCCCAATTATGCAAATTCTTGATAGTTCCAATCCAGAGAAACCTGTTGTGCGCATGGCTAATTTGTGTGTTGTTTCTTCACACACAGTAAGGCAGTTCCACGTCTCTTGGAAACCTGCAACTTCTCATATTCTTTCCAATATAATCAAGCAATTATTTTGCAGATCTATAGTCAGATTATACCCACGTTTTTTCATTAGAAGGATAACTGAGTGCTGCTTAAACTTTCTATCTTCAAACTTTCTGTACAGAAGTTTGAATGCTATTGATCTAATTTTTTTTGACTGGCTAACCATAAAACTAAGTCCTATTCTTCTTTTGTATGAACTTCAGTAAATATTCTTAGCTGCTTTTAGAAGTTTTTGGCATGATCAGTTACTTTTTTGCTCCATTATAGTATTATTGATTTGATGACTGTTTTCCCTGAACGCTGAACCTTGTATTACTATAAACATTTTAGGTAAATGGGGTAGCACAGTTACATAGTGATATCCTAAAGTCTGAGCTATTTGCGGACTATGTTTCTTTATGGCCTGGTAAGTTTCAGAACAAAACAAATGGTATTACACCTCGTCGCTGGCTTCGTTTCTGTAACCAGGAACTGAGTAACATAATCACCAAGTGGCTGAACAGTGATGCTTGGATCACTAAACTTGACCTCCTTTCTGGGCTTCGTCAAGTATGTTGTTTTTCAAACTTTTTAACTGATGCAATATTTGACCACTTCCTATGTTGATGTAGTGTGTAGTAAAGCATCCATTGGCTTCATGCACATTCTTACGGCAAGTTTTTTTATCAGTTTGCTGACAATGAGGAGTTGCATGCTGAATGGGCTTCAGCGAAGATGGCAAGCAAAAGTCGCCTAGCGCAGTATGTATTTAACATTACAGGAGTGGAAATTGATCCAAACAGCCTTTTTGACATCCAAATTAAGCGCATCCATGAATATAAGAGGCAGCTGCTGAACATTCTGGGGGCAGTTTATAGATATAAAAAATTGAAGGTGTGAAGATATCTCCTTTCGTACATACTTCTTTATTGGTCTCGTAGCATTAATGCTCGAATTGTGACCTCTTATTTTGTTTGTTAAATAGAACTTTATAAAATTTTCAAATTATACTGTGGCTGTCTTTCACTCGTCTACCCCAAATTCACAAACTTTAGTAGGTGAGGGGTGCATCATAAAACTCCAAAGTTGATAGAAGAATACATACAACCCTAATGTAGCGGGCATAATTTAACTGATTCGCTGCTTTCCAGAAAAGTCATAACTTTATGATTTTGCTTGTTATAATTTAATATCTGGGTAACTATGAAATCGGTTTTCTAGGAAATGGGCGCTGAAGGGAGGAAGAAAGCAACTCCGCGTACCATCATGATTGGAGGAAAGGCATTTGCCACTTATACAAATGCAAAGAGAATAGTCAAGCTTGTGAATGATGTTGGTTCTGTGGTTAACAATGATCCTGAGACTAAGGATTATCTAAAGGTATGGTTTTTATTATCTTTAACTAATGTCAATATAACCTGTGGATTTTTTTTCAGAATTCTTCTCAAAATTATTGGCAGCGCTGTTGTGTTCCTTAAGTTTTGATTAGTTATTCTTAATTTTATATAATAAAGTCAGTCACTCTATCATTTAATCTACGCAGCCTTAAAAATGATACAGATAAACAAAAATTATAATAACAATTTTTTTCATAAAAAGTATGTTAGATAATTGGGAGAGTCCTTGCACCTTCACTGGACATAGCCAAAGTAATAGATATTTGAAAATTTGAACATATGGATTGACAACAAGGCCTGTGATCTCTAAATAAAACCAAATTTGTTTCTTTTCATTTAGAACACGATAATTTTCTTAGCTCTTAAGGTAAATTGGGTTTTTTTTTTAAAAAAAAAGTATGTTTTTTTTATGTTAGATTATAATATATTTAAACCTAGGTTTCTAGACTTCTTATTGGCAACAAACTTTTACAATTAATCATCTCTCCTAAATATGGGTTGTCTTACCCAAGAAGCTTCTCAAATATTGAAAGTCAATGGTTGATTTGATGAGCACAAATGACACCACAAAATAGCGGTTACAACCAGAGTCCTCTGACCGAGTGGTTGCCGCCAAATGACAAAATTATATTACGGTCACTGTAGCAATCTTTATTTTCGCAAAGGTTTTCTACCCTTTGAATTGTGAGTCATAAGAGCATACTTGATTGACATAATAAAGTTTTTTTGTTAGCTAAGATCAACTTAAATTTGTTCCCTTAGACAATCATTCACTCCAAATCCATAAGGACCTCTTTGTGTCGACAAGAATCATTCTATTAAGATTTGTTGACTACTTCCTCTGACTAAGTTAATCAGAGACCACCACAACCCAGGTTGATTGAACCATGGGATTTTTATCGGGTTTCGTCTTCAGTCTCCCACCATTCACTTTAAGCTTCAAGTGATGAATTGTACAATTTATATCATAGTTCTGCTGCTATTATATGTTGAATACTAGATTCTTAGTGACTAGCCTTATTCGAAAGTGTTCTCCCGTTATCGAGAGGGGTAATTAACAAGCCCCTATGGGAACCTTAAATCTCATATCAAGAAGTCCTCACAAAATGAAGGGTAAAAACTTTGGATGGTGTCTTATTTACAATTCAATCTGTCTTCTGAAAATTCAACACTCCAAAACTCTCTCAAAACAAAAAAGTAAAATGATTGCAAAGAATTCACGGAGAGCTTTCATTAATTTTTGGAGCCCACAAAACGAACTTACATTTAGGGAAATGTCCACCTTAAATTCTTAAGTTGAATCGACTTGAACATTAAAATTAGTAAGAATAAACTACAAAATGTCCACCTTAAATGGATTCTAAGCTAGGGAAAAGAGTTTACCTTTTGTCAAGTTCTTCAGTTGTTTGATGCATGCTTGATATCCATAGGCCACAATCTCATTCCTACCAGGGTAGTGTGTTTTAGCCGCCATAGGTCAATTGAATTTAGAAATTAAGACTTGAAAAATGATAAAACTTTTTTTACTTATCATTTTGTTCGTTATTTAAATAATACTCCAGGTTATCTTTGTTCCAAATTACAACGTCTCTGTGGCTGAAATGCTAATTCCTGGTAGTGAGCTATCTCAACACATCAGCACGGCTGGCATGGAAGCTAGCGGGACAAGCAACATGAAGTTTGCACTAAATGGCTGCCTCATTATTGGCACATTGGATGGTGCAAATGTTGAAATTAGAGAAGAAATTGGAGAGGATAATTTCTTTCTTTTTGGTGCCAAAGCAGATGAAGTCCCAAAACTGCGCAAGGAGAGAGAAGACGGACTGGTTAATTACTAAATATATAACTTTTTTACTGAGCTGAAAAATGCACTTTTGCTTAGCGAGCTAAGCGTATATATCTAAATAGGATTTCATCACATTTATGCTCCTCCTCTTGTTACTGGTAACAGTTCAAAGCAGACCCGCGATTTGAGGAGGCGAAGCACTTTATAAGAAGCGGTGCTTTTGGTGCTTACAACTACGAACCCCTTCTAGACTCCTTGGAAGGAAACTCCGGCTATGGGCGTGGGGATTACTTCCTCGTAGGCCATGACTTTCCCAGCTATATGGATGCACAAGATCGGGTTGATGAAGCATATAAGTAAGAAACACGATCTAGTCGTTCTATTTCAATGAGCTATCTTCTGGTTTTATATGCTGATAAATATGATTGTGTTTTTATGTTTCGTAGTCTATGACCTCTTTGGTCGATATATAGGTTAGGTTATGCCCACTTCTATTTCAGCCCTACCTGCAATTAGTTTGGGAAAATTTACATCTAAATATGCATGTTTTGCTTTGGTCCAATACAAAGTTGTTATATGTGCTTCTTCTTCCAGTTACGAGAAAGATTAAATAAGAATGCTAAAGATATCACCGCAGCAAAAATTTTTAGCGTTGTTATTCAATTTTGCAGGGACAAAAAGAGGTGGCTGAGGATGTCTATTCTAAGTACGGCAGGATGTGGCAAATTCAGCAGCGATCGAACAATCTCAGAATATGCTAAAGAGATATGGGGAATTAAACCCTTCCCTGTGCCATAATATCACGGCATTCTGATGAACTGTTTGTGCTAGATCTCTTGTAATTTTCCTTTTCTTGAGTTCATTTAAATAAATCTGTACTTCCAACTTTCCAGAAGGGTATTACCAAAATCTATAGCAAAATTATCCAGCATTTACTGCATTCCATAAGTGAATCACATGCTCTTTAAAATCTCTTTATATTTTGATGTACTTTTTGACACTACTACTATCTACCTTATAAATTATAGTTAATGAAAATTATTTTTTTTATTGATCATATTGTTTATTATACTTCGATATACATGGATTTAAACTGTGTTGTTATCTTCCGCACCCGAGCCAATTATTGTATTAGATGATTTGTAATCAACCGTTATTCATTTGTCCTTCACCATAAAACGAGATCATATTCTAATTCTGGCACGAGGTCAAAGCAGATTAGGTTTTATGAAAACACGGGCTCATTTATTAAAGTACTGCTGCTATGCAACCCGGGCTTATTTTCCACTGATTCTCTGGAGTTCATACATCCGATGTACCAAATAGAGTTATTGGGCATAAACATTCATCAAAATTTAATAACTATCTATATTGACTTCAAACAGGAATGAAATAAAGTGGATGAAAATAAGCAAGCCAACCGCTGTCAACCGTCTCAAAAGATATAAATCTACTGAACAGAACATACTCAAAAGATTCAGCTCTAGTAAATTTAACCACCAACAAACCTAATTAATCTCCAAAAGCTACAATTAATAATATGCTCGGATCAATCAGAGCGAACCGAGGAGCTAGAAACGGATCTAGAATGAAAGCTTGCACTCCTGCTATGGGAATAACTTTCACGGGAGTTTCCCTTCTTAGCAGAAATGGCACAGTGTGACAGGCTCCTCCGGTACCTCCTCGGTGAAGCGCTGCTCGAGTAGTGCCTCCGAGTCCTGGAGCTTCTTCTTCGTCTTGGTGAGATGCTCCTCGAATAACTTCTCCTATACCTTTTCCAGTAGGCTGGAGAAATACTTCTCGAATAGCTCCTCCTCCTCCTTGACCTCCTGGCCCTAGGAGATGGGCTGCGTGAACTGTAATATGGAGACATGGATCGGGAAGGAGATCTGGAATCCAGAGAGGAGTGGTATCTGCGCCTTCTGATGTGTGATCGCCTGTAAGGAGACGGAGACCTCCTGCGGTAGTAGTAGGGAGAATATGACCTTTCCCTGTCTGAGGAGCTGCTGTACCGACCCCTGTGGTAGGGCGAAATGCTGGGAGATCGGCGGCGTGCTTCAACAAATAATGGATGCAGTTAAGGGTTAAGACGGAAGAAAGCACCATGGAAAGAGAAAAAATGAGCAGCTAATAAAAGATAAAATAACTTACCAGGTACTTTTCTCAGGCCAAGATATCTACCAGGAGTAGGGGTACGCCCACGCCCCCTCTTCGCCTGTACGGAAATGTTAGAATAAGTTAAAAACATCAACCACTGCAGAAAGGCGTGTAAACAAAAGATAGAAAGTTCTGCGTAAGTTATGTCCTATAAATTGAAGTGTAAATTGTGCAACAAATAAATAATGCTGGGCATACAACCCTCTGGTTGATGATTGCTTGAGATGGTTTGATTTGATTTGATTTGATTTGTTAGGTTGTGGTAAATCTTTTGAAATTCGATGGAGACCAGCTACCTACAATCCACCCCTGCTGGCAACAAAACTAGAGGCGAAGAACATGACAGTCTTCATTCTTAGTAGGAAAAGCTCAAGAAAATGCAAAAACAGAATTCAACTGGAAGATAAGAGTGAGATTTAACCGCTGCACAATTTTTAAAAAAAAAAAATTAATTAAAAAAAAAAATCACACCCTACCTTCTCCACAGTAATGACCCGACCATCCAGTATGGATCCATCGAGATATTTGATGCATCTCTCCGCGTCCTCAATTCTAGCCATCGTGACAAAGCCAAAACCACGAGATTCCCTCGTGTATGGGTCAACCACGAGATGAATATCAACCACCTGCTCAAATAATGCAGGAAAATTATATCTGAATCAATATGAATCTCTTTGACATAATGACCTGATCAATATCAACTGACAGGTTGGGTCCTTCATTAAACAAAAAAGTTTCACGTAATTAAACCATACCTTTCCTTCCTTGGCAAAATGATCCTCAAGCTCGGTCTTGGATACATGAGCAGATAATCCAGTGACATACAAGTTGTTACCAGGATTCACCGCATCCGAGTAGTAACAGCTCCTATGAGAGTTCATAAACCAAACTAAGAAAATCAGTAAAATTTAAACAGAACAATTAAGCCCTGTCAGTTAATTGTTGTGCAGATTATTCAAAAATACTTATCCGGATATAACATGTATATTAGCATTCAAAACTAAAATACATGTATTTTCTGTAAGAGAAACCCATATTTTTTTCAAAATATTCATGTGCATGCCTTTGACATCTCTTTAAGATATTAAATAAAGTAAAAATTTTTACATTTAACCTCTATTTACCAGTCCATATTTTTCATTCCTTCGAATAAAATACTTAAAAGTACACGTCCGGTAATTTAAGCAAAAGAAAAACAAACGCCTATAAAATAGCACTCAACTAGTACCTTGACCTGCTCCTTGACCTTGATGGTGAACGTGAAATAGACCTGCTGTATCTACTGCGATGGTATGGTGATGGAGAGCGAGATGAATACCTACAAACATGAAATTTGAATATAATTACATTCCAATATATATTTATAAAATTATTCAATCCTTGAGCTATATAATTGTCAAATAGTTAACCTTGAACGCCTCGTATGGGACATCTGTGGATAGCAGAATGAACTAAGTCAGTTTGATTGCTAAAAATTAAGATCATATTTACAATAAAAAATAAAAAATAAAAAGAAAAACCAACTTATAAGAAAGCTAGCCAAGTAAAAATGACTACAGAAAAACCTTTTAGCATTTGGAAATTAACAAAAATATACATAAACATTTAATATAAAATATTAATAAATAAAATAAATAAAAATCAAGTTTTAAATAATCTTAATGTTGTTCACTCAAAAGGCCCAAAACATTACATCCCCACACTAGGTAATAGGTGATATTTTTTGCTAGTGTGATAAAGCTAGCTAAGAGCTAGTATAAAGCTTAATCAGCTACATGGTTATAAGAATTAAGCCCGTCCAAGACACTGACTATGAGTATGTTTGGGGCGGCTGCATCTGTTTGAAACTGTCGTGATGCTACTGAAGAAGAAGCTGCTATACAAAAAATTGCAGTGGCTATTACAAACTTTTTTTTTTAAGACTGCAACTTTTTGACAGACACCGCAGATAGTCAAGTCTGATGGAAAAACATAGCTTTTAGCTACAGCTTTCTTAAGAACACAAATAAAATATAGTTTTGTCAAACAAAAAAAAACTGCGGTGCGGCACCACATCGCCGCCCCAAACACACTCTACAACACATAAGGTTATTTAAGAATCAAAAAATGTCCAGCAGTGCATAGGTAATAACAAAGAACTAGCACAAAAGATAGAACACGCACTCACAATAACAAACTAGTCACTTTGAGCATCTACACAAGCAACACTTCAACATTACACCATTTAAGAACACTCACTCGAAAGATGTTTTTTATCAACTTTAACAAAATATAAGCTAAGAATTGGTAAAAATCACAACAACATAAACTCATTCAGAATAGAATTAAAAAAGTAAAACCATGTCAAGCGCAAGGCAAATGCAAGTTTAAGAAGATACTGCTGAGCACAGATTCATCAATACCATGTAGATTAACGCTGTTATTGTACAAAGAATAGAGACACTAGCCATCTACTGTTATCTTAACGAAAAACAAAACGAATAGACAGTGGCTATTTACCATGGGGAAGGTAAAAAATTCCCGACCAAAGTACTCAACAACCTGTTATATAAAGCATATGATTGAAAAACACCCGGTAATCATGCCACAAATCAATTATTTGGATCTACTTTCATACACAAATATTGGTATTAAAAAAATCTTTAATTAATCAACAATCAATTAATAAATATGATTGAGCCCAAGCAATGCAATCTCTTCTATATCAAATGCTTAAATTGAGAAAAATTATTGAAATATTAACCGAAGCAGATTAGTGAAATTTATCAACGCTTAATGTCATAGGCATCATTTAACACGATTATTATTGGCCCCGAATCCTGGATGTGAAACAAGGATGATTATGTTATGTGGTCGTTAACCAACTAAAAAATCATCAACGAAATCAAAACGTTGAATGGCCTAAATACAATGAAAAATATTTAGGGAAGCGAAGTTAGGGTTTGGCGTTAAATAAGTAAGAGTTGTCACATTATAATTAATCAAATTAAAGATAGATTTATAGCTCTCAAGATTGTTATTAATACTAGGATATTTATTATTTAATGATACTTTATTGAAAATAAAGTGTGAAAAAAATAATAGGATATTATGGTTTGTAATAGAATAATATAAATATTTAATAAATATAAAAAAATGTGATTTTGCTACTATGTGACACAAATTTCTCAAAAATTAATTTGGATTCCTATCAGGCAAATCTAACATAAAAGTTATACATGTATTGAAAGGTATGATGGACAAGTAAAGTGAGACAATTTTTGTCGATTTAAAAAAACATGATAAAATATCGAAGAGTACTTTGAAGAATTCTAAGGGAGAAAAAATTGATATCATTTACATTCAAGTCATTAAAAATATGTATATTAGAGTTGTTACTTGTATTCGAACGAAGAAGGATTGATTAAGTATTATCCTATTTTAGGTATAGATTACACCAAAAATCGACTTTGAGCTCATATATATATATTTTTTTAGTTATTTACGTTTTTATTCGATCATTATAGGAGGATGTATATTGGTGTATGTTTTTCACTGAGGATGGATAAGACTAGAGAGAGTTCAAGAAAAATTCAATTTAAAATTTAAAGACTTTTGTTTGAGTAGATCTAAAATTGAATACATTGAATGTAATTTTAATAGTAGTAAATATATTGATGATGTTGTAACAATGGATGATCAAATCATTAAAAAGAGTGAAAATTTTAGATATATCTTATCTATTGTTCAAAATAATGGTGATATAGATTGGATGTAATTAGTATAATTCAAGTTGAACGGTTCAAGTGGAGGAATGCATCGAGCCTATTGTGTGATTGAAAAATACTGCTTAGACTTTTTAAGATTAATTTTTACAAGATGATGGCGATACCTGCAATGTTTAATGGGGCAATATGTTAGCCTATAAAAGAGAAGCATAAAATAAGGCGTTGTTAGATTATAATGCTTAGGTGACCCTGTGCATTTACACTAAATATAAAATGCAAAACGAATATATCCATTAAAATGTTGGAGTTGCTCTTATGGCTAACAAGATTAAAGAGAGTCGTCTTAGCTGGTTTGGTCAAATTATACCTTGACCATCTAATGACCCTAATAGTAGAGTAGATGTATTAGATTTGACTTATTTTAAGAGGTTAGAGGTAGACCTAAAAAGACTTGGGTATATTATATAACAATGATCTTAATCTATTAGAACTAAATGAAAATATGACCATTAATAGGACACAATGTAAAAAAAGAATTTATATAGTCAACCCCACATCAAGATAAAGATATGTTGTTGGTGTTATTTTTATATCATCGCCACCAGTTAGAAGGGACTTTGATCCTCTAAAAATAAATTTCTTGAGATTTGATGTTGCACTTGAAATTTCTAATTGATGTGAAATATCTCCGTTGTCCATGGATCTATTTAGATTGCCTTTAAGTCATATTTGTTTTTCAAACACAACAAACTAACTTTTAGATGTGCATATTTTTGACAATGTTAGAGAAAGACTTGTCGTCTTAAAAATCTATTCATAAATAAGGTTCTCACCAAACATTTTAGTAATTAAATTACATTTTGTGGTGTTCTAATTCAAGACTTCACATTTCTAAAAACATTTAAAAAATCGTCCAGGGCATTAGCCTCGTGGAGCACCTTGATTTGAAGTGCTAAAAATAGCCTTGAGACTGCAACTATAATTTTTCGGTTGAGGCTTGCACCTTTTTTTAACAAAGGCATACCCCTGGAGGCGTTTGAGACATGCCACAATTTTTATAATTTACTTAAATTAACTTAAGAATGACAATTATCGACAATAAGTTTTATGTTTCATTTTTCAACATCGTCCTGAGCGCAGCATCTACTTCAATGCATCGACAAGCTTCCTTGCATTGAGTATCGAAGAGATCACCATTTATGCTCGATTCCTTCTTCAAGCTTCATTCTGAGCGCAGAATCTAATTCAAGCATCTACCTGAGTGTAGCTTCTACTTTGAGTGTTCGACAGGTCCATTGATAGTTAGATTATTTTTCATCGTTGTCGAGTCATAAAAAAGTGGCATGTAAATATTTATTTGTATTTTTTAAGCAATAAAGTGAAGTTCTACTCTTATGTGATTGTTAGTTCCATGATGAATTGCATGTTCTATTTTCATTTTTAATTATTCATGCCATAGATAAATATATTTGGGATAAATTTTGATCATTTTATAGAATAAAATTTTTTCTATAATATGTGCTAGCTATCTAATATATGTAGATTATATCTAAGTTACTTTAATCTTTTACAAATAGAAGCTTCAAATGAATATCATTTAATTTGCCACTTTAAAATTCACAAGTTTAAAAAATAAATGATATAAATCCTTTAGAATAGCATAATAGTAAGTTAAGTGTTGCCGAGACGAGAATATGATTAGGTGGATGACTGGCTTTAGACAAAATGCCAAATGAATATATCCGTGATAGGGTTGGTGTAGTTACAATGACGGACAAAATTTAGAGAGAGTCGTCTTAGATGGTTTGGTCACTTTAAACGTCGGCCATCTGATGATCCAATTAGGAGAGTAGATGTTTTAGATTATATTTATGTTAAGAAAGGCAGAGTTAGGCCAAGGAAATTTTAGGTTTAATTTATAAAAAATGATCTTAACTTAATATATTTAAATGAAAATATGACACTAAATAGGACGCAATGGAGAAATAGGATTCATGTAGCCGACCCCACTTAGTGGGATTAAGTCTTTGTTGTTGTTGTTGTTGTAGAAATGAGAATAGCACACAAAGCAAGCCGTTAAAAATATAGAATTAATCTGATTTTTACTGAAATCATATAACGATCAACCAAATATGTTTAAAAATGTCATTCATATTAACAGAACAGGTATGGCAGACAATTATAGCAAGTTCAGAAAAGTTGAATTTCAAAATGGTTACCCAGATGTCGGCCTCATCACGTAATGATGTCAAAAAGTATCAAAAACAGTTAGGAATTATGCTAATTCTCTTGATCCTACTCACCCAAAGAAATTACAGACTACTGAAAGAATATTGATGAAATTGTATTAAGAAAATTGTGTGTGGTGATCAAAGAAAAGATAAAAATGTGCCTAGATCGACTAAAATTCTCTCACATAAACAACTAACCTTGCCCGAATTTGAACACATATTTTACCATCGTATGAAGGTTTAAGTCGCTCAAAATTAAAGCTACTCAACGCATTTTCTTGTCGGAGGTATAATAATCTTTTCGCTAAAAATCAACAAGTAGCTATTGAAGATGTAGCATTATTAATCAGAGCTGCATCCTTCTCGATAAGAAAAAGAAGAAGAAGACCAGCCATCAAGCCCTGTGCTTCTACAAGTAAAAAAAAAAAATGACGGATGGATCAATAAGCATTAACTTTACCCAGCCTCTTCCCGCAACATAAAATCAACCAAACAGACAGGTTTCTAAGAAAAGCAAAAGAATCGAACGAGATCTCTCAAAAAATACGGTAGATGAAGGTATTAAAAAAACAAGGATGATCGCTTAAACAAACCGTGATCACAATTTCCATAAGAAATAAAGGAAGCCTGAGATCAAAATTTAGATAATTACCTTGATACGTTCGAATTAAAACCCTAATTCTTGTAAGACGTGTCGATGTCGCTCGCTTCCTCCCTTCGCCTCGCTAGTTTCTTCTCTTCTGCCCGCAACGTGCGGCCACATATAACCGGTGGGATTTTGAGGTTGTATGTATATATAGCCGCAGTGAAGACGGTTCTAGAGTGGCGGACTCCAATGGTCATTTCAATTTTGTTAAACGCACCACTATTTTCTTCTCAGGAAGGATTGGGCTCGGCCCACGACTCCCGGGTTTTTGGGCCACATATTATTTGAATAAAGAATAGAGGGTGAAATATCAACTATTTTTAATAAATAAAATATCAATTTTTTTAGTCATAAATAATGTATTTTAAAATAATTAATGTGCGATATAAAATAGTATTAATATAAATTAATGCATTACAATTTAAGAATGTATTGAAAAGTGAATTGCTTGTAGAGATACTTTATTAGAATTATAAACTTGAAATTTTCATTTGATGAGACGAGAGATTAGTTAATATAAAATGATTAGTTATAACTAATGGAATACAAGAACATTTGAATTAAATGTTGGTGCACCTACCTAATGTGGCCAATTCATCAAAAACATAAGTTGTAATTTTTGTTCTCCTCGCTTTAAGATTCTTTTTTCGCTTGCTTATGAGAAAATATATTCTCTATAATTTCAACATTCGTAATAGCTCTCTAATTTTTTTCTCTAAAATTTAAATTTTTGTGCATATGATTCGAAAGCCTCTTCGTAGCCAGTAGTGATAACTCCTCTGCTTACGACTAATATCGATATTATCCGATCTCTCATTCGATAAAACACTTATGTGCTCACCCAATAACTTTTTCTTAAGAATTGAAGACATTCCTTGCAATATAAAATAACTACTAAATGAGCCCCTAAGCTTGAAAGGTTAATCAAAATGGTTCAAATTGGGCTACTATAGAATGCCCTATCACCACGCCCTTCTAAAGGTGAAAAAATTCCACCATAAGTTATAGATGAACTCTCTATTATCTCATTTATCCTATAATAACCATAAACAATAAAGAATGTAGTTTTAACATACTTTAAAATTTATGCATTTTTGACTAATCTAATTATTGGGAAGGTCCCCATTTTAATTATATTTTTTTAGACTAACATTCATTATGAGTACAAACGTATAACCATCATTCTACCGCCTTCCCAACATTCACTGAGAGGTGAAGAAATTCCCTACATCAATGAGCTATTACCCCTCGGTGTTTATTGTCCACTGCTATTTATCTAGATTAAAAATAATATGTCAATATGTATAATTGTGAATGATAATGTGTGTCGAAGATTTGAACCTATAGAATAATAAATCACCGTCTTAGCGTCACACGCTGATAAAATAAAAGTAGCATGATGAGACTCCTCAAATATTTGTATCGAAACCCCTAAAAAGGGGAAAAATTAAGGATCTATCTTAGTCGAAGTAATTCACTATGTAATGGTGAGTACACACCCACTCTTCTTCTAAGTTAGGAAAGTTAGTATTACAAAGGTGATGTATAACAATATTTCAAATAAATTAGTCATAACAGATGGTGAATGATGTAATTGATTGTTATGAATGCATAGTCCAAGGTGAGTATTGCAGATGAAGGTTATAGTGACAGCTTATCGTAGATGTTATAGTTCAAAATCGTGGTAGTTGGTCATGTAAGTCGTAAATGGTTACTTCAAGAGCTTAAGCTGGGCACAATGATTGTAGTAGGGAGTTTGATAGAGTTTGTAGGCCGCAAAGGCGGGAGTCAAGAGTTGCATGAGTTGTGAGTCACGCAGGTCATATTTGATCGCATAGGCCATAACAAGGAGCTAAGTATTGTTTGTAAGCCACATAGGCCATAATTGGGAGTTGCATAAGTTGTCTGTCGTGTAGGTCATGGTTGTTCAAATGGGTAGTGGCGGTGAGCTGAGCTAACATTCGTAGATTGTAGAAGTCAAAGTTAGGACCTGCATGAGTTACAAGCCATGTAGATCATAAATAGTCACATATGTCATTGTGGTAAGCTGTAATAACATCCTAGGGCGCAGAGGCTAGAGTTAGAGGCTGCATGAGCTGTGAGAACACTGTAGACCACAGATGCTGGAGTTGGGAGTTACATAAATTGTGAGAACATCTATTAACTACAGAGGCAGGAGTTGAGGGCTGCATGAGCTGTAAGTCATGTAGGTCATATTTAGTCACATAAGCCGTAATAGTGAGTTGTAATAACATTCAAATTATAACGCAAATAGTAAGAAAAAATATGGGATTTGTGTGAGTTGTGGACCACACAAATCGTAGTTGGTTATGTAGACCTCAAAACTCGGAGTTAAGAACTACAAGACATAGTTCATCGCATAGGTCATAGTAAAGAGTTGCAATAACATTTGAAGGCAGCAGAGACCGAAGTTGGGAGCACCATAAGAAGTGGACCACATATGTTATAGTCCGTCGCCCAACCGCACTCCATTTGCTTAACTAAATGCGTCTACTGATTGATATTTGTTGTACTACATTCAAATTATAACGCAAATCAGATATTAAATCAGAACATTAATGACATTTAGGTTGATTACCATAATCGTTCCCCATTTTTCATAATTATACAATTAGACCCCTATAAGTAGGAGGACATTTAATTTACAAAGGAAGGGTGGCCATCCTAGCTCTCCCCTTCCCTTGTAACACATATTTCTTATATATAAAATATATCTAAGAGCACGAGAAACACCCCCATCTTGCCCCACTAAGAGAAACTCAAGTGTCAACTCTCTCTCTCTCTCTCTCTCTCTCTCTCTCTCTCTCTCTCTCTCCCCCTCTGTGTGTGTGTTTGTTATCGCTCTATTCTTTGGGCACCTAACATTGAACAATTTCGGATCCAACAAGTAGTTTTGTCAAACTTAAAAAGTACAGTGCTGCATTATCGCCCCAAACACACCAATAAACATCATGCACCTTTATAAAATAAAAAAAAAAACTCAATTTTTATAACAAACATCGAATGTTTGCCTAATAACTCCTTATTATTTCAAGTCTTGAGAGCATATCCATTAGTTATTGTCACAATATCAATCAATATATTGTTTTAATGTGACCATGATCACCATTGACTGGATTAGGATGGGCTGATCGTTGCTGTTGGTTTTGCTCATTTGTTATGTAACGTAACTGAATTTTATTCTTTATATTAATATCTCTTGAAATATCATTAGTATTTTTAAACAGTGCCGGCAGTCATATGGAACTCTTTCGTCCCACCTGCTCCTCACAATTTCAATGGAAATTTTATCTTTTGATTTAGGGTTTTGAACTCTTCGTCATCGAATTAGGGATTGCGGCTTTCGATTTGGAGCAGAAAGGTATGAGTTATAGGAATTTGGAGGAGTTCTGGGCGTTCTACGTGAGCCAGCACTCAAAGCCGTTAACACGTCGGTGGCACTTCATGGGCACGCTGTCCGGCCTCCTCTGCTTCCTTTGCGCCGCCGTCTCAGGGTGTTGGGCGCTGATCTTAGCTGCACCGCTGCTAGGATACGGGATGGCGTGGTACAGCCACTTCTTTGTCGAGGGTAACCCACCGGTAACCTTCGGCTACCCTTTCTGGTCTCTGATCTGTGATTTCAGGATGTTCGGCCTCATGCTCACCGGGAACATGGACAGGGAGATCAAGCGACTGGGAAAGCGCCCCGTTCTCCAGGTTTTCTGATCTCAATTCGTCAATATAAGGTGCTAGTGTTTTTTTAAATGATTTGTTGTTGCTCATGGTTGTTTTTTATTCTAATTCTAGATTTATGTTGTCTTTGTACAGTAAGATACTGACATTCGGGCTTTTGATTTCTGTCTCTCTTTGTAATTAAACATGTTTATATTGCACTGATTTCTTTTACTGGTCTTTGATCTGCTTCAGGCGACGCGTCATCGTTTTGTTGTAATTCAGTGAGGCATTTTTTTCTCGTTTCTGTTAATTTTTCAGGATTTTATTTTTGTTTTAGTAGAGTTCATAATATAAGGATCCTGATGAATTACATGGCATGCAGTTCAAATTCTTGTTTTTAGTTGCTGCAGATTGTTTGATCACTCTGGCTGTTTATTTGATTAATGTGAAGGGATTGGATAGCTTAAGATTTTAGTGTATAAAATAAACTTGCTTCTGAATTCAGATGTAAACTTTTATCTTATTGGATCTCAAACAATGGATCATTTAATGATAAAAACTTTGTAGGATTTTGAAGGGAAATTATATGGCACTGTAAATATGGGAAAATTATCCTGA